>CP092864.1:154783868-154835256 GCA_030710605.1 Cordylochernes scorpioides
TAAACCTTTACTATGAGCTTTCTTCAGATGATGAACCTATTGAAGACAATGAAGACAAAGATCCCACCTATGATCCAACTGTAGGAGCACTCAAGCTTTCCCATGGAAACTTGCTACCATCATCTTATGAAGAAGCAATTAATCATCCTGATTCACCTTTGTGGCAACAAGCAATGGATAAGGAAATTCATTCTCTTCAGAACCATCATGTATGGGACCTTACTGAATTACCTGAAGGTGCTAAAGCAATAAAATCCAAATGGATATTTTCAAAGAAAATGGATCCTCAAACCAATCAGGAGATCTACAAAGCAAGACTTGTTGCTTTGGGCTGCTCTCAGGAATATGGAACAGACTACACAGAAACCTTTTCTCCAGTGATGAAAACAGATTCATTCAGAACTCTTCTAGCCTATGCTACAATGGCAGGATATGAATTTCACCACTTTGATGTTGAAACAGCATTCCTGTATGGAAAAACTTTCAGAGACCATCTACATGACCCAACCTCCAGGCTACCAGGATGACAAGAAAAAGACCTCTGTATGTATACTAAATCAGGCATTGTATGGACTTAAGCAGAGTGGTAGGGTATGGTATGAAACATTTACAGAATACCTTTTTGAAATAGGTTTAACACAACTTAAATCTGATAAATGTGTTTTTACTTTTGGAAATGGCAATTCACATTTACTTTTAGGACTGCATGTTGATGATATGATAATCATTAATTCTAATCCTGAAATTTTGCATGATATAATACAAAAAATAAGACTTCACTTCAAGATAAAGGAAAGTTTAACAACTTGTAACATTTTAGGCATTGAAATTATTAAAGAGGATGTTAGACTGATTTTAAAACAGGAAAATTACATAAATAAAATTTTACAAAAATATAACATGCAAGATTGCAAGCATATTTCAACCCCATTAGATCCTAACACTAATTTAGATAATTTTAATAGCTCTAAGGAAGTCAATAAGACTCAATATCAAGAATTAATAGGTTCTTTGCTTTATCTCTCAACTAAATCTAGGCCTGATATTGCCTTTGCAGTTACTCTTTTAAGCAGATATAATCAAAACCCTAGAGAAATGCACATGGGTGCAGCTAAGAGAATTCTTAGGTATTTAAAAGGAACTAAGCAGTATGGATTAATATATACTAAAGGAGATGTCGAATTAAAGGCTTACACAGATGCATCATGGATTTGTGGCAGATCCAATACAGCAAGATCAACTGCTGGATTAACCTTTTATTTAGATAAAAATCTCATTTCTTGGTCAAGTAAGACTATTAATAACACATGTCTTTCAACTTGTGATAGCGAAATATGTGGATTACTTCAAACTGTAAAAAAGGCCATTTACATCCAATACTTATTTGAAGAAATTACATCTAATTTTGTTAAAATACAAATATTTTGTGATAACAAAGCATCAATATTTTTGACTAAGTCTGGTCAAACAACTGATAAATCTAATCATTTAGTTAGATCTATTGCTTTTTTACATGAGAAATTGAAAAATAATATTTTTGACATTCAATATGTAAAAACTGAAGACAACATTTCTGACTTTTTAACAAAGGCTTTATCAAAGGAAAAATTAATCCATTTGTTATCTTTATTTAATTATAAGACCAACTCAATATAAAAATGTGTGTATATTGTTATTTTTATTTGATATCAATGTGTATATAATATTCCTTTGGTATTTAGGCCTAAATGTTCCGGTAAACAAAAGAAAGTAAAGTAGCGCCATCTTAGGCCGTGACGTCACGTTGTGACGTAGCAGCTTAGCTATTCGCCTTCAAGATATTTAGCTTGAAATTAAAGGGGGGCTTTGTTAGATTTAATTACCAAGCTTATTATCATTAATTATATTTTATTGATATGGGACTACTCTGTTGTTTGTTGATTGTTCAATAGCACATTTTAATTGGATTGCTGTATTTCCCATATATATATATTTTTCTTCCTATTATGTTTTAATTGTAATGTTTGTAATGATTAAATAAAATCATTAATCTAAAAACTCCTTCATTAATTAAAACTTCCTTCAATTTGTTTTGCCAAATTCCAAAGTTTTGTATTTGGGTTTCTTGGGTTCAGGTTTTCACAGGTTTGTTTCCATTTTTCCCTTTTCACATTTACGTATAATCTTTTTATTTTTGCAATCACAATGTTCAGTTCAGTTCTACAATTTGTTTGGTTTTGGGTGCACTTTTTTGTATTTCATTTCTTTTAGTTATAAGTATTTGAATATTTTTTGCCTGGTGTGTATAATTTGGAATCCATTTCTTAATATTACCTCTTGGTATTGAAACTTTGACTGCTTTAATAATGGTGTTTTCGAAAGATATCATATTAGCCTTTTTGAAGTTCCAGAATTTTTCTTAATTGAGCTAGTTTTGGTCTTGTTGCTAATTTCTATCAAATTAGGCAAATGATCACTTCCAAAACTTTTTAATATTTGCTATTTGCATTTTTGGAAAATGTCAGGATAGTAAAAACTTATATCAAGGGCTTGTGCATTATAGCTTGTAGGAATGATGGGTAGGATTCCCATCATTTAAGCACATGAAGGCATTGTCGTCAAATATGTTTGATAGTATTTTGCCTCTTGGGTTTGACGTGGAACCACCCCATAGTTGATGTTTGCCATTAAGGTCACCTACAATAATAGTGTTGTCTGTAAGAAATTGAGCCATTGTTCCATCGTCAATAAATGTATTGTTTGGAGGGTGATACATATTGTATATGTTGATGGCTTTGTTTTGATTGAGGTAGACTTTGATACCTTGGGCTTCCAGGTCTAATGTGTTTGGAATATTAATGGCTATGTCCTCATAGTACAAATTCTTGATTAAAAATGCTAGGCCACGCCCTTTAACAGCATATACAGATGGATCTTCAGACTTTACCCTGAGTAATGGAGGGGCCGGAATTAACATAATACTGCAAGATGGAACAAACATCAAAATCAAAGAAGGAGCAGGACAGATTTCGTCAAACTTCACTTGTGAACTGACAGCTATCTGGAAAGCCCTTGATGTATGCCTTAACCAACCATCCCTGCATCAAGCAGAAGGAATTTTAATATACAGCAACTCCATATCCGCTCTAGAAGCAATTCAGAAGGGCAATACTAAAATCACACAGAAAATACACTCGTTACTTACCCAACTGGAACCATTGGAGAATAACTGCAATCTACATTGGATCCCTGCCCATGCTGGGATCGGGGGTAATGAAATGGCATTTGAATTGGCAAAGGACGCCAGAAAGTTGAGCCAAAGGAAAGAACAAATGTCATTATTTGACGCTGATTCTTTGTCAAAATACAAAAAAAAAGATAATTAAACATAAAAATAAGAAAAGATCAAAATGCGAAATAAACTCTGAGAGAAAAATGACAAAAACTATAACAAGACTTAGAACAAAACACTATAAAGGAATGACAATACATCCAGATGGCACAAGAACCTATAGGGCATGCAACAATTGTCCTGGTGTGGAATTTACACCTACCTACATATTCTCATAGCCAGCAATGGCCGCAGGCTTGCAGAAAATTGACATAGACCCAGAGCAGCAGCTTTACACACCCAAGATAGTAGACATTGCTGCTGCTGTGATGGAGATGCATGGATACATCTAAGGCTCTTTATTGGACATGACAACAACAACGGCATTCCAGAGTAAAATAAATTATCAGAGATAGATACATATTTTTCAAATGAATTAAAATAAATATATTCGATACTGAGTGAGAGTTGAATTAAAAATATTAGAAATTTATTATCTTCGGAAACAAACCGTATCTAAAATATCAATTTTCTTTTTGCTACATGTTTTAATTTGCATTTACCTATTTTACATATCTCTGATTGTATTTGAAAATCGTTAACCAATTTTTCATACTTTTGGCGAAGTGGTGTTTTATTAAATTGTTATTTTATATTATTAGGGTTCTTTCCTGGTATTCAAAAAGGAAAAATACGTGTCGATCAGTTATATTTTTCAATTTATCAAACAATTTGGCCGCTGAATCTCTGATTCTGGTAGAGCGCCATCTGGCGAATAAAATTGTAACTAAATCCCATTGCATCCTGAACACAATGGTGTTTACCGCATTGCTCTAGCGCAAATATTGGCGGAGTTATTAATTTTTAAAATAGTGCGCGACTTTTGGATCACCCTGTACATTTCAAAAGAACCGTGTAAACCACTAAAAATATGTTTTCAGATATTTTAACTATTTGACGTGTATGAAGTATTTACCACCAAAATGAACCAAAAAAAGCCCTCCCATTATATTTATCATTTCAATAATGGCAGAAGATAATTGTTTTATTTAAAAAGAAACACACGCGTCAAAAATGGTTTAATTAGTATACTTTTTATATTTTAAAATAATCTTCTATATCATTAATTTAGTAGTTAATTCTAACAATAATTATATTAAACATTTTTGATAATATATAAATAAAAACTTTATTTATTGTATAACTTTTTTTAAATTTTCTTGTAGAAGGGCAGCTTGCGCCCGAAAGCTTGAATTGATTTTTCAAATAAAGAAACTTATCCTTTTTGAATCTATTCGTTATTATAAATGTAAATTTGTTGGAGCGGCTGCAGGGGGGTGTTACAATATATTTATAATTCAAGAATTAATTACTAAATCACATTAAATTTAGCTAGTAATTTTATTATCGTTTTTATATGGAAACAAGCGTGTTCTTTGTCTACAACAATAAAATGAGGATTGATTATGATAATATTTTTTTAGAATTAAGCTGTTGTTTTTTTTATTTTGGTATTTACATTTATTGATTTAAAATAATAAGAGATAAAATTATATGAAATAAAATAATATGATTTTAAATTATAAAAAATAAAATGATATTATTCCCTACAAATTTAAATAATTTTCACTTTCTCTAAAACTATAAATTATTCGTATATATATTTTGAAACTATGTGCATAAAATATTTTAAACTTTTATACGCATCCTCATAGGATATAGCGTGTGTTTTGTAATTAATAAAATAAAATAAATGGTTCAAATTTCTGATAACAGATCGGGGAGGTTATACATCGCGTATTAATATTGTAAAACAAGACACGCTATATCCGATCTGGATAATTGCGCGTGAAACTATTTACAATAATTGTAGTAGAGTAGGTAACAGAATCGTCAAAAATTAAATAAACAATTATTATTTTTAAGTATTTTTATTGAAATTTTACTTTTAAATATAGATTCAATTTATATTGTGAGCAATAGTTACCCAGAAATTATTTTAAAAAGGAAAAATAAAATTCAGGTAAGATTTTTCTTTTAATTTAGGTTTTGCAAGCTTTTGGGCAAATTTTCTGTTCTTCAACGGGCTGATACCTTGATGTACAATATCTAAATGATATTTGTACAAATGTATTTGAAAAATGTGGCACATGCCAATAACAATTTATTCAATTATTTTTGTATATTTATATCATCTAGATATTGTACATAAAGTATTTGCCCGTTAAAGAACAGAAAATTTGATTAACTATTATGAAAACCAACGCGGGCACGCTCATCGACCATGGGTCCGAACCTTTATTTATTTAAACTTTATTTATATTGGTATATATTTTTAAAAAAGACATATCCTGACCAGGAGCACATGTGCTTTTCAGATGGCAGAGCGCCTTCTAGCGGAACAGAAATAAACTACACATTGATTTAGCCTGTTCCACCAGATGGCGTTCTGCCTTCTGAAAAGCGCATGTGCTCCTGGTCAGGATATGCCCTTTTTATTTTTTCTATTATTTTTTCACATTGGTATAAATATAATATTTAAACAATTTTTTCTTTTATATTGAGCTCTTCCGCTTTGGGAACAAACTTCTGATATACAGCCTTGCGTATATATATATAAGGCATTAAAGTGTCACTCTTCAAACCCCATGGTATAATACTTAAAGAATTTTCAGGTTTTATGTTATTTTAGCAAACAAATTTGTAAACCGTATGAACATTATGCAAGTATATATAACATCAAACTTGAAAAGTATTATGCCATGGAGTTTTGAAGAGTGACACTTTAATGCATTTTAGAATAGCTATCTTACAAAAGATTACATTTTAAAACCTCGTATGACGTTTTTTTTTCAAACTCTTTCAACAAATTTATTTGAAAAGGGGACAGACGTTTTTGAGATGTGAAACACGAGTCAGAAAGGACCACCTGGATTTAACACTCCCAACCTACATAAATCTCCCATTCAACAAGGATTTCAAGTATAGATTCCAAAACCTAAGCCATATTCAAATACTTGAATCTGAAAAACGTTCAGTTTTGGAAATATTGTGGGATTCTCGTCAACATTGTTATGTAAATGTTCAGGAGGCGCTGGATCAAGAGGGCCATCAGGAATAATCAAAGCGGTATTATCTGGGTGACTCTCCCGAAGACCTACCTTTGATATTCATCGGTATCATTAGAAGATTTCGCCGGGGATACGGGGTACCTATTCACGTCAAAAGAAGTCTTTATCAGGAAGATGACAGAATGGAGGAGACAACCTGACACCACCTAAGTCGGTAATTGCCGGCCCATTTGCACGCAGATAACATTCAGCCGACCCTGAGCAGGGGCTAATCCTCCCTTTACAACACTTGCAAATGGACTCGTTCCGTTGAAACGTTCCACAAAGACTGGCAACACCGATGGCTGGGTGATAAGACTTGCATCGACGGCCGCGCAAGCTAAATTTAACAACCAGCACTTTGTGAACTGCCCTGACAGATGCCAGGAGATCGCCCCAATGATAACATTTGGCTTTGAAGGCGCTATTTAAAATTGCACCTATTTTCATGATGTCGTTGCAGTGATGGGTGACGGATAAAGCATTAGAGAATTTATCATTAAAATCTATAAAGAAAATTATATATTATACACTGAAAGAGAAAAAATGTATTATTGATATTTATAAATTAAATTGCCATCCATAAAATTTTTAACAAATAAATTTACTGGCAATTTGTTTCTTTTCAATAATATCATCAAATATTATCTCTACAGACCTTACTGCAATGATATAAGTTATTGAATGATAGGGTGTAACAAATAAATTTACTGGCAATTTGTTTCTTTTCAATAATATCATCAAATATTATCTCTACAGACCTTACTGCAATGATATAAGTTATTGAATGAGAGGGTGTAACAAATAAATTTACTGGCAATGTGTTTCTTTTCAATAATATCATCAAATATTATCTCTACAGACCTCACTGCAATGATATAAGTTATTGAATGAGAGGGTGTAACAAATAAATTTACTGGCAATGTGTTTCTTTTCAATAATATCATCAAATATTATCTCTACAGACCTTACTGCAATGATATAAGTTATTGAATGAGAGGGTGTAACAAATAAATTTACTGGCAATTTGTTTCTTTTCAATAATATCATCAAATATTATCTCTACAGACCTTACTGCAATGATATAAGTTATTGAATGAGAGGGTGTAACAAATAAATTTACTGGCAATTTGTTTCTTTTCAATAATATCATCAAATATTATCTCTACAGACCTTACTGTAATGATATAAGTTATTGAATGAGAGGGTGTAACAAATATATTTACTGGCAATTTGTTTCTTTTCATATTTTCTTATTGAAAAGAAACACATTGACAGAAAATTATTGATATTAATAATAAAAATTTTAAAAAGGTTAAATAATTTGTAAAAAGGGGCGAGAGAAATGTACATAAATATTCAGCAGAGAAACATGCTTGCTCTGATATTTTAAATAAATAGAAAATAATGTGAAGTTAGAGAAACATAATGAATAGAATGAAATTTATGTTTTTATTTTGAGGTAAATGCTGCGAATGTTTCAATGAATATTTTGAATGTTTAACAACAAGACTTAATACACACAAAACATCAGTAGGAAACTGATAAATCGGCTTTAAGAGCGTCATACACTTGTCCAAAAAAACTAGGGTTAACGAACAAGATATTATTCAATCAAAAAAAAAAAAAAAAAGGGTAAAGTATAAAATGGATATTTTGCCGGGAGGATATTGATCTAAAGAGACAAGGGTCGCCTCTCCCGTCAAAATGGACGTCAAAACCTGACGCCATCTATTGACCGTCGCCGCAAACTAGCGGCCTCGGGTAGGTGACAAAGCCACAACACCAGCTTTGGCAAACTGAGAAGCGTCCACCTAGAGACCATGGTTTCGGGCTAATGGCCCTCGGCAGCCTAGGGTGGACTTTATTCCATGAGATCCACACGTCCCAAGGCTGAAGAGGGCCATTAGCCCGAAACCATGGTCTCTAGGTGGACGCTTTTCAGTTTGCCAAAGCTGGTGTTGTGGCTTTGTCACCGACTCGAGACCGCTAGTTTGCAGGACGGCCAATAGATGGCGTCTAGTTTTGACGTCTATTTTGATGGGAGAGGCGACCCTTGTCTCTTTAGTAAAGTATAAGGTTGTCCCAAAAGTTCGCGTTTTTGTTATCGGCGAATAATATTATTACGAAGAATACATAATAAAACATAACACAATTGACGTGATGATAGTTCTGTCAAATTTATTTGAAATTTGGGAAATAATGGTGCTGCGTGGGCGCGAAAAGATAATACACTTGAACAAAAAATAAGCTCAAACCATCCCAATATTTTAAAGTTTGCCTTCCATCATTTATGAATTATTTATACCGCGGGGGAAAATTCTCTCTATATCAAAATTCACTGGCCCGAAAAATTAAAGGAACAACTTTTCATTTATCTCAAATTTTATTGAACATTTATCAATGGAATTTTATACACAAATTTATTATTCCATTATTGATTAAATACCCGAAATCAAAGAATTCTAACACGCATTTTATGCAAATTAGCCGGTCAAGCAATGACCTTGCAGTCAGTGTATCTTGGATATTGTTGTTAATATGGGGTGTGACTTAACTGATAGACAGGCTCTACATTGGTGACCCATACTAAGATTTAGGGAGTTTATCAGCTCCTGTGGAATTAACGCCCACTCTTGTGTTAAGGCTGTTTCTAGCTCATGAATGTTTCTAGGAGGGGGTTGGAGGGATGAGATCCGCCGTCCTAGGTTGTCCCATACATGCTCAATGGGATTTAGGTCTGGAGATCAAGCTGGCCAATTCATCCGAGCAATTGCATGGTTTTGGAGTAAAGTGTCGACCACAAGAACGCTTAGAATATGTTAAAACAAGGAATAGACATCGATTATCAAAATAAAAAAATATTTTAGTCAAACAAGAAAAATTAAATAATACATACGATTCTAATAAATCTGGAAAACAATAGCTTGTTTTTTGAAAAAGAAACTATACGTAGAATGTAATATAACAATGTAGGATTGGCAACAATAGACTCCTAGATTCAGAGACAATTACTGATTATGAACCTCTTACTATGACCTTTCTAAACAAAGATTCGTTTCACACCGTTTCGTTAACTTAATTAAGGGTTATTATACAAATACATTGGAGTCTTCAGTACCAAAACACAAAGTGGGTAACACTCTCGATTCCCGACAGCCATGAACCGGGATTGAATCCCACGTTAATATTTTGTTTAATATGTGAATAACCTTCACATATTATTCACTGTTTCAATTATCATGAACTAGGTTGCTCTTGCTGAGCGTTACCTATTAATGTGATTTGAACCAGTGACAATTACGGATTGGCAACAATGAACACCTAGATGAGGAGACAATACCAGATTATGAACCTCTTACTATGTGTTTTCTAAACAAAGGTAATGCGTCAACTATAAAGACCTGTGAATGGAATAAACAGAGAAATTTCTCATATAAAGTGTGGTAAGGAGATTTGTTTTGACGACATAATGAATGAAGCAATGAAGGTGCTCCCTAAAGAATATTTGATTTCCTTGAAGGATATATTCAATAGAATCCTGAGAATATATGAATTCCCTATAGATGGAAAATTTGCCGGGAGGAAATTGATCCATAGAAGCATAGGGCACCTCTCCCGTCAAAATAAAATAGATGGCGTCAGGTTTTGAGGTTTATTTTGACGGGAGAGGCGCCCTATGCTTCTATGGAACTGAATTCCCGACAACATGGCTGAATTCAGTCATCCAACCAATGAATCGTGATCAAGACCTCTAACTATCGAGGGATCATAAGTAACATAGCAAAACTATTCACATCTCGTCTAGGCAGCTGGATAGAGAGATTGTTCCTGAGAATCAGGCAAGATTCAGAGACTCTTGCCAAGATCACATATTGTTGAATCATTGCTAATGAACCTATTTTGTTTTAATTTGTAATATTATTTTTCATCTATTTTAAATTCAAATTTATATTTTATATTTTATTAAACAGAATATAAGTATTATAAACAGAATATATGTAATATATCCAAAGTTATTACACTGCAATATTTGATGTATTACACTGTTGTAGAATCCTGTCGACTTAACCGTTCTGTGACAATATCGTTGCGGAATTTCTTGTTGTTCGATGAGAATGGTGAGGATTGGTTGAAACGCAGTCGTTGAGTGGCAAGTGAAGCATACAGTTAGGAATAATCAGGACACGTGATGAGGTTTGAAAATAAAAGGCAACTGGGTTGGAGGAAAGAAAGCTTGAGAAGAGCGGAGCGATTTTGACTTATTAATTATCTGATCACATGGTGGTGATTGTACTTAGCTACGGGATGAGCAGAGGGAGAGAGGTCCAGAGCCGATGTCACCTTGTTGGAAGCGAAATCACTACTGACTATTCTTGCTTCTCGATTTAACACCACGAGTTGTCTTCCTTCCCATTGGTCGAAGGATGGAACGTGCCCGTTTTTCTATTGGTTGACCTATTTAGGGGATACTTTCTAATTGGTCCTGCGGCTTTCTTTGATGGAAGATACGTCCGGCCTGGTCGGGAAGTATTGTGTTAGCTCGACTCTTATTACTTCCGCGGTTATCAAATACGTCCGGTCTTGCTCCGGAAATATTGGGCGTCTCTCTAACTTTTATAACTTCTGCGGATACCAGATACGTCCGGCCTTGCCAGGAAGTATTGACTGTACAAGTTATTTATACTTGTGCCCGCTTTTAGCCTGCTTCCTATGTCTTGTTGCTACTTTCTTTCCTTCCTCCAGTTACCTGATTCTTTATTAAATCTTTGAAAATCATACATTGTACATGCATAGTGGGTCGGGGGTGCATACAATTATATACAAATTATGACATATATGTATTATAGAATCACCATTTTTATTTTAGTACACTGTATGACTTCACTGCTCTCTTTGATGTGAGAAATAAATATATTATTATGGAGGCTACTTAAAGTAGAGTTATCTCCACTTATATATATTTGTAGGATTGTTGAAACACGCTCTGGTAAGATACAAGACCCGGCACAGGAGAGAATCAAGGTTAAAGAGTCTGCCAAGCCTGGTGCAACAATATTCACTCTTTTATCTTTGATTCAAATGACCCTAAGCCGAAAGAGAAGAAAATAATGCTACATGTTTTTCGTGGATTTGAAAAAGGCTTTCGATACAGTGCCCCATTCATTACTATAGAGAAAACTAGTAGATACAAGTCCTAATCACCGTTTCGTTAACTTAATTAAGGGTGATTATACAAATCCATTGAAGTCCACATTACCGAATGACCTTACTTCAAAGGATCATTTATAAACCAATTCGGTGGATTAGTGGGTAACACCCTCGATTCCCGACAGTCATCAACTGGGATCAAATCCCACGTTAAAATTTTGTTTAATATGTGAATAACCTTCACATATTATTCACTGTTTCAATTATCATAAACTAGGTTGCTCTTGTTGAGCGGTACCTGATAAAGTGATTTTGGAATCGAACCTTAGCACCCAATACGTAATCCACCAAAGAAACGCTCATCTATAACATTACAAAGCAGTTAATTAGAGGATGAAAACAGCTTTCAAGACATTAGCATACTCTCTCAATCCTGATGATAATGCAAGTATGCAAATATATCGGACACCTAGATCTAAGGGATGTATGTGAATTTTAATTTGGTTGTTTTTAAATGCACTGCCATCATTATTGGTCTTTTGCACTTTTCAAATAAATAGATGTTTGAAGTTTATATGTAAGTTTGTAATTATTCTTTTTTTTTTTTTCATAGAAGCATTTTTCTGGCAGACATATTCAATTTTTATCATTATTATTATTATTATTATTATTTTGTTAGTTATCAAATGATTTGCAATTGTAGATTCCTTTTTTTTTTGTTCCTTTTTAAGCAATAAAATATATATAGAACTAAGGTGTAATATTGAATTCAATCATATGGAACCAACATCGATTCATTTTTAAAACAAAACAAAATCATAAGCTTATACAACTTTAACTCTTTCATACAATAGATAACTTAGATTCAAACCCGAACTTTGGGTGAATAATTGTTATTTTTATATTGTGTGTGTCCTAATACACCATGAAAATATGAAATGTCTATTCTTTCACAGCTACAGAAGTAATCATTTTTATCCCATCGAAGAAATGTGAGAATTTGTATATAACAAAGACACCAATGTAAAAATTTTGTAAATTCATTTCAGATTTTCTTTTCTGTTTGATAAAACCAACCTTTCAGTTTTTAGTCTTGTTTATTGAATTGTATATAAAAGTTTCACTTTTTCATACAAGTTGTTCAAATTAAATCATATTGAGTTTGAAATTCACGATGATGGACCCTCGATGATCTTGACTTATATAGAGCCCATTGCTCAATATCTGTGTATAGAGGTGTCTGAAGTATTTATTACAGATCAAAAACCGTCCCGGATAATTTTCCTATCTATGTTCTAACAATAGTATTATCTTATGAAAAAGGCATCTCCTTATTGTGCAACTGAATGTTGCTGATGGCTTGCGCCATCTATCGGAATAAATATCAACTATTCTCGTTGATTTTTAATTATTCCAGAATAGGCCAAATACCCATTCTTGATTAATCAAGAAAAGCTAACCACGGACGTATTTCAGGCTGTTGGCCCTCATCACCGTGGTGCAAGCTGTACCTCAAAGACCAAAAAACTGGTCATTCGGGCATCCTGAATAATCATAAAACGGGTAGTTAAGGCCAGAATTGCGTGAGACCGCGACACAATTTGAAAAAAGACACCTATGTAAAATTCAAATAGTTTTAGTAAATCATTTTAGATTTTCTTTTTTTGTTTGAGAAAACCAAAGTTTCAGTTATAGAATTGTATATAAAATGAATTGTATATAAGTTGATAAAATGTATTTAGGCGCAAGTATCCCAAGCTGGGATATCGCGTTCGATATGTTAAATAAAAAGATGACTTGGGTAAATTCGAGGTGAAATATGGGCCAAAATCTGGAATACCTATCGAGATTGTGAGGATTGGATGAAATATTCGGTAACTAACAATATAAACATATTTTTTTATGGACCAAACAAATAATTCACTTTTTATTTATTTATCCCAAGTACACGTGGTACAGGCCATGATAATCATGGTTATTAGAAATAGGCGACTGCTTTTACTGTAAGTGCACCACATGTCTACACATGTGAAAAGCAGTTCGACTTTTGCACTTACAAATATGCCAGAAACCAGTTTGGCTACTTGAATTCGCTGGTGGGGTTGGACCTTTGCAAGAATCGGGGATCATTGGAGCATTTCTTTTTTATCCCCAGGCCCCTTACAGTGCTTTGTATATATTCCGCTTTATGTGTCCATCGGGGCTCAAAAATCATTCATTCTGGTTAGCAGCCCCGTATATAAAGATATTTCCGGAGCATTTTTTTTTATAGAAAAAAAAAAAGTGTCCAATGCGGGATTTGATCCCGGGTCGTAGCGGTCGAAAACCAACGGTTTAAAACATCCTTCCACCGACCCCCTAAAAAAAGACTAAAGTAACCGAGCTAATAAATCAAACTTATTTAAAATAATGTAAAGAACTTCCTTATGTTATTCCCCCTAAAAAAGCGAAATTAGGAATAATTTGCTGCAAGTTGAATCAAGATATATTGGCGATCTGTCAGTTAGGGATCAAGTCAGCGACTTTACACAAACAACGCCAAGAATTCTGTCGGGAGAGATGTGCAAATAAACTGTCGCCGAACTTGGGGGAAGTGTCAGGATGTTGTCGGACAGCGTCCTATAATGTCACCCTGTTTACCAAGAAATTCTTCAAGATTTCTTATCTATCCGTCTTGTATCAGATAAAATACCCACGCTCAACTTGCTGTGTAGAATCTACGGGTTTTCTTAAATATCATTTCATATGTTCCTAAGATATCTATTGTACAATATAATATAATGCGGCTTGTGATTGTAAAATGACATTTGAAATTATCCCGCATGTGTTTCTTTTCAACGAAAAATCAAAATTTATTTTAAGGAGAAATAACGATTATTTCTAACCTTATGGATGAGTTCACTCAAATGTCGTTTTACAATCACAAGCCGCATTATATTGTATTATAAATTACTTTATGTATTATTTACGAACGGAAAAATATTTCCAGGGTAGCCTAGTGAACATGGCATCTGCCCGGTAAGCGGAACATTGTGGGTTCGATTCCCATCCTTAGACACTTTTATTTTTCCGTTTATCATTACTCTTCACAATTCATCCTTTCATACCTCATCCCTAAGGTTAGAAATAATCGTTATTTCTCCTTAAAATAAATTTTGATTTTTCGTTGAAAAGAAACACATGCGGGATAATTTTAAAATGTCGTTTTATATCTATTGTACATTGCTGCTGCTGTGATAGAGATGCATGGAGACATCTGAGGATCTTCATTGGACACGACAAAAACATATCTATTGGATGTGTTGGCATCAGTTGATATATTGTAATTTAATACATTGGAGTGACTGAAGTATTGTCTGAATATCTTCATTTTATTTGAAATTTTGCACTATATTAGTATTATTGATTTAATAAAAACACTTATAGAGAGATAAAAAGGATAAATAATAGATGGCGACTAGCTTTGACGTCTATTTTGACGGGAAAGGTGACTTTTAGTCTCTGTAGATCAATATATTCCCGGCAAAATTTACAATATATATTATATATATATATTATATTGGTTTTAAAGAGTTACATATATTAGATAGTAAAAAGGCATATATTGGATTGAATAAAATATTTATTTGCAAATATTTCGGCTGGCAGAACGCTAACCTTTATCGAGGCATTACACTTTTGTATACACAAACTAAAATATATATTTGCAGTGAAAAAATAACAGAAACGCTCTTTTCGTGATTTTGTTTCGAAAATATCTAAAAATATTTCTGCAAAAAAAAAACCGCAGTAACATTAGAAATTTTTAGACCAAAAATAAAAGAGTAGCACCCCCATAATATAATATATACAGTTATCAGCGTCATGCGTTCTTAATTCTGTCACCGTTTGCTTTTGGTTCAGTGGTAGAATGCTCGCCTGCCACGCGGGCGCCCCGGGTTCGATTCCCGGCCGATGCATTTTTTTTAAAATAATTTTTAAAACTCATTTATATATTATAGTGGCGGGCGCCCCAGGTTCGATTCCCGGCCGATGCATTTTTTTTTTTTACAATTTTTAAAACTCATTTATATATTATACAAGAATGAAATCCACGGCGCCAATTTATAATTGTAACGAATAGTATTTGAATAAAAGCATTTAATCGGGTAAACCCCGGGCGTTGCCCGGGTCATTCGGCTAGTATTTTATATCCACAAGCTATATGTAAATATTTATTTATTATTTAAGAGTAATATCGTTTTTTTTCACGATCGAACGTTGTACTGTACATATTACATCCCAAACACGATGCCATCTCTGTCTTGAGTTCGATGTACCATCTCGGCGACCGTTAAACCAGTGAGTTCATTTACTGATAGTAATATCATTTTTTTCGTGATCAAACGTTGTACTGTACGTATTACATCCCAAACACGACCATCTCTGTCTTGAGCTCGATGTACCATCTCGGCGACCGTTTAAACCAATGAGTTCATTTACTGATAGTAATATCATTTTTTTCGTGATCAAACGTTGTACTGTACATATTACATCCCAAACACGACCATCTCTGTCTTGAGCTCGATGTACCATCTCGGCGACCGTTAAACCAATGAGTTCATTTACTGATAGTAATATCATTTTATTCGTGATCAAACGTTGTACTGTACGTATTACATCCAAAACACGACCATCTCTGTCTTGAGCTCGATGTACCATCTCGGCGACCGTTAAACCAATGAGTTCATTTACTGATAGTAATATCATTTTATTCGTGATCAAACGTTGTACTGTACGTATTACATCCCAAACACGACCATCTCTGTCTTGAGCTCGATGTACCATCTCGGCGACCGTTAAACCAATGAGTTCATTTACTGATAGTAATATCATTTTTTTCGTGATCAAACGTTGTACTGTACATATTACATCCCAAACACGACCATCTCTGTCTTGAGCTCGATGTACCATCTCGGCGACCGTTAAACCAATGAGTTCATTTACTGATAGTAATATCATTTTATTCGTGATCAAACGTTGTACTGTACGTATTACATCCCAAACACGACCATCTCTGTCTTGAGCTCGATGTACCATCTCAGTGACCGTTAAGCCAGTGAGTTCCTTTAATTGGCCCACGGCGGACGTCCATGTCTCCCAGACATCAGTCAGTATGGTGTACTGATGTGACCAAATATTTTATTACTAGATATGAATGACCCTGGAAGCCATCGGTTTTTGCCCGGTTGAATTTTTACCAGAGAGTGTATATACGTACAATAAAAATCTGTTTCTTGAAAATAAAGATACTTCGGCCAGTAATTATTTTTATTACCTCGACGTTTCGACAATTTTGTCCTCGTCAGGAGCAAACAAAAATTAAACATTTAACAAAGCGTTAAAAATCTTTCTTTCTGAGAAAGATTTTTAACCCCTTGCTAAATGTTTAATTTTTGTTTGCTCCTGACGAGGACAAAAGATTTTTGTCGAAACGTCGAGGTAATAAAAAGATTCACTGGCCGAAGTATCTTTATTTTCAAGAAATAGGAATGCTGGTCAGGCAGCCCCTATCTTTACGAATAATAATATCCTGTTTAATTTAAAGATAACGAAGTGAAGGACAAATTTGTAAAGTTCCTATTTATGCTTTAAATCATATTTTTGATTATTGAATGACAAGTACTGAATAATATATCAGAAACTTCATTAATTATTACTACTAATTTTATTTAATTAATTCCTTTTTTTTTTTAGAGAAGTTGTGACAACATCGGCTTCGTATGGTAATCTTTCCTTCATAAACCTTTTATGTAATTTAAAACAACGCGATTGTGAATGTGCATCTTTACCGAAGACTTTTTGAAGAATTAAAAAGGATTCTGATTTTTAATTTTAAAGCATGATTTTAGGCGCTCTCTTTGTTCTGATAAAGGGTCATTTTGATAAGAGAGAAGAATAGTTGTGTCAATATATGTTCAGTAAATTCTAATAAACTTATCGAATCTTGTTCCAAAATCACTTTACTAGGTACCGCTCAACCTGAACAACCTAGTTTATGATATTTACAACAATGAATAATAGGTGAAGGTTATTCACATATTAAACAAAATGTTAACACATGATTCAATCCTGGTTCATGGCTGTCGGGAATCGAGGGTGTTACCTACTGGTCCACCGACTTTTTTTTTAACTTATCGAAACTCGTAAATGATATTCTTCAAGAGTTTAGCCAAATAGAGAAATTGTATTCATTACATATTTATAAATTCCATTGTCATCAATAGATACATTGTGTAACAAATAAATGTACTGGCAATGTGTTTCTTTTCAATAATATCATCAAATATTATCTCTACAGACCTTACTGCAATGATATAAGTTATTGAATGAGAGGGTGTAACAAATAAATTTACTGACAATGTGTTTCTTTTCAACAATATCATCAAATATTATCTCTACAGACCTTACTGCAATGATATAAGTTATTGAATGAGAGGGTGTAACAAATAAATTTACTGGCAATGTGTTTCTTTTCAATAATATCATCAAATATTATCTCTACAGACCTTATTGAAATGATATAAGTTATTGATGAGTCAAGCCCTCTCATTCAATAACTTATATCATTGCAGTAAGGTCTGTAGAGATAATATTTGATGATATTATTGAAAACAAACACATTGCCAGTAAATTTATTTGTTACAACCTCTCATTCAATAACTTATATCATTGCAGTAAGGTCTGTAGAGATGATATTTGATGATATTGTTGAAAAGAAACATATTGCCAGTACATTTATTTGTTACACCCTCTCATTCAATAACTTATATCATTGCAGTAAGGTCTGTAGAGATATTATTTGAAAAAAATATATATATAAATTTACTTTGGTTCAAATCACATTAATAGGTACCGCTCAGCAAGAGCAACCTAGTTCATGATAATTGAACAATGAATAATATGTGAAGCACATATTAAACAAAATGTTAACGTGGAATTCAATCCCGGTTCATGACTGTCGGGAACCGAGAGTGTTACCCACTCGTCCACCGACTTATTATAAATTTATTTGAGAAAAAAATGAAGCATTATTTTCATTTAAGCTTTAATATTTGTTTTTAATAATAAACTTTTATTAAAAAAAAACATAATATCACATTATAATACTACAAAGTAACGTGGTGTCTTAATCATACATTCATATTACACTAATTCACACATTAGATCAAACGATCAATATAAAAAAGGAGCCGAAAGAAAGATTAAAATATTCCACAGTACAGAATGGACGCTCAGGACGTCACATTATAATATGAAAACCGCCGGTGTGAGCATGCGCGACCGAATATTTGCATGCGCACGTGTCACCAGCGGGGGTTCCACGCAGATTTGGTCCTAATCCGGTTTGAACCCTCTTTTCCCGGACTTTGTTTGTCCGGAGACCTCTGGACCTCTGTGCCATCTCGCACATTTAGCACATCTAAACCTGCTTCAAACACAAATATCAATTATTTTATTTTTTATTTTTTATTTTTCAACACATGTTGTTGTTGTTGTGTCCAATGAAGAGCCTCAGATGTCTCCATACATCTCTATCACAGCAGTCGCAATGTCCTCTATCTTGGGTGTGTATACTGTATTGTTGTTGTTGTCGTGTCCAATGAAGAACCTCAGATGTCTCCATACATCTCTATCACAGCAGTCGCAATGTCCTCTATCTTGGGTGTGTATACTGTATTGTTGTTGTTGTCGTGTCCAATGAAGAACCTCAGATTTCTCCATACATCTCTATCACAGCAGTCGCAATGTCTTCTATCTTGGGTGTGTATACTGTATTGTTGTTGTTGTCGTGTCCAATGAAGAACCTCAGATGTCTCCATACATCTCTATCACAGCAGTCGCAATGTCCTCATCTTGGGTGTGTATACTGTATTGTTGTTGTTGTCGTGTCCAATGAAGAACCTCAGATTTCTCCATACATCTCTATCACAGCAGTCGCAATGTCCTCTATCTTGGGTGTGTATACTGTATTGTTGTTGTTGTCGTGTCCAATGAAGAACCTCAGATGTCTCCATACATCTCTATCACAGCAGTCGCAATGTCCTCTATCTTGGGTGTGTAAAGCTGCTGCTCTCTCTATATTTTTAATAATTAAAAATAACGAGAATAGTTGATATTTATTCCGATAGATGGCGCAAGCCATCAGCAACTTTCAGTTGCACGATAAGGAGATGCCTTTTTCATAATAAGTTTTTTATCTTAAGGATTATTTATCAAAAAGTAAGATTTTCTACCTATTAATTGCGCACAAGCCAAAGTTAGTTTTATCATTTATCTACAACATATATATTGGGAGAATAGATAAAATGATGATTTTGTATTGTAGAAAATTAGGAAAGACAAAATTTAGGATGACACGGCAATTTATTTGAGACAAGAATAATGATACAATTCCAAGGCAAAATACTATTCCTTTAACTTCCAATTACCGAGGGAACCAATTAATATTGATTTTATTCAACTTATCGAGTATTTTTCAAGGGACCGGGAAAAAATGTTCACTTTATCGAGAGATTCAAATTTACGAGTTTCAAATTATCAATATATATCTATTATTTTTTTACATATGTTATATTCAAATGACATTTATGTAGGGATAATTTTATTGTTAATTTTCATTTTGATGTATTGTATACATTTGATCATTAATAAATTATTATTTAGGTATTAAAACTGCCTTTTTGTTCAAAGACAGCAACGTTTGAACGGGTACAGCTAGGTGGAGCAGATAATCAAACATAAAGTTATCTTAATACAAAGCAATAACGCGCCATCTATACATATAAAATAAAAGGATTTAAAAGCGCGAATGTTTCTTTTATACATAATATAAACTTCTACCTTAAACCTATAAGCTTATGTCCATAGTTTGCTTGAAAACAATTTCTAAGATTCCATCCTTCAGTGTAGCATATAAAAGCAGAATGATCCAATACAGTATTAGAGCTCTGAGAAGCGGTCTGGTGGATTAAATTGGCGAAACCGCTGGGAGGGTTCACCACTGATGTGCCAAGCCCTCCCAATATATTTTTTCATCGCAGTAAGGACAGTAGAAGTTTATATTATGTATAAAAGAAACATTCGTGCTTTTAAATCTTTTTATTTTATAAAGTTATCTTGCCAGGTATAGATTCAGTAGGGATTGGATGTTTTCTAGAATTGTTTCAACAAATGTTCGTTAGACAAACCTTTACTCGGGTAAAAACCGGGGCGAAGCCGGGTACATCCGCTAGTAAAATATAAATCTCCGAGGATATGTTTCTTTATGACACTATTAACAAATTTACAAGCTTTCGGATTTTAAACGGCCCTTCTACAGTTAATTTTTTTTTAGAAAAGGAAACTTTGCTGTATTGTAGTTGCATATATAGTAAATAGATAATAAAAAGGCATATATTGGATTGAATAAAAGATTTATTTGACAATATTTCGGCTGGCTGAATGCCAACCTTTATCGAGGCATTACATTTTTGTATACACAAACTCAGTGCCGCATAGTGTTATCACAGTTTAAATCATTTAAAATACAAAGTAGGTGGGGAAAAATTTGTGCACGAAAAAATTATTTAAAAAATTACAATTAGAATAAGTTAAATATCTTAAAATATTAAAGGAAAAATAATGAGGTCTATCTTATATTTTAAAATAATTGTATTAAGTACATAAAATGTAAATATGCAAATATAATAATGTATATAATAAAGTAAAGCACGAAGGAAGATGAGTTTCTTTTTAATAAAACACGAGCGAGCTTTCGGGCCACACGCCCTTCTACTGGCTAAAAAACTAAGAGATTCCAAAATATACAAGCTTATTTATTCTATGGTAAGCAATATTTTAGCATATTTACATTTTTCTTATAGACGGAGAAACAAAATACAACTATGATTACAATTAAGATATGCAAATATAGGGGAAAAGACAATGAGGTAAATTCTAAATCTGACACATTAGGGAAGACTGAAATATCATTGTGAAGGGAAGACAGAATAAACAGATTAAACACATCAGGACAGGAATACTTTTTAAATATCTGGTATTAGTAATGTACACATATAAACAACTACAATACAGCATAGTTTCCTTTTATAAAATATTTACTTGTAGAAGTGTCGTTTAAACCCAGAAAACCTGAAAACTTGTAAAAAGTGTAATAAATAAACATATCCTCGGAGATTTATATTTGATTAATCTATATCATACATCTTATATAAAGAAAAGAGATTTTCTGCTTGTATTTAGAATTGTTGAGATTATCTTCACTTTGGTTATCTTGAGAGTTAAGCTATTGTGGTGCAGTCGTGGTTGAATAATAATCTTGAAAAATATTAAGTCTTGATCAGAGATTTCTTTATTTGAGCCAATGAATGTATAAAAGACATAATTTGATAAAAGTGTTGCCTGGCTTAAGGCGTAAGAATTAAAAAAAAAATGAAAAGCTTATTTACATATTGTACAAAAGTTTTGAGCCGGCCAACGGGGAACAACCACAATGAGTATTTATAGGGAAAGCGTGACCTCTGGCGGTCGATTTAACAGAGTATTTGAATCGATGAAATATAACTCCAAATAAAATAGTACTTTAATATAACATAATTTTAAATAAAATATTTTAATATAACATTTTAAACAATATCTTTATATAATATACATATATACCTAAGATTTTGTCTATTGGATTCTAACATAACCACAGCAATTTCAAACCCATCTGTTTACAAAGGAACCATGACTGCTTTATAAAAGGTCTGCATCATCTTTCACATTGGTCAGAATGTCGTAGGTCGCCTTGTGGAAAGATGGCTATTTAAAAAGACCCCATCGAAGGGAACGTCTCCCCTAAGGGGGATAGGAGAATGGGGGCAATTTCTGAAGAGATTAGCTGTCGGACAAATGGAAACAAATACGTCCTCTATTTACCGCCCCATTTAAGTTCCCCAATGAGCTTCCGTTGGGGACGGTACTATAAACCTTCCTGACTCGGTCGCTATTGTGAGCCTCTTTTCAAGGCGACTTCATCAAAATCTCCTTAAAAAGCGTTCGCAGAATGACTAGGCCTAACAAAGACATCCCCCAAATGGCAGCAGGAGCTGTCAACGACGGCAAGGGTTCATTCAGACTGCGTCAAGTTTCTTGCAAAAATAATCTGACTGATCTTTTGGCCTGGTGAGAGAATTTCGCACTTTTGGGACAATTTGTCCCTTCGAATTTATACTAAGTTTTCTTTGTGGGTAGAAAAATCATTATATCAAAAAACGTTTCTCTAAGATTTATCTGTAAAATACAAAAAGATGTGTCAAAGTTTGCATGTGTATATTAGAAATACTTCTCTATTTATTCATATATATTTTATTTTTCATTTAACCTTATATATAACCATATAGTTAAAAAAGGCATATATTAGATCAAAATATAATTTATTTTACCAATATTTTAGTTAGCTGAACGCCAACCTTTATCAATATGGATTGCTCCATTTTCAAAAAGTATAACGATGATATATACGAACGATGTAATAAAGAAGTTTAAATCTCTCTCTATTTTTATCTATATTTATCTTTATTTAATCTTATTTATTCTATATATTTAATTTATATTTAAACTCCGCCGGTCCCAAGCCTGGATAAAAAAGGAGGAGGGGAAGCAGTAACAAGCTCACTAAAAAACCTGGGCTCAGCTGGCCCGGCTGATAGTACCCTGTAAGGACACCAGGGATACAGGATGAGCAACGTTTGTACTCCATGTTAGGAGCGGCTGTACATGGTGTCTGTTCCTCATGTCAGAGGCGATCATTTATTTTGGAGCTAAGTCGGCCTGCCACTGAGTAGTGCTCCCAGTCTTAATGACAAAGGCAGACACATTCTACTTCACCCAGTCATGAATGATAGAGTGGAGATAAGAAAGAAGATTTTATATTTAACCTTATATAATCTTATATGAACATTGAAATAAAGTGGTTTTAATCTCTCTTTCTGTCTCGATATAAAAATACTAATTGAAGTTATAGCATTCAAAACTTTAAAGAAAGACCGTACATTTTGCCGTTTCGATGAAAATTTACATATTTCCAGAAGTATAAGTGAACAGGTTTAAGTAATGAACAAACTCAATAGAAAAGTGTTGAAAATAAAAATTTCTATGTGTAAATATATTCACGGCTGTTTTCACTATAGTCGTGAGGTAATATTTTCCTTTCCTATCAAAATTCCAAATTAATCTTTACCGTTTCTGCTTATATATGCTACACTGAAGGGTGAAATCTTGGATTATATTCATGGATTTTTTTATTTCAACACACAAAACGCGATATCCCGTCTAGGTATAATTGCGTCGATTTACATTTTTTTAAAACAGAAACAGTTATAAACATATTATACAAGAAAAAGTAATCAAAAATATAAAGAGAAACAATAATATATATTAGGAACCTCAGGTTAGAAAGATAATCATAAATATATTTACAGAAATAGTTAAATCTGTGATAATTCTCTCTGCTATTTACAAATTGATATAGATCTACAACATTATTTATTGTCTGTTGTCTAGCGGTGAAGAAGAGTGGACATTCCAGCAGTAGGTGTCTCGAGTTCTGGAATTCGTTGCCACAATTCATAGATAATTAGGTATGTTATCAACTATAATTCATTGTTATAAATTGACTACATGAAGGTTTCCTTTGGCTTCAACACAGACAGTTTCATTTTTTCATAATGTACAAGAAAAAGTAACCGAGGTTGATTTTTCTGTGTATAATTATCTATTTATTTTTATAATGTGTTTATAGACACCAATAAAGCATCAGAATGCCATTCTGAATATTTATTTATTTCAATTTAAAGCGCGATGTCTCCCTAGAAAACTTGCGATGTCATATATGAATGTCTTTACATTTGTCTATACATATTTATACAATAATTTTAGGCCGTGAATAGAATAGTCATATGATGTTAACAACGAGAAAGAGAAGAAAACATCTCCATCAAATATTTACATCAAAATTGTTCAATTATCATTATTATTAAAAGAGAAAAGAAACAAATATTATATAAGACTTTAAACATTCTAAGGACAAATTGAATCTTAACGAAAACAGAGAACTGTGTACAAAAGAAAGAAATGTCTGGCAATATCTACAATCAACACTTTATAGAAAAAATATGGTTTTACGGGCTGCTAACCAAAGTGTATCATTTTTGAGCCTAAAATGTTCTATAAAATATCAGTTTTCTAAAAGATATTGGTTGCTATATAATATAAAATATATTTGCAGAGGTATTAACTATAATTTTATACTTTAATAGAGAAATGTTACCGAAATTGGCTCAATCGAACGATGTGTACTGTCGCATTTTTATCAAGGTAGGTATATGGTATATAGATATTTATTTAGAAAATTTCATAGAACGGAAGCAAAATTATATTTCAAATTTATTAAAAACTAGAAAATATTTGTTATTTTAAGTCATTTTTCAAAATAGACATTCCGCATCAAAAAACATTTGGCATATATTGAAAATTTATTAAAATAATGCAAATCTCAATAATCTCTTATCATTTTTTCATTATATTATATTTATTTATACTTTATATTTTCATTTTTTAAAATTCATTGTTGTTGTTTTTGTCGTGTCCAATGAAGAGCCTCAGATGTCTCCATACATCTCTATCACAGCAGTCGCAATGTCCTCTATCTTGGGTGTGTAAAGCTGCTGCTCTGGGTCTAAGTCAATTTTATGTTGTTTTTGTCGTGTCCAATGAAGAGCCTCAGATGTCTCCATACATCTCTATCACAGAAGTCGCAATGTCCTCTATCTTGGGTGTTTAAAGTTGCTGTTCTGGCCCATGTCAATTTTCTGTTGTTGTTGTGTCCAATGAAGATCCTCGGATGTCTCCATACATCTCTATCACAGTAGTCGCAATGTCCTCTATCTTGGGTGTGTAAAGCTGCTGTTCTGGGTCCATGTCAATTTTCTGTTGTTGTTGTTGTGTCCAATGAAGAGCCTCAGATGTCTCCATACATCTCTATCACAGCAGTCGCAATGTCCTCTATCTTGGGTGTGCAAAGCTGCTGCTCTGGCTCCATGTCAATTTTCTGTTGTTGTTGTCGTTTCCAATGAAGAGCCTCAGATGTCTCCATACATCTCTATCACAGCAGTCACAATGTCCTCTATCTTGGGTGTGTAAAGCTGCTGCTCTAGGACCATGTCAATTTTCTGTTGTTGTTGTGTCCAATGAAGAACATCAGATGTCTCCATACATCTCTTTCGCAGCAATGTCCTCTATCTTGGGTGTTTGAGCTTCATTGTAAAATAGGTGCTGTTGATACGTTAGTCATCTTGGACCAGAATTTGGTTGAATATTCCAAGCGTCCAGGGGGTGGACATTTTTTAAAACCTATTAATTAATTATGTATTATATTTATTTTTTATATAGACACATCCTCAAATATTTTCACAATACGCTGGAAAAAAACTTTCTTTGAAACTTTTCCAACACGATTCCAGATAGCGTTCTTCGATTTTCCTGATGTTTTCACTCTATCAGTGAGGTAATAATTTCCTTTTCTTATCAAAATCCCAATTAATCTTTCCCGATTCTGCTTATATATTCTACACTGAAGGGTGGAATCTTGGAAGTGGTATTTGAGCAAACTATGAACATAAGATTTCAGGACAGTAGAATTACACCCAATATATATATATACAATCGTCCAATACAGTATTAAAGCTCTAAAGAAGCGGTCTGGTTGATTAAATTGGTGAAACCGCTGAGAGAGCTCACCACTGATGTTCCAAGCCCTCCCAATATTTTTTCATCGCAGTAATGACAGTAGAAATTTAGTTATTGGTGAAACAATCGTATCTTGATGTTTTCATTTCCTATATAAATATGACACGTATTATTATAGCTATTTATTATTCTATGATTTTATTTCATTAATTATCACAGAGATAATAATATACCTTTCCTCGTTTTATATATAAAGTTTTGCCATAGTTTTTTCCCTTATATATAGTTGTCACTTCTTTACAGAGAATGGTAATGTATCAGATTTATTGTAAACAAGTCAAGAGTTTGAATAATATTTCGTCATGTTTTTGTTTATAAATTTCTTATACAAAGATTTTTCTATTTGTGTAATTCACATTTCAATCTACGGTTAAACTATATTTGAGTGTCCCACAAATATATCACATCACCCCAATTTAATTATTTAAATTTGACAATAAAATTTAAAAGGTAATGACTAATCCATAAACTTAAACGTCACTAATACACATCTTGTGAAACTAGTTCATAAAGAGGTAAGTACGGGGATGAATACAGATGGGAAGAATGGAGAAAAATATTGAAAAGAAATCTCCAAAAAATCGAGGCCGAGAGCCATTTCTGTGGCATGCAGATGCCAACCAGGAGCTCGCCAAATCAAACGGCACTTTGTGAGTGCGCTGAAAGAGAGGCAAAAGTGATGAAGCCAGTAGTTGAAAAGGCATCAGGAGAATAGAAAGGGGCTTCAGGACCCTGGAGAGTCCCGGAGGCGACACTTTATTATGATTGTCGTGGGGAGGGACCACTGCATAAATTACCGCTCTATTCAGGACGGCTGGTCCCCTTGGCGCCCCATTTTTTGTCAAGCTTCCTACCAACATTGCCTTGAAGTCATCCTTCCACGTTCTTCCTTTTTTAAACTCACTTAGTGACTTCAACCAATCTTCCAAGTAGGAGTGTGTAGGTTAAATAAATGATCAATTTCATCACAGATATTTATGTTTATCATATTCATAGTTCCGGCATTCATAGTTCTTCAAATTAAAGAAACTTGGACCAGTAAATCTTTCTATTATCTCGATGTTTCGACAATTTTGTCCTCGTCAGAAGAAAATAAAAATTAAAACATTTGGTAAGTCTATATAAAAGGGCGTACCTGTAAAGAAAAAAAAAACAAACAATTTTTTTCTTAAAATATTTCGAGAGATTGCTCCCTCTTTATCGATTTATTGTACATATTGATAAAGAGGGAGCAATCTCTCGAAATATTTTAAGAACAAATTGTTTGTTTTTTTCTTTACAGATCCAGGTACGCCCTTTTATATAGTTTTTTTTAATGGATCGCCTTTTGACTTAAACTATTTGGTAAGTCGTTAAAAAGTAGTCTTATAATTCCTAATAATTTTTAACGCCTTGCCAAATGTTTTAATTTTTGTTTGCTCCTGACGAGGACAAAAGAATTTTGTTGAAACGTCGAGATAATAGAAAAGATTTACTGGCCGAAGTATATTTAACTTTTAGAGATATGTAGGAGTCGTATAAATATCAGACTGATATAATATCAGAAACAATTATCCCCCCTTCATGTTAACTTAAAGAAATATAGATTTATAGAGTTTTTAAAAATAATTTTATGAACCGAAATTTCATAGGAATAGTAATTATGAAGTTACTGTATATTGTTGCACCAAGTTGCAGCTTTGCAGGGTCCTTGGTTTCTTCCTTCTTGGTGTTATACACGTTTCCCGAGCGGGTTTTCATACTCAAAGCAAATAAATAAAAGTAAATAAAAATAAATTACCTTTTAAAGTTATTGCGTTTATTTATTCGTTGTCTTCCTCGTAGGTCGCCATCCGCAGTCTTGGTCTAGGTCCTCTCTCGCTCTAATAACCAATCAAGATATATGTACAATAACACAATAATATAAGTACAATAACAATATTACAAAAGAAATGAAACTATAAAAAGGAATGATGATACACCTATCCCCCGATTTACACGGTAGATACGTTCCTGAGAAAAACGTGTAAATCGAAAATAAAAAATGTTCGCGAAATTTTTATGCGAAGAAATACAGACACAGTGTGCGTGTGCAGCAAGTCAGCACATAAGCTCGGGATTCGTCGTGAGATGTGTACACAGCGCATGTGTTCAATCACAGTAGCATTTAGTATAGTGCGATAAAAAAAAACTTATTTGGAAAACCGTGTAAAAGCGAATAAATGTAGGACGCATTGATTCACCAATATACACGAGGTACACAAGTATAAGAACAATTTTATAAAGAGAGAATAGCTCTATTCCTTTCTTTTAAATCTGGAGACTTGATGTGATGTTTATAACCAGTTTTGGATCCATCCGTGATTGACTTATACACAAAACATAAATATTTAATTTTTGTTTTTTCTATGTTATTTGAATTTATTAGAATATCACATATACAAATATCCACTGTTTTTTTATGCCAAATATTTATTTAACTTTATCAACATCCTATAACACGATATCCCAAACTCAGGGATATTTGCGTCAATACATTTCTTTACATCATAACAAATTGGCTATATACAAGGAGAAAGGAGAAAAAGACAAACATACAAAATCAATTCTCTCAAAATTTCCTTCTCTCTCTTTCCCTGTACAAAAGATAGTTGTATCTATATATCTACAAATTGATAAAACATTTATAAGCTCTTCTCTC
Source organism: Cordylochernes scorpioides (assembly GCA_030710605.1). Classification (NCBI taxonomy): domain Eukaryota; kingdom Metazoa; phylum Arthropoda; class Arachnida; order Pseudoscorpiones; family Chernetidae; genus Cordylochernes; species Cordylochernes scorpioides. The sequence continues at coordinate 154,812,952 of CP092864.1, forward strand.
ATCTACGAATTCATGTAGCTGTCCGATGTCACCAACTTTCCCTATAATCCCGACATTCCAGAAGTTGATGTTTCGAGTCTTGAATTTCTCCTCCTCAGAAACATCCCTTCACCGCGCCGATAGTTACCAAATATTTACATTAACAGTGATAAATTGGATATTATAAAAATCTGGAAAGAAAAAACTCGGAATTCCAAACGCAAAAAATCATCTAAAAATTTCATTTGTATTGACAAAAATTTCATTCATTTTTGACTCTAAAAACAACTTGACTATACTTTAAGCATGGGGTTCATAAGTGATTAAATCTTCTGTTGATAGTTGAGCTAGATCATAATTGATTTTTCCGGATTCTACATAATCTGTTAGGAGTGGGATTTTTGCTAGACTATGTACACAGTTTGATGAAGTGGTTTTGTATGCTCTAACTGCCCATAAAATGATCTGATACTGCATATAATTCAGTTTTTGTTTACAACGATTGTTTAAAAATGTAAACCAGATTTCTGAACCAAATGTAAGTACTGGTTTTATGATTGTTTTATATAAAGTTAACCTCTTTTGAGTATTCAAACCCCACATATTGCCGCTTAGTGAACATAATACATTCGTCCTGCTTTAAATAGGATATCATAAACATGAGGTGTTAACTTTATTTTATGATTTGAAAATGTCATTCCTAGATGTGCTGTATGAGTAGAAGAGCTTAAATTGACTTGTTCCATTATATGTATGTTCCATATGTAAATACCTGTTTTCTTTCCTCTTTTCGCTCTCCACTTCTCCCATCCATATTTACAAAAAAGTTTTTTTTTTCCAAATCCATATTCTTATTTTCATAGGATCATTCAAATAATAATCTGTATATATTTACCATGTGTATATAATCTTTCTCCATTTTTAGCCCTTTGTATATTTCCCACTTTCATGGGTTTCTCCGTCTTGTAACCCCAAGGAGAATCCTCTGTAAGACCTGTGTGTCTTAATAAAGGTTTTTGTGTCTGTGTGTGTCATTCCTAGAGTTTTTACTTGATTAACCGGCATTATTATTGATCTTAATGGTAATTTTTTGCTTGTTATGCAGGTTTAACATATTAGTTTTCGCTGTAATCATCGTTTATTTCTATTACACCATTCAACCACATGTTTTAAGGTGTATTCATCTATGGTTTTTAATACTTCTACAGTCTTATTCCAGCAAATTAGTGTGACAACATCTGCATTACATATCTGCATTCAATATTTATCAACAAATCAATAAGCAAAATATTCCATAAAAGTAGGGATAAAGGTCCATCCTGTTCTTTAGTTAGTTTCTTACAAATAGTTACTGATTCGTAGGTAAATTTCACCACCCTTTCATTGTTTAAATTTCATCGTTTAAAAATGTTATAACACCTTGATAAAGGTTGGCATTCAGCCAACTGAAATATTGTGGTAAAATAAATAATATTTTGATCCAATATATGCCTTTTTAATTAAAGATTTATTTATGGATTGCTCTATTTTCAAAACAATTGTTTAAATTATAATTTATAATTTGAGTTAAATCAGAAGGAACATTATCCAATGATGGCAGGCCACCATGCCCTGTCGAATGCACCAGCTATATCTAAGGTTATCAAGGAAGTCAGTTCCTTTTGTTCATGTTTCAATATATTTTATATTATTCTTTCCTTCCAGTATTTGTTGATCTAGATTTCATAAAACCGTGTTGCCTTGAGCTCATTAAATAATTCTCTAAATAGTTGTTACTTATTTTACTATTTAATAAAAAATAAGGCTTATTTTGGATTATAATAAGATTATTTATTAATCCATATATCGATGGACCAATCGTCCATCTTTTACGAGGTTTTTGTTTTAAAGCACACACCAGGTCGTGGTGAGCCACGGACGTCTTACAAGCTTATTGTGTAGGCGATAAACCATCTATTATTAATTAATTATATTCTCAAATATTTTAGAGAGATGTCAATGATATAGGTCTATAAATTCTATTTTCTTCGTAATTAGTTTTGCCTGGTTATATGTTTATATTTCATTACTTTAATTATTATATATATATGAGATATACAAAGCAATAACACACCATCTATATATAACAATTGAAGACATTAAGACGTGAATGTTTATTTTTACAAATAATACAAACTTCTACTGTCCTTACTGCAGTGGAAAAATATTGGGAGGACTTGACTACTCAGTGGTGAACCCTCCCAGCGGTTTCATCAATTTAATCTACCAGACCTCTTCTCAGAGCTCTAATACTGTATTGGATCATTCTGCTTATATATGTTACACTGAAGGGTGGAATCTTAGAAATGGTATTTAAGCAAACTATGGACATAAGCTTATAGGACAGTAGAATTATATATAAATATTTGCATGGAGCAATGCTCTTCCGCAAACAATAAGAACAAGTTAGCTATAAACTAATACATAGCAATAACGCGTCATCTATATAATACAAATGAAAACACCAAAGCGCGACTGCATATATAAGCAAAATGATCCAATACAGTATTAGAGCTCTAAAGTGGCAGTCTTGTAGATTAAATTGGCGAAGTCGCTGGGAGAGTTCACCACTGATGAACCAAGCACTGCCAGTATTTTTTCATCGCAGTAAGGACAGTAGAAGTTTGATTTATTTGTGAAAAGAAAAATTCTGGTTTTATGTATATATTAATATATTTTTAATTACTTTAATTAATTTATGTATATATGTTATATAAAAATATTATTTTATTTTAAATTATAATTTCATAGATTCAAATACTCTGCTAAATCGACCGCCAGAGAACACTCTTCCCCTATAAAAACTCGTTGTTGTTTTATCCCGTTGGCCGGCTCAAAACATTCGTACATTATGTAAATAAGCTTTTCATATTTTTTATTCTTACGCCTTAAGCCAGGCATTACTTTTACCAAATTATGTATTTTATATATTCCTTTAGTTCAATTAAAGCAACCTCTGATCAAAACCATTATTTTTATTTCAAGATTTTTAACCACGACTGCATTACCATAGCATAATCTAAACAATTCTAAAATACAACAGAAATCTCAATGTTTTTCTTTATAATATATATATATATATATGAGTATATCGAAAAGGATCCAACAACAAGAGCCTTGAAGCAAACAAAAGTAGAACGGAAGAAGGAGGATTGATTTTCTCCAAGTGCAACAAGCCAGGACACGTTGCGCGATATTGTAGGCTTATCTTTATAAGAATAGTGGATGAGGAGCCCATAATTATACAAGACATGGTCTAGGAGAATTTATCGAAATAAATGAAGTTACAGACAAATCAAGTCCGCGCTGTAAGCTGATGTGTGGGATAGCACTAACCCCCCTACACGGTATTCCAGTCAATAAAACAATGTATATACCTGTGAATATTTATTTGTTCTTAATCTTTTATTCTGTGGCTAGATCAATTGTTAATACACCTATCCCCCGACAGTACTTGTTTTACACGTTTTCGCTTTTACACGGTTTTCCAAATAAGTTTTTTTGTTTTGTTTTTATCGCACTATACTAAATGCTACTGTGATTGAACACATGCGCTGTGTACACATCTCACGAGGAATCCCGAGCTTATGTGCTGACTACATATTTTAACCTGTCAATGCATTTTATTTTTATTTCTGTGTACACCTATCCCCCGATTTACACGTTTTTCTCAGGAACGTATCTACCGTGTAAATCGGGGGATAGGTGTACTGCCTTTTTGCATAATTTTGTTTGTAAAATAAGTTATTCTGTTTTTAATTCTTTTGACCACGGGCCAAGGTGTATAAATAGTTTGGTTGTTTTAAATAAAGTCAGTGTGTGTCTCATAGTGTTGGTGTGTTGGCTTGATGGGAATACACCGGGTAGGCAGCAGCAGAGTGAAGCCTTATTAAGGAACAAAATACAGTCCTCAAGAAATTTAAGGAGCTACCAAATACCATGTAACAATATTGAGTAAAATCAATCATGCCTCCAGGGAACTTTTCAACACATTTTTATTCTCTAGATTTCGGTCATGGACGCCCGTCTACAGGAGAAACCCTGTTGAAATATTTTAACTGAACGTGGCGCCTGACTATGTGAATCACCATAAATGGCATCAAGACGTTGGACCCTAAAACATCTTAAATATTCTTAAATTTTATGGAGAAATTTGAACAAAAAAAAATAAGGATGGTAAGTCTCAATATTACATAAACAAAAATGTTTCAACAAAGGAACAGAATGAGTTGAAGCAAAGTTTGACAAAGCACGCAATTTGTTTTATTCGGGAATAGGTAAAATAACGTTTGCCAAGCATCGGATTGATACAGAATAATCAAAACTAATTAAATACAAGCCATCATCAGAGGGACATCATTGAAGTTCAAATCGATGTGATGGTAAAAAGTATAATTAGACCATCTTCTAGCCCCTGATCTTTTCATGATAAATGATGGTATATACACAGATTATTTTTGGACTACAAACACACACACAGACAGGAAATTGAACAACGCGAAAGTAAAATATTGTTACGTGGTACACAGACGATGGTCTAATCAGGATGGCACAAAGATACACATGTGAGTTCGAAGGGATGCAGCAAAAGTTAGCGCTTTATTATACGTGGTACTTAACAGAAGGAGTACAATCAGTGAGACTTGTCTTCAACCTCCCCGTCAGAAGGATTCTTGGCGCCGTGGATGTCACTCTTGTGTTCCGCTCCACATTATGCCTACTATGACTACAACGCCTTGTAGGCCGCTCCGATGTCAGGCTCTCCTGGCACCGTCTTGTAGGATCATCCACACGCCCGGAGACAAGTCGCCACGTCTTCTACTTGCCGCAGATGTCACCAGACTCTGTCCTCCCCCACACAGGAATGCTGTTTTTAGCGCCTGCCACATGGCAGCGGGGGCAGCTGGAGTCCACCCATCTTCCTCCAACTTTATTCTGGAATCTTGGCCTTGTCATCCATGTTACAATATCTTTATCTAATACCTAGGGTAGACGAAGTAAGGGATAGAGACAAAGGATCCAGAAACCTTTCATAAACACATGAATGATATGGATATAGGCCTGTAGATGTTGAAGACAAAGAGAAGACAGCCCTGAATTACGACATGGTATAGATTTTGTGAATCCAACATAATGCCCTTTGAACTATGCAACATCCCAACAACCTTTGAGTGAAGAATAGAAAATGCTTATGTTGTTGCTTATTTGTTTAATGTATATGTTTATTTAATGCTCTTTTTCTTAATTTTTTATTTTCTTTATGATAATTCTGTTACCTACTCTACTACAATTATTGTAAATAGTTTCACGCGTAATTATCCAGATCGAATATAGTATGTCTTGTTTGCAATTGGAAATATATAAAAATGTATTTGATATTCTGATCTTAAAATTTGCCTTTGCTATTTGAATGACGTAGTTACAAGGTAATAAGACAAATGATTTGGATTTGTTCTTATTACTTTGTAGCTCTAATCTATAATACAAATTGTGCCTTATCATTTTTGATGACGTAATTATTATAGGATTTCCAAACACACCTAAAAGAATTTCGCGATTCAAACTTAAATGTGAATGGCAAGAAATGTAGATTTTTTTGTCTTCTAAGTAGCAGCCAACAGGGTATACAAATCGCGGAAGATAATATCAAAGAAGTTAGGTATTTCTCTCAGCCCAAGAATCTCAAAGGGAATTTTAATCGATCTTAGATAAGTAATTGCTTATATAAATATATCAAAGATTTCTCAACAATTCCTGATTCATTCACCAATCTCATTAAAAATACTATTTTCCTTTATCTGGACGGAAGTGCAAAAGAGTTTTTTTTTCTATTTGGTTTGAGATTATAGAATAGTGTCACTGGGATATTGAGAGTTGGAAGGGCTCTAATTTTCTATTTAATACTAAGTTAGTTCTGAAGATATGAATGATTTTCCAGGAATAATCGTTGTTTCTTTCTTTTGATTTTGTGTTGAAGGGCTATTGCCTAACAATAAAAATGATTTCTTATAAATATCCTACTTATTAGTGGTATATATATATATATATATATATATATATATATATATATATATATATTTTTTTTTTTTTTTTTGTGTGTGTGTTATACTCGAAAGCTTTCGTCATTTCCAATAATAGAGAGCACTATGATCAACAACCTATCTGTTCTTGTTCCAAGAGTCAAGCATCTGTATCACTATAAAAGAAAGATCGAAAAATTCAATATAACAGCGGTATGGTAGATTAAACTGGCGAAACCGCTGGGAGGGTTCACCACTGATGATCCAGGCCCTCCCATTAATTTTTCCATTGCAGTAAGGACATTAGAAATTGTTTAATTTGTAAAAGAAACATACGTGTCTATAATAGTTTCGAATTTTCATTTTCATAATTATAAATAAATTAAAACTGCGGTCTCTCAGACCGCATCTCAGTGTTTGTGTAAGGAAAATGTGACCATGGTAATTAAGGGTTAACAGATCAATCAGCCTAACCTGTAACCCTCGGGTAGTTCCCCCTGGTATGGTTCAAGATGATGAATATAAACTTTTCCTCCCAGGGGGCTGTAGGTCTTGATAAGCTAGATGGAGATGGTTATCGATTTAATGATCTTCTAGGTCTGGGTGGTCAATTGATCCTAAGATATAACCCTCGGGTACTAAAATAAAATTGTGGGTTCGATTCCCATCCCTGGACACTTTATTTTTCCGTTTATCATTACTCTTCACAATTCATCCTATCATACTTCATTTCTAAGGTTAGAAATAATCGTTATTTCTCCTTAAAATAAATTTCTATTTTTAGTCCAAAAGAAACATTTGCGGTAAAATTGTCAAATTTCGTTCTACAATCATAAGCCGCATTATATTGTATTATAAAAAAAAAATGTAACTATTAAAAAAAAAAAAAAACGATCAGATCAAATTCCCCGTCTGGAAGGGAAGCGAGCATCGTCACAGGAAGGAAGGCCATACGCAGCCATACCTGGCATGGCCCGAAGAAGGGTAATCGGCGGAAGCTAATTCGCGCTTGCGCTTTACCTCCTCTTCCGGCGGCACGTGGCGGATGTGACATCACCGGATGACCGGAAGACACCTGGGGGGAGATATGGTGATCTAGTCACTGGTGGGGAGCGGCCACATCTGGCGCTCATCTTCCGCAATCTGGTGCTGAGCCGTTACATTTATTGGGGCGGCGCAATCTGAGCTATGATGATATCATCTGCCGTGATGTATCGTTTTATCCCATTATAGAATTGTTGATGTCGTGTCCGATAAAGAGCCTTAGATGTCTCCATACATCTCTATCACAGCAATGTTCTCTATCTTTGGTGTGTAAAGCTGCTGTTCTGGGTCCATGCCAATTTTATGTTGTTGTCGTGTCCAATGAAGAGCCTCAGATGTCTCCATACATCTCTATCACAGCAGTCGCAATGTCCTCTATCTTGGGTGTGTAAAGCTGCTGCTCTGGGTCCATGTCAATTTTCTGTTGTTGTTGTCATGTCCAATGAAGAGCCTCAGATGTCTCCATACATCTCTATCACAGCAGTCGCAATGTCCTTTATCTTGGGTGTGTAAAGCTGCTGCTCTGGGTCCATGTCAATTTTCTGTTGTTGTTGTCGTGTCCAATGAAGAGCCTCAGATGTCTCCATACATCTCTATCACAGCAGTCGCAATGTCCTCTATCTTGGGTGTGTAAAGCTGCTGCTCTGGGTCCATGTCAATTTTCTGTTGTTGTTGTCGTGTCCAATGAAGAGCCTCAGATGTCTCCATACATCTCTATCACAGCAGTCGCAATGTCCTCTATCTTGGGTGTGTAAAGCTGCTGCTCTGGGTCCATGTCAATTTTCTGTTGTTGTTGTCGTGTCTAATGAATAGCCTCAGATGTCTCCATACATCTCTATCACAGAGTCGCAATGTCCTCTATCTTGGGGGTGTAAAGCTGCTGTTCTGGGTCCATGTCAATTTTCTGTTGTTGTTGTCGTGTCCAATGAAGAGCCTCAGATGTCTCCACACATCTCTATCACAGCAGTCGCAATGTCCTCTATCTTGGGTGTGTAAAGCTGCTGCTCTGGGTCCATGTCAATTTTCTGTTGTTGTTGTCGTGTCTAATGAATAGCCTCAGATGTCTCCATACATCTCTATCACAGCAGTCGCAATGTCCACTATCTTGGGTGTGTAAAGCTGTTGTTCTGGGTCTATGTCAATTTTCTGCAAGGCTGCGGCCAGCTTAGTCCCCTAAATTATTCTAATTTATTATCATAAAACACATATCGTGACAATGTTGGTAGATAATGTGGTTTAAAATATTGAATTAAAAAATAAATTAGAAAATATTTTTGGAGATAAACCAGAAGACTTATCTAAAAAGTTACGTTTTAATTTCAAAATAAACTTTTTATTTGAAGCACACACATAGACGATGAAGACTTTGAAAGAAAATATCATTGTTGCCATTTGACAACAAATTTGCATTTTTGATCCTAGCAATAAACTTTATTGCTACGCTCTAATCCCAAACTGGGATGTCTATTCCTTTCAATACTTACAGAAAAGTGAAAAAGCTTAGGTGCCTTAAGATTGTTCTTAATTTTCATTGTTGCACAGTTTTAGGTTTTAAAATATTCTTGCAAAACACAAACTATTAATTTAAGATGTCATTAGCATATTACTATTTTTATAATGAGAGGATTTTCCTTTTCAAACAGCTTCTTTTAAACAACAACAACAACAAAAACATTTATTAAGACACTATTGTCTTACAAGGGGATTCCCCTAAAAGGTTATATATGTACATGAGTAAGGAGGAAAAGCAATTTAGAGGGGAGGGGGAGCAATCAGCCGTTGTCTGTGGAGTTGAGCACATCTTCCCTCATTTTATCAATCACCTTGAAAAATTTTAAATGTTTATAAACAAAAGTTTTATCCAGCAAGAGAGTAGTAAAAATTTTATATACATGTTGTTCATTATAGTGAGTTAGCCCCGAAATTTCGCGAATTTCCAGTCTCTTTACCTGTAGGAATGGGCAATGGAATAGATAATGGACCAAATTGTCTTGGATGACAGCATTGCAGTAGTAGCAATTTGAAGGGTCGCTGTTCTAAAATTCCCGTGATATCCTCGGGGAAAAATAGCTCCTTTTAAACCTTTTGTTCTAAAATGTGTCAAAATGGATAAATAGAGTTAATTTTGGTCAAATCATTTGACGAACATTTACATTTTAGACCTTTTCATTTATTTGTTGAAAATGTTTTGTGTGTGTGTGCTCAACGGGATAAGTTCTCTTTCTTTCCCAAGCTTTTTTCATTAGGCAAAACGCAGCCATGTTCATGCATGAAATGAGTCCAATGGTTATGCGATGTTACACTCCACAATTCGAGCAATGAGGTTGTGCAAACAAGAATACAGATCTGTAATACGTTTACTCGATATTGATGGAGCCCAAACCTTGATAAATTATCCGTCAAATGAAAGTTTATATGGTGGGAACAGCATGTCACAGACAGGAGTGTTCCATTGGGTTGAAATTGTTTGTCATTCAAAATAAAGGATTCTCGACTAAGAGATAACCTTCGCCATGTCCTCGTTGATCAGAAGGTGTTTCAAGAAACAAACGATATTCTTTCGACATACCCACGAATTACCATACTTGATCTAGTGTCTAAATCTCAAGTCAATATGAACTGCATATCTTGTTCTGACCAAACACCTAGCATGAACCAACAGGACATGCAACAATTTTCCTGGTGTGGAACTAACACCTACCCACATATTCTCATGTCCAGCAATGACCGCAGTCTTGCAGAATATTGACATGGACCCAGAGAAGCAGCTTTACACACCCAAGATAGAGAACATTCCGACTGCTGTGATATACATGTTTGGAGACATCTGTGGCTCTTCATTAGACACGACAACAACAACAGAAAATTGACATGGACCCATAGCATCAGCTTTACACACCCAAGATAAAGGACATTGCCACTGCTGTGATAGAGATGTATGGAGACATCTGAGGCTCTTCATTGGACACGACAATAACAACAACAGCAAATTGACATGGACCCAGAGCAGCAGCTTTACACATCCAAGATAGAGGACATTGCGACTGCTGTGATAGAGATGTATGGAGACATCTGAGTCTCTTCATTGGAGACAACAATAACAACAACCAAACACCTACGGCTGCCAAAAGTGTGTCCAACTTCGACAATTTTCAACAGAGGGTATGGATTTCTTGAAACACTCTGAGGCTGGAAATGAAACATGGGGCCATCATTACGATTCCGACATCAGAGAACGAAGCAAGCAATGGCTATTTTCAATAGTATAGGCACCAAAGAAATGTCTCTTTTATCTTCTCTGAGGGTTTTGGGAACTATGTTCTTGATTGTGAGGCACTTATTGGCGTACTATTCACGTGGAACCACAATCAACGCTGAGAGATATTTTCAAACCCTTCAGCATCTTTGTATGATAATGAAGAACAGAAGAACCGAGTCACGTGAGGTCTGTTGCCTTCTGCAAGATAACGTGCAAAAGTCGAACTGCTTCTCACATGTGTAGACATGTGGTACATTTATAGTAAAAGCAGTCGCCTACTTCTTCCCACCATGATTATCACTTAATATAATAGAGAAGTGACATTTCTTTGATGCCTATACTCTTGAAAATTGCCACTGCTTGCTTCGTTCTCTGATGTCGGGATCGTAATGATGGTCCCATGTTTCATTACCAGCCTCAGAGTGTTTCAACAAATACATACTCTCTGTTGCGAATCGTCGAAGTTGGACACCCTTTTGGAAGCCGTAGGTGTGGTATTACATGTACTAGAGATAATACATATATATTTTAATAAAAAAACGTCTGTTCTCATACTGCCAAGTCGACTAAGGTGTTACTTCGAAGGATGAAATGGAAAATTGCAATATATTCTAGCCAGACGACTTGAAAATATTATTTATTTTCAATGCAAAGAACAAACATAGCTAACACGATTCCACACTAAAATACCACCAACGTCCATATACACAAACACTATATATATACATATACTCACAATTATCATCATTAACTCTGTGCAAAACAATTGAATAAAAACAAATATTAAACTAATTAGCTAATATATTACAAAATTATGGACCACCCTTCATACAGTCCAGACCTTTCTCTCTCCAAACGAACTCAATGTCTTTGAACCTTCCGAAAAAGCGCTGAAAGGGCGGATTTTTGATCAAGCACTGAGAAGGTAGACGGATAGCTATGTTTGAAACGTTATGAGCAGGGGGGGTTATGAGGTATCACAAATAAAGAAACATGTATATCATATTGTTACGTCGTACCCAGACGCTGTACTTTGTCTAATCAGTATGCCACAAAGATACACATGTGAGTTCGAAGGGATTGCAGCTAAAGTTAGCGCTTTATTGTATCTCACTTAACAGAAGGAATACAACAGTGGGACTTGTCTTCAACCTCCCCGTCAGAAGAATCCTTGGCGCCGTGGATGTCACTCTTGTGAAGCGTTCCGCTCCACACTGTACACATGCAGCCTGGACTACACCGTCTTGTAGGCCGCTCCGATGTCAGGCTCTCCTGGCACCGTCTTGTGAAATCATCCACACTCCCGGAGACAAGTCGCCAGAGGCATGTAACCAGACTCTGTCCTCACCCACACAGGAATGCTGTTTTTAGCGGGGATTATTTCTTAAATAAAAATTTTTACATGGCATGTTGTAGTTTTATTTTTTAATATTACAGATGTTCGTTCTAGTTTCGATGCCTCCATACTCGTGAACGCAACATGCTGCACCTGACTTATTTAGCAAAATGTTTTGTGAAATGTTTCTATTTAAATGTGTATCTTTATTATTTATTTGTTTCTCCCATTTTCTTTTTTAAATTAAGCACATATTATCGTTTTGATATATATATGTTATAATATAAAAATGATATTTTCTGTTGTATCTTGATTGTTGAGGATTATGGTAATGCAGTCGTGGTTAAAATCTTGAAAGTATAATAACAAAAATAGTTTTGATCAGAGATTGTTTTAATTGAGCTAAAGTAATATATAAGAACATAATTTGATTAAAGTACTACCTGGCTTAAGGCGAGTAGAACAAAGGAAAAATAAAATATTATTTACATAATGTACAAAAGTTTTGAGCCGGCCATCGGGGAAAAACAACAATGAGTTTTTATAGGGGAAGAGTGACCTTTGGCGGTCGATTTAGCCGAGTATTTGGATCTATGAAATTATAATTTAAAATAAAATAATATTTTTATATAACATATATATATATATAACAACAGCCCTAAACGCGTTCGTGGATTACTTTTCTTGTTTTATGAGGAAATTGGATTGACCAAATATCAGGGAACAGGTTAAATCAACGTTTAGTTGATTTCTGTTCCACTAGATGGCGCTCAGCCATCTAAAAGTTCATTTGAACGTGGTCAGGATATGCCTTTTTTGATTTTAATAACAAACACCTGACCTTTTATCATTTTTTAACACACACACACATATATAAGAAAAAAGATAAGCATTAATATTCTAAATAAAAATAATGTATATATTTATATTATATATTTATAACAAATAAAAACATTAAGACCGGAATGTGTATTTCACAAATAAATCAATCTTGACTTGTTTTAATTGTTTTCGGAAGAGCATTGCTCGATTTAAATGTAATTCTACTGTCCTATAAGCTTATGTCCATAGTTTGACTATTTTACCATTTCTAAGATTCCACCCTTCAGTGTAACATATTTAATCAGAATGATCCATACAGTATTAGAGCTCTGAGAAGCGGTATGGTAGATTAAATTGGTGAAACCGCTGGGAAGGTTCACCACTGATGAACAAAGCCCTCTCAATATTTTTAATCGCAGTAAGGACAGTAGAAGTTTGATTTATTTGTGAAAAGAAACATTCGCGTCTTAATGTTTTAATTTGTTATATAAAGATGGCGTGATATTGCTTTGTATTAATATCAGGTATTTATTTGTTTATTTTACTGTGTTTTGAGGTTTGTTATTTAGTGTTAAATTTACGAGCATAGTAGTATTATAGGCCCTAGTATTTCATGTGTGCTACTCCATAATTCGTTAATTTTACGAGCTTTGCAAGGATAGAAGCGTGTGCACGCTTGAATTCCTGTAATTTTATGTTTTCTCTTTGCTCTCAGTCTTTAATGAAGTATAGCCTGAGGTTTTCATAAGTAGAGTTTCTAGATAAAAATGATATTGAGGCCAAATCACTGCATTGACATTGAAGGAAGAGGAACTACAAGGAGGCGGTTGTTTGCAGTGAGGATATATCAATAGACAAGGCAGTTAATGTAATTGACATGGAAGATATAACACACCGCTTCATGCTTAAGCAAAAAAGTATGTTCAACTGAAGATGATCAGGAAATATATAGCATTAATTGAGATATTGAGAAACTTGATATCAATGTAGACAGGTTGAAGCACAAATATGAACAGAGTCTTAAAAAGAGCTTGAAAGTCTTCTTATTTCTTATCTCCACTCAATCATATTAGGGTATCAAGTTGTGACCCTTGATGGTGTCTGTTTGAAAACCATCATGACTGAGTGAAGTAGAATGCGTCTGTCTTTGTCATTAAGACTGGGAGCACTACTCAGTGGCAGGCCGACTTAGCTCCAAAAGAAATGGCCGCCTCTGACATGAGGAACAGACGCCATGAGCAGCTGCTCCTAACATGGAGTACAAACGCTGCTCATCTTGTATCCCTGGATTAGGAGCCCTTACAGGTTACATCAGTCGGGCCAGCTGAGCCCAGGTTTTTTAGCAAGCTTGTTACTGCTCCCCCTCCTCCTCTTTCAACTGGGCTTGGGACCGGCAAAGGCGGAGTTAGCTTAACTAACTAGCTTAAAAGTGAAAAAGAAAAACCTGTATAAATAATAGAGTGAAATCATAGCGTAGATCAATACCTAAAGCCTGTAGTTATTCAAGCCAATAGCTGCCATCATCAATATCCACGGTAGAGTTGCGAGCGTACGTCCCCGTGGTAGATAGAGATATTTCTACCAATCATTAAGATTCACATTACAAGCGTTATTTGCCCACAGTTATACGTTACAGGAAACTAAATCAACTAAATCTATTTAACTTCTCTCTATAAAACGTTATAGTAATAATTTTAGGTTAATATGCAAATATATTTAATAATTAATTTTGTTCGCGGCTAAATACAAAAAATGTAAATTTAAAAGATTGAAAATATTTATTTTCAAATGTGACAATGCTCTCTAATATTTTTATGAATCAGAAATACCATAGCTAGCTAAAGCCTAAGTCTTGACATTGAATACAGATGTGAAAACAGGTAAGCTCGATACCTATTATCTTTTTATATCTTTTTTTATCTCTTCTTAGCATTGATATACATTATATTTATTTATATCAGAGTAGGGCATGGGGGGTCGGTGGAAGGATGGTCTATACCGTTGGTTTTCGACTGCTACGACCCGGGATCAAATCCCGCATTGGGCACTTTTTTCTGATAAAAAAATGCTCCAATGGCCCCGATTCTTGTAAAAATCCAATCCTACCAGCGAGTGCAAGTAACCAAACGGGGCTTTGTCACATTTGTAAGTGCAAAGTCGAACTGCTTTTCATATGTGTAGACATGTGGTGCACTTACAGTAAAAGCAGTCGCCAAATTCTACCCACTATGATTATCATGGCCTGTACCTCGTGTATTAGGGATATTAATAATAATAATAATAAATAATAAGGTATTGATAACAAAGGCACAAATGCTTGACTAAAATAATATAGAGTTTAATTGCTTTTTGAAGTTTAAAGTCGCATCCGTTCCTTGTACACCATGAATGAGCAATCGTGGCACTAATCTGGCTGATAACTTTTCCACGCTTCCAATATTTTATGTAAAATATATATTTTTAAATCGTCCATCTTTGATACACTTATGGCTTCTGCTACTTCATTCCTTTCTTTTGTCGATCTGAGAGAATCATGCCGTGTTCTTTTTCTATTAAATCCTCAGTAACCCCATTTTTAGTGTGACCTTAATTGAATACCGATGTTGACCCATTTTCTTCTTCTCTCCTATCTCTACTCACCAATCCTTTTAGGCTATCAAGCTTGTAGAGCTTGTTGATGGTATGGTATGTGTGAAGTAGAATGCCTTTGTCATTAAGACTGGGAGCACTACTCAGTGGCAGGCCGACTTAGCTCCAATATGAAATGGCCGTCTATGACATGAGGAACAGACGCCATGTGCAGCCGCTCCTAACATGGAGCACAAACACTGCTCATCCTGTATCCCTGGATTAGGAGTCCTTACAGGGTACTATCAGCCGAGCCAGCTGAGCCCAGGTTTTTTAGTGAGCTTGTTACTGCTCCCCCCTCCTCCTTTTTCATCCGGGCTTGGGACCGGCAAAGGCGAAGTTGATTTGACCCATTTTAAAGTCGTTAAACCAACATATACATGTACTATGCAACATATACTATGCAACATGCACTATGTAACTGTATTCATAGAGGGAGAAGGATTACCGTAAATGGTATCTAGCTTTCTTTTTACTTCACACATTTTCTTATCCAAAAACAAATTCAATCACTAAATGATAACGCATTTTTTTCCAACGTAGAATGACTTACTAAAATGGCTGCAAAATGAAAAACAGTCTTATGTATCAGTGAGAAATTTGGTGTGTGAGAACGGCAGTGTTTGGTGGTAGCAGCAGCTTGATTTAGCAACCCCATCTGTTTAAAAACCTGGTGTACTTATTGAATTATACTTGTTAGTATTTTTTAAATTGGATTACAATCTATCCTAGAAGAGCCAAGATTCCAGAGTAAAGTTGGGGGAAGATGGATGGACTCTAGTAGCGGGGGATGGCCATGTGTCAGAGAACAGTCGCCAAAAACGGCATTCCTGAGTGAACAGAGTATCTGCGGCAAGTAGAAGACGTGGAGAGTTGCCTCCGGACGTGTGGATGGTCCTACAAGACGGTGCCAGGAGAGCCTGACATCGGAGCGACCTACAAGCCGATGTAGCCCCAGCTGGACATGTACAGTGTGGATCGGAACACAAGAGTGACATCCACGGCGCCAAGGATCCTTCTGACGGGGAGGTTAAAGGTAAGTCCCACTGATTGTATTCCTTCTGTTTAGTGACACGTATAATGAAGCGCTAACTTTAGCTGCATCCTCACAAACTCACGTCTTTGTGGCATCCTGAGTAGACAAAGAACGAAAAGCGTCTAGGTACGACATAACAACATATAAATAGCGCATGTGCAATACTTTTATTTGTGAAAATATTTTATCCAGTGAATCTTCCACCTTTATGATTTATAGCAACCATATCCATATTTGGTAAACCTGCAAAAAGAGCCATCTCCAGTACTGGCCAAGTCTATTTGTTTTGTTGTCTTCCATCGGATTTTCCAATAGATTCAATTCCAATTGAAGAAATTCTTTGAAATATCAATTTTAAAAAAAGCAAAACCAATTTTTCTTCGATAAAAAATTTGCTTTTCAAGTATTTTTATAAGTTGAATTTTGAAAAATATATTAAATATAACAAGTCACTATTTATATGTATTTACGCATGTTTAGCCATAAATACCCATTTCTTGATTTCTCCAGAAGCCTCTGACATCAAAGACACCGAGGTACAGTTTGTACAACGCTGACGAGGGCCAACAGCACGAAACGCGTTCGTGGTCGACTTTCTTGATTCACCAAGAAAATAGATTGACCAAATATCAAGGAACAGGTTAAATCGATGTTTTGTTGATTTCTGTTTCACTATGTGGCACTCTGTCATATAAAAAGCTCATGTACTCGTGGTCAGGATATACCTGTTTTATTTTAATATATATATCGCTTTGGCATGATATTCTGCACAAAGCATGGTTAAACTAGTTACACCGCGTAGTTCATGCTTCCTTAATAAAATTGATTTCAATGTTAGCATTCACTAAGCAATGAAAGATAGACTGAGAACAAACTGAAAACTTTATCAATTTCATATTTAATATAATTTGATTTAGAGATTATTCCCAAATAGACTTAAAAAAATGCAAATTCATATAACACGACCAAATATATATATATATAGATAGATCATTTTATTGAACGTTGTACTGTACGTATTACATCCCAAACACGACCATCTCTGTCTTGAGCTCAATGTACCATCTCGGCAACCGTTAAGCCAGTTGAGTTCATTTACTGATAGTAATATCATTTTATTCGCGATCGAACGTTGTACTGTACGTATTACATCCCAAACACGACCATCTCTGTCTTGAGCTCAATGTACCATCTCGGCGACCGTTAAGCCAGTTGAGTTCATTTACTGATAGTAATATCATTTTATTCGCGATCGAACGTTGTACTGTACGTATTACATTCCAAACACGACCATCTCTGTCTTGAGCGCGATGTACCATCTCGGTGACCGTTAAACCAGTGAGTTCCTTTAATTGGTCCACGGCGGACGTCCATGTCTCCCAGACATCAGTCAGTATGGTGTACTGATGTGACCGAACAATTCCGTTGTACAGAAGTCTGTCATCTTCCGACAGCTGTGACAGTATCGATGTCTAAGGTATATATAGACTTATAATAAAAAAACTATATTAGAGTTATATTCTATCTTACGGGTATACGCGACAGTGTAATATAGCGAGGATATATATATCTAAAGAGACAAGGGTGGCCTCTCCCGTCAAAATAGCGTCAAAACCAGACGCCATCTATTGACCGTCGCCGCAACTAGCGGCCTCGGGTCGGTGACAAAGCCACAACACCAGCTTTGGCAAACTGAAAAGCGTCCACCTAGAGACCATGGTTTCGGGCTAATGGCTCTCGTCAGTTTAGGGCGGACTTTATATTATAATAGATGGCGTCTGGTTTTAGACGTCTATTTTGACGGGGAGAGGCGACCCATGTCTCTTTATATCAATATCCTCCCGGTAAAATTTCCATCTATATTTTAGCCATAGATTTGGCCCAGCTACCTTGCAAGCTAAACACCTCTTTGCTAGATTGTCAAGATTCCATTAGATCCCGTGTGGATCTCATGGAATAAAGTCCGCCCTAGGCTGACGAGGGCCCATTAGCCAGAAACCATGGTCTCTAGGTGGACACTTCTCAGTTTGCCAAAGCAGGTGTTGTGGCTTTGTCACCGACCTGAGGCCGCTAGTTTGCGGCGACGGTCAATAGATGGCGTCAGGTTTTGACGTCTATTTTGACGGGAGAGGTGCCCTATGCTTCTATATATATGTAGTAATCACCTTTTCGTTTGAGCGATTATATTATTTATACGAAAGTCTTCTGCATTTAAAATATGTTTAAAATTTCTAAAGTTTGTTAACGTTATCTTGAATATTATCGGAACATGCACCAAGCGAATTTCCTATCACTAAATTTATTAAAGATCATTTTAAAATTTGTTCATATTATACGATGTTTTTAAGCATTATAAAAATAATAGATTACATTAAATCCATTGGTTATATAATTAAAACCTGTAACAATGTATGTATATGTGGTCTTGAATATGTGGTGTTGCCATTTCTGGCGTATAATTGTATATATATAAATGGAAAATTTTCCGGGAGGAAATTGATCCATAGGAAGCATAGGGCGCCTCTCCCGTCAGAATCTGACGCCATCTATTGACCGTCGCCGCAACTAGCGGCCTCGGGTCGGTGACAAAGCCACAAAAGCCCAGGTCTCTAGGTGGACGCTTCTCAGTTTGCCAAAGCTGGTGTTGTGGCTTTGTCACCTACCCGAGGCCGCTAGTTGCGGCGACGGTCCAATAGATGGCGTCAGATTTTGACGTTTATTTTGACGGGAGAGGCGCCCTATGCTTCTATAAATTGTATATATATATATTGTATTTTTTCACATGAAACGCGTATTTACGCAACATTTGGCCTTAAATACCCATTTCTTGATTTCTCAGGAAGCCTCTAGGACCAAATTCTGGGTCGTAGAGGTACAGTTTGCACCACGCTGACGAGCGCCAACCTGCCTGAAACGTGTTCGTGGATGGCTTTCTTGATTTATCAAGAAAATGGGTTGGCCAAATATCACGGAACAAGTTAAATCAACATTTAGTTTATTTTTGTTCACTAGATGGCGCTCTGCCACCTAGAAATGCTCATTTGAGACTGGTCAGGATATGTCTTTTTTATTTTTAATATCAACACCTGACCTTTTTTATATACTTATTTTTTTCATCGTTTTTTTTTCATATACATACATATATACAACGCCAGCAAGAGTATGGGTATTTTTATATAAGGGTATTATTTTGAAAAAGAGAGAATGACACCAAATAATTTTAAATAAACTTTATTTCATTTCATTTTGTAATATATTTATATGACTAGTATATGATACAATCTTTTATATTATATGTACAAATAGATGTTGTGTATTTGTCAATATCATATGTACAGGACGTGACATATGTACAGTTGATGGGATCGGCAGGCCACTGTGGCCAATATTGCACTGCGCCGAACCTTGATTCAAATTTAGCTTAACTTGCCAAATATACTCTATTCCATGGTCGAATATTTGATTGGAGTTTTGTGCCTTCTACTCGATTCAATATTCAATTTTCCTAATACATATACAGTTAAACCTGTCTATAGCGCCTCCCTTTTCTATAGCGCCCGATTTTGAATACGTAGTACGATGCGATTTACATTAAAAGTGACCTGTATATAGTACCCCCTCTCTATAGCACCCTTTTTTGGTGAGTTCCAAGATGGGGCGCTATAGACAGGTTTAACTGTATATATAATCTAAATAACACATATTGACTTGGTATGTGTTTGTGAGTGCGTTGAATTATACGATGTTTGGCTTGGAGCTTTTATCCTCAGGTGTAAAATATATGTATTAATTGTTCTGAAAATAAAGCAATCCATATTAAAATCATTGGATAACAAAAAGACATATATTGGATTGAATAAAATATTTATTTGCCAATATTTCGGTTGGCGAACGCCAAACCTTATCAAGGCATTATCTATAGTAAAGTAATGCCTTGATAAAGTTTTGGCGTTCAGCCAACCGAAAATATGGCAAATCTTTTATTCAATCCAATATATGTATTTTTATTATCTATATGTATTAATTTCATTAATTATTGAAAATCTTCAAAATTATGTGCTGTTTTCGAATATAGTGATATAGGTACAAATCATATCTTATTGATAAAAAAAAAAAATGTGTACAAAAATAACTCATGTTCCCCTAGAGTGTATCTCAGTGTGTGTGAGAGAATTAAATTATATTTTAATATAAATTCCTAAATTTTAAAAATATTTAAAATCAAATTTGTAAATACCATGATAAAAACTTCGGATAATTAAATAAATATTTCTAATTAAGAGTTTCTTGATTTGAATTGACTGAGCAGTGGAGAAAGACATCGCTCCGAGGTCACCTGGAATTCGAAGATGGACAAGCCACCTGTTCACGGAAGATCTCAATGACCAACTTCCCCAGGGCATTGCTCCCGATGGACTGACGGAAGACGGCATTCCTCGATGGCCCCGTTCGGAAGGCAGGACCGAGGATCTGGGGCAACAACGAGAGCCGTTCTGATCTCGCGAGATTCCCCGGACCATCGACTTGAGGAGTAGCGCTGAAGAGCATACTGGGCTTGAGCGTAGAGAGGAAGACACCTGGCATCGCTTTCATCTCCTGTGATAGATAGATTTGTAGAGAAGATCCCATCTAAGAGATTGACATGGACTTACCTCGCTTTTGGAAAAGGATCATAATCCTACAAAGAGAAATTCATCTTGATCGCATTGAGTTCCTCGATAGTTTGAAGGATTGAGCGGAAATGTGCGAGCTCCAGGAGATCCTTCTGTCCCACCACTGGACTGCCTTCAACTACAGTTACTCTGTCAGCACCCAGCCTCTGTGTCGATGTGGGCAATCCAACTTACCCGGCCTGGACAGCAGAGGAACCACCGAGTCGAGAGACAGATGATCTTCTGCAGCCAGGAGCAAAGAAAATGTCCTTCCATCCTTTCTCGATTCTCATCTCCTGTACCACATATGCAACCTGATTACATTTTACTATAAGAGTCAGGAAACATTATTAATTCATATCAAATAAATCCTTCCCAGAAGACTAATTTCTCCTCTACGTGGCGGGCAGGAGAAGCAAGCCCAAGTAATGGACTGCCCTGTAGTACGGTGTCTGAGCCGCTACGGTAACTGTGAACAGGGAAATGTGGCTGACTAACGGGGCAATGGCATTCCCCCTTTCCATGGAGCATGGACAAGACACCACAACCAACAAAATTAATTTAGTGAAGCTTTTTTCTTCTTTCTTATCTCCACTCAATCATATCAGGGTATCAAGCTTGTAGAGCTTGTTGATGGTGTCTGCTGGGGATGTTGTCTTCTTCTTTTATTATCTCTACTCTATCATATCAAGATATCAAGCTTATAGAGCTTGTTGATGGTGTCTGCTGGGGATGTGTCTTCTTCTTTCTTATCTCCACTCTATCATATCAGGGTATCAAGCTTGTATAGCTTGTTGATGGTGTCTGCTGGGGATGAGTAGTAGAATTAAGTGAATAATAGTATTTAGGGTAATATTTTGGTATTTGTTCCTGATGCATCAAATGTTTTTCTTGCTAATATATGCTCATAGCGTAATGATTCAGTTTGAACTGCCCCATTCTTAGCTAATCAGAAAGGGCCGGCCAATCAATCGTGCCATAGCCCTTTTCTACTACCGAACTGACTATGTATTTCCGACATTCTACGATTGGAATTAACTACAAAGTTTCCAAAATTATTTCTAACTCTGGTAATTTCTAAATTTAGACTGAAACACATCGTAATTTAGCAGGAGACAAATATTCATGAGGAAAATATCCACATTTCTCTTACACCAAATGCACAATAACCAATGTATTTTCTCGACATCTCTTTTGGATAGAGCGCCGTAGATATAGGAGAGCTTTCATATTTATATCAGCTTCAATAATATTTAAGAATACTGAATACCATATTGTAGGATATATTTTTTTAAAAGGAAGAGGTTCTTTATGTCTCCCAAATATTTAACACTGTCACCGTGGATAAGTTTGTTGTTTTATTCAAACCATCTCTAAAGTTTTCTGGTATTACAAACCTTTCTACGGGGAATATAACGACATGAATCCTAATCTTTAACTAATGTTTATATTATATATATGTTATATAAAAATATATTTTATTTCAAATT
>CP092864.1:154835356-154901618 GCA_030710605.1 Cordylochernes scorpioides
ATCCGGGCTTGGGACCGGCAAAGGTGGAGTTTTGATAAAAGTGGTAATGAGCTATTGCGTGTCAATGCAAATAACTTCTTATAAATCTCCTACTTGTTAGTGGTATATATTACCTGTTGTTATGTTCAAAGCTTTCATCATTTCCAACAATGGAGGGACGCTATGACCAACAAACTATTGTCTTTATATTTACATATTATAAATAAATTAAAACCGCGGTCTCTTAGACCACTCTTCAATGTTTGTGTAAGGAAAATGCGACCATGGTAATTAAGGGTTAACAGATCAGTCAGCCCAACCTGTAACCCTCGGGTAGGTCCCCCTGGTATGGTTCAAGATGATGAATATAAACTTGTCCTCCCAGGGGGCTGTAGGTCTCGCTAAGCTAGAAGGAGGACTACCGACTTATGGATCTTCTAGATCTGGGTGGTCAATCGATCCTAGGATATAACCCTCGGGTACTAAAAGAAAACTGTGGGTTCGATTCCCATCCCTGGACACTTTATTTTTCCGTTTATCATTACTCTTCACAATTCATCCTATCATACTTCATTCCTAAGGTTAGAAATAATCATTATTTCTCCTTAAAATAAATTTCTATTTTTTGTTCAAAAGAAACATTTGCGGTAAGATTGTCAAATGTCGTTCTACAATCATAAGCCGCATTATATTGTATTATAAAAAGAAAAGAAAGAAATGTAACTTTAAAAAAAGCGATCAGATCAAATTCCCCGTCTGGAAGGGAAGCGAGCATCGTCACAGGAAGGAAGGCCATACGCAGCCATACCTGGCATGGCCCGAAGAAGGGTAATCGGCGGAAGCTATTTCGCGCTTGCGCTTTACCTCCTCTTCCGGCGGCACGTGGCGGATGTGACATCACCGGATGACCGGAAGACACCTGGGGGGAGATATGGTGATCTAGTCACTGGTGGGGAGCGGCCACATCTGGCGCTCATCTTCCGCAATCTGGTGCTGAGCCGTTACATTTATTGGGGCGGCGCAATCTGAGCTATGATGATATCATCTGCCGTGATGTATCGTTTTATCCCATTATAGAATTGTTGATGTCGTGTCCGATAAAGAGCCTCAGATGTCTCCATACATCTCTATCACAGCAATGTTCTCTATCTTTGGTGTGTAAAGCTGCTGTTCTGGGTCCATGCCAATTTTATGTTGTTGTCGTGTCCAATGAAGAGCCTCAGATGTCTCCATACATCTCTATCACAGCAGTCGCAATGTCCTCTATCTTGGGTGTGTAAAGCTGCTGCTCTGGGTCCATGTCAATTTTCTGTTGTTGTTGTCATGTCCAATGAAGAGCCTCAGATGTCTCCATACATCTCTATCACAGCAGTCGCAATGTCCTTTATCTTGGGTGTGTAAAGCTGCTGCTCTGGGTCCATGTCAATTTTCTGTTGTTGTTGTCGTGTCCAATGAAGAGCCTCAGATGTCTCCATACATCTCTATCACAGCAGTCGCAATGTCCTCTATCTTGGGTGTGTGAAGCTGCTGCTCTGGGTCCATGTCAATTTTCTGTTGTTGTTGTCGTGTCCAATGAAGAGCCTCAGATGTCTCCATACATCTCTATCACAGCAGTCGCAATGTCCTCTATCTTGGGTGTGTAAAGCTGCTGCTCTGGGTCCATGTCAATTTTCTGTTGTTGTTGTCGTGTCTAATGAATAGCCTCAGATGTCTCCATACATCTCTATCACAGCAGTCGCAATGTCCTCTATCTTGGGGGTGTAAAGCTGCTGTTCTGGGTCCATGTCAATTTTCTGTTGTTGTTGTCGTGTCCAATGAAGAGCCTCAGATGTCTCCACACATCTCTATCACAGCAGTCGCAATGTCCACTATCTTGGGTGTGTAAAGCTGTTGTTCTGGGTCTATGTCAATTTTCTGCAAGGCTGCGGCCAGCTTAGTCCCCTAAATTATTCTAATTTATTATCATAAAACACATATCGTGACAATGTTGGTAGATAATGTGGTTTAAAATATTGAATTATAAAATAAATTAGAAAATATTTTTGGAGATAAACCAGAAGACTTATCTAAAAAGTTACGTTTTAATTTCAAAATAAACTTTTTATTTGAAGCACACACATAGACGATGAAGACTTTGAAAGAAAATATCATTGTTGCCATTTGACAACAAATTTGCATTTTTGATCCTAGCAATAAACTTTATTGCTACGCTCTAATCCCAAACTGGGATGTCTATTCCTTTCAATACTTACAGAAAAGTGAAAAAGCTTAGGTGCCTTAAGATTGTTCTTAATTTTCATTGTTGCACAGTTTTAGGTTTTAAAATATTCTTGCAAAACACAAACTATTAATTTAAGATGTCATTAGCATATTACTATTTTATAATGAGAGGATTTTCCTTTTCAAACAGCTTCTTTTAAACAACAACAACAACAAAAACATTTATTAAGACACTATTGTCTTACAAGGGGATTCCCCTAAAAGGTTATATATGTACATGAGTAAGGAGGAAAAGCAATTTAGAGGGGAGGGGGAGCAATCAGCCGTTGTCTGTGGAGTTGAGCACATCTTCCCTCATTTTATCAATCACCTTGAAAAATTTTAAATGTTTATAAACAAAAGTTTTATCCAGCAAGAGAGTAGTAAAAATTTTATATACATGTTGTTCATTATAGTGAGTTAGCCCCGAAATTTCGCGAATTTCCAGTCTCTTTACCTGTAGGAATGGGCAATGGAATAGATAATGGACCAAATTGTCTTGGATGACAGCATTGCAGTAGTAGCAATTTGAAGGGTCGCTGCTCTAAAATTCCCGTGATATCCTCGGGGAAAAATAGCTCCTTTTAAACCTTTTGTTCTAAAATGTGTCAAAATGGATAAATAGAGTTAATTTTGGTCAAATTATTTGACGAACATTTACATTTTAGACCTTTTCATTTATTTGTTGAAAATGTTTTGTGTGTGTGTGCTCAACGGGATAAGTTCTCTTTCTTTCCCAAGCTTTTTTCATTAGGCAAAACGCAGCCATGTTCATGCATGAAATGAGTCCAATGGTTATGCGATGTTACACTCCACAATTCGAGCAATGAGGTTGTGCAAACAAGAATACAGATCTGTAATACGTTTACTCGATATTGATGGAGCCCAAACCTTGATAAATTATCCGTCAAATGAAAGTTTATATGGTGGGAACAGCATGTCACAGACAGGAGTGTTCCATTGGGTTGAAATTGTTTGTCATTCAAAATAAAGGATTCTCGACTAAGAGATAACCTTCGCCATGTCCTCGTTGATCAGAAGGTGTTTCAAGAAACAAACGATATTCTTTCGACATACCCACGAATTACCATACTTGATCTAGTGTCTAAATCTCAAGTCAATATGAACTGCATATCTTGTTCTGACCAAACACCTAGCATGAACCAACAGGACATGCAACAATTTTCCTGGTGTGGAACTAACACCTACCCACATATTCTCATGTCCAGCAATGACCGCAGTCTTGCAGAATATTGACATGGACCCAGAGAAGCAGCTTTACACACCCAAGATAGAGAACATTCCGACTGCTGTGATATACATGTTTGGAGACATCTGTGGCTCTTCATTAGACACGACAACAACAACAGAAAATTGACATGGACCCATAGCATCAGCTTTACACACCCAAGATAAAGGACATTGCCACTGCTGTGATAGAGATGTATGGAGACATCTGAGGCTCTTCATTGGACACGACAACAACAACAACAGCAAATTGACATGGACCCAGAGCAGCAGCTTTACACATCCAAGATAGAGGACATTGCGACTGCTGTGATAGAGATGTATGGAGACATCTGAGTCTCTTCATTGGACACAACAATAACAACAACCAAACACCTACGGCTGCCAAAAGTGTGTCCAACTTCGACAATTTTCAACAGAGGGTATGGATTTCTTGAAACACTCTGAGGCTGGAAATGAAACATGGGGCCATCATTACGATTCCGACATCAGAGAACGAAGCAAGCAATGGCTATTTTCAATAGTATAGGCACCAAAGAAATGTCTCTTTTATCTTCTCTGAGGGTTTTGGGAACTATGTTCTTGATTGTGAGGCACTTATTGGCGTACTATTCACGTGGAACCACAATCAACGCTGAGAGATATTTTCAAACCCTTCAGCATCTTTGTATGATAATGAAGAACAGAAGAACCGAGTCACGTGAGGTCTGTTGCCTTCTGCAAGATAACGTGCAAAAGTCGAACTGCTTCTCACATGTGTAGACATGTGGTACATTTATAGTAAAAGCAGTCGCCTACTTCTTCCCACCATGATTATCACTTAATATAATAGAGAAGTGACATTTCTTTGATGCCTATACTCTTGAAAATTGCCACTGCTTGCTTCGTTCTCTGATGTCGGGATCGTAATGATGGTCCCATGTTTCATTACCAGCCTCAGAGTGTTTCAACAAATACATACTCTCTGTTGCGAATCGTCGAAGTTGGACACCCTTTTGGAAGCCGTAGGTGTGGTATTACATGTACTAGGGATAATACATATATATTTTAATAAAAAAACGTCTGTTCTCATACTGCCAAGTCGACTAAGGTGTTACTTCGAAGGATGAAATGGAAAATTGCAATATATTCTAGCCAGACGACTTGAAAATATTATATATTTTTAATGCTAACAACAAACATAGCTAACACGATTCCACACTAAAATACCACCAACGTCCATATACACAAACACTATATATACATATATACTCACAATTACCATCATTAACTCTGTGCAAAACAATTGAATAAAAACAAATATTAAACTAATTAGCTAATATATTACAAAATTATGGACCACCCTTCATACAGTCCAGACCTTTCTCTCTCCAAACGAACTCAATGTCTTTGAACCTTCCGAAAAAGCGCTGAAAGGGCGGATTTTGATCAAGCACTGAGAAGGTAGACGGATAGCTATGTTTGAAACGTTATGAGCAGGGGGGGTTATGAGGTATCACAAATAAAGAAACATGTATATCATATTGTTACGTCGTACCCAGACGCTGTACTTTGTCTAATCAGTATGCTACAAAGATACACAGGTGAGTTCGAAGGGATTGCAGCTAAAGTTAGCGCTTTATTATGTCTCATTTAACAGAAGGAGTACAACAGTGGGACTTGTCTTCAACCTCCCCGTCAGAAGTATCCTTGGCGCCGTGGATGTTCTCTTGTGAAGCGTTCCGCTCCATACTGTACACGTCCAGCCTGGACTACACCGTCTTGTAGGCCGCTCCGATGTCAGGCTCTCCTGGCACCGTCTTGTAGGATCATCCACACGCCCGGAGACAAGTCGCCAGAGGCATGTAACCAGACTCTGTCCTCACCCACACAGGAATGCTGTTTTTAGCGGGGATTATTTCTTAAATAAAAATTTTTACATGGCATGTTGTAGTTTTATTTTTTAATATTACAGATGTTCGTTCTAGTTTCGATGCCTCCATACTCGTGAACGCAACATGCTGCACCTGACTTATTTAGCAAAATGTTTTGTGAAATGTTTCTATTTAAATGTGTATCTTTATTATTTATTTGTTTCTCCCATTTTATTTTTTAAATTAAGCACATATTATCGTTTTGATATATATATGTTATAATATAAAAATGATATTTTCTGTTGTATCTTGATTGTTGAGGATTATGGTAATGCAGTCGTGGCTAAAATCTTGAAAGTATAATAACAAAAATAGTTTTGATCAGAGATTGTTTTAATTGAGCTAAAGTAATATATAAGAACATAATTTGATTAAAGTACTGCCTGGCTTAAGGCGAGTAGAACAAAGGAAAAATAAAATATTATTTACATAATGTACAAAAGTTTTGAGCCGGCCATCGGGGAAAAACAACAATGAGTTTTTATAGGGGAAGAGTGACCTCTGGCGGTCGATTTAGCAGAGTATTTGGATCTATGAAATTATAATTTAAAATAAAATAATATTTTTATATAACATATATATATATATAACAACAGCCCTAAACGCGTTCGTGGATTACTTTTCTTGTTTTATGAGGAAATTGGATTGACCAAATATCAGGGAACAGGTTAAATCAACGTTTAGTTGATTTCTGTTCCACTAGATGGCGCTCAGCCATCTAAAAGTTCATTTGAACGTGGTCAGGATATGCCTTTTTTGATTTTAATAACAAACACCTGACCTTTTATCATTTTTTAACACACACACACATATATAAGAAAAAAGATAAGCATTAATATTCTAAATAAAAATAATGTATATATTTATATTATATATTTATAACAAATAAAAACATTAAGACCGGAATGTGTATTTCACAAATAAATCAATCTTGACTTGTTTTAATTGTTTTCGGAAGAGCATTGCTCGATTTAAATGTAATTCTACTGTCCTATAAGCTTATGTCCATAGT
Source organism: Cordylochernes scorpioides (assembly GCA_030710605.1). NCBI lineage: Eukaryota > Metazoa > Arthropoda > Arachnida > Pseudoscorpiones > Chernetidae > Cordylochernes > Cordylochernes scorpioides. The sequence continues at coordinate 154,841,768 of CP092864.1, forward strand.
TTGACTATTTTACCATTTCTAAGATTCCACCCTTCAGTGTAACATATTTAATCAGAATGATCCATACAGTATTAGAGCTCTGAGAAGCGGTATGGTAGATTAAATTGGTGAAACCGCTGGGAAGGTTCACCACTGATGAACAAAGCCCTCTCAATATTTTTAATCGCAGTAAGGACAGTAGAAGTTTGATTTATTTGTGAAAAGAAACATTCGCGTCTTAATGTTTTAATTTGTTATATAAAGATGGCGTGATATTGCTTTGTATTAATATCAGGTATTTATTTGTTTATTTTACTGTGTTTTGAGGTTTGTTATTTCGTGTTAAATTTACGAGCATAGTAGTATTATAGGCCCTAGTATTTCATGTGTGCTACTCCATAATTCGTTAATTTTACCATTGACGAGCTTTGCAAGGATAGAAGCGTGTGCACGCTTGAATTCCTGTAATTTTATGTTTTCTCTTTGCTCTCAGTCTTTAATGAAGTATAGCCTGAGGTTTTCATAAGTAGAGTTTCTAGATAAAAATGATATTGAGGCCAAATCACTGCATTGACATTGAAGGAAGAGGAACTACAAGGAGGCGGTTGTTTGCAGTGAGGATATATCAATAGACAAGGCAGTTAATGTAATTGACATGGAAGATATAACACACCCCTTCATGCTTAAGCAAAAAAGTATGTTCAACTGAAGATGATCAGGAAATATATAGCATTAATTGAGATATTGAGAAACTTGATATCAATGTAGACAGGTTGAAGCACAAATATGAACAGAGTCTTAAAAAGAGCTTGAAAGTCTTCTTATTTCTTATCTCCACTCAATCATATTAGGGTATCAAGTTGTGACCCTTGATGGTGTCTGTTTGACAACCATCATGACTGAGTGAAGTAGAATGCGTGTCTTTGTCATTAAGACTGGGAGCACTACTCAGTGGTAGGCCAACTTAGCTCCAAAAGAAATGGCCGCCTCTGACATGAGGAACAGACGCCATGAGCAGCTGCTCCTAACATGGAGTACAAACGCTGCTCATCTTGTATCCCTGGATTAGGAGCCCTTACAGGGTACATCAGTCGGGCCAGCTGAGCCCAGGTTTTTTAGCAAGCTTGTTACTGCTCCCCCTCCTCCTCTTTCAACTGGGCTTGGGACCGGCAAAGGCGGAGTTAGCTTAACTAACTAGCTTAAAAGTGAAAAAGAAAAACCTGTATAAATAATAGAGTGAAATCATAGCGTAGATCAATACCTAAAGCCTGTAGTTATTCGAGCCAATAGCTGCCATCATCAATATCCACGGTAGAGTTGCGAGCGTACGTCCCCGTGGTAGATAGAAATATTTCTACCAATCATTAAGATTCACATTACAAGCGTTATTTGCCCACAGTTATACGTTACAGGAAACTAAATCAACTAAATCTATTTAACTTCTCTCTATAAATCGTTATAGTAATAATTTTAGGTTAATATGCAAATATATTTAATAATTAATTTTGTTCGCGGCTAAAAACAAAGTATGTAAATTTTAAGGCTGAAAATATTTATTTCAAATGTGACAATGCTCTCTAATATTTTTATGAATCAGAAATACCATAGCTCGCTGAAGCCTAAGTCTTGACGTAAAATACAGATGTGAAATCGGTAAGCTCTATACCTGTTATCTTTTTATATCTTCTTTTTAATCTCGTCTTAGCATTGATGTACATTCTATTTTTGATATCAGAGTAGGGCATGGGGGGTCGGTGGAAGGATGGTCTAAACCGTTGGTTTTCGACCGCTACGACCCGGGATCGAGTACCGTATTGGTCACTTCTTTTCTGATAAAAAAAATGCTCCAATGGCCCCGATTCTTGTAAAAGTCCAACCCTACCAGCGAGTACAAGTAAACAAAACGGGGATCTGGCAGATTTGTAAGTACAAAGTCGAAATGCTTTTCACATGTTTAGACATGTGGTGCACTTACAGTAAAAGCAGTCGCCAACTTCTACCCACCATGATTATCATGGCCTGTACCACGTGTATTAGGGATATTAATAATAATAATAATAAATAATAAGGTATTGATAACAAAGGCACAAATGCTTGACTAAATTAATATAGAGTTTAATTGCTTTTTGAAGTTTAAAGTCGCATCCGTTCCTTGTACACCATGAATGAGCAATCGTGGCACTAATCTGGCTGATAACTTTTCCACGCTTCCAATATTTTATGCAAAATGATTTTTTTTAAATCGTCCATCTTTGATACACTTATGGCTTCTGCTACTTCATTCCTTTCTTTTGTCGATCTGAAGGAATATACATGCTGTGTTATTTTTCTATTAATTCCTCAGTAACCCCATTTTTAGTGTGACCTTGATTGAATACCGATGTTGACCCATTTTCTTCTTCTTTCTTATCTCCACTCAACAATCATATTAGGCTATCAAGCTTGTAGAGCTTGTTGATGGTATGAGTGAAGTAGAATGCGTCTTCCTTTGTCATTAAGACTGGGAGCACTACTCAGTGGCAGACCGACTTAGCTCCAAAAGAAATGGCCGTCTTTGACATGAGGAACAGACGCCATGTACAGCCGCTCCTAACAAGGAGTACAAACGCTACTCATCCTGTATCCCTGGAGCCCTTACAGGGTACTATCAGCCAGGCCAGGTGAGCCCAGGTTTTTTAGCAAGCTTGTTACTGCTCCCCCTCCTCCTTTTTTTATCCGGGCTTGGGGCCGGCAAAGGCGAAGTTGATTTGACCCATTTTAAAGTCGTTAAACCAACATATACATGTACTATGCAACATATACTATGAAACATGCACTATGTAACTGTATTCATAGAGGGAGAAGGATTACCGTAAATGGTATCCAGCTTTCTTTTTACTTCACACATTTTCTTATCCAAAAACAAATTCAATCACTAAATGATAACGCATTTTTTCCAACGTAGAATGACTTACTAAAATGGCTGCAAAATGAAAAACAGTCTTATGTATCAGTGAGAAATTTGGTGTGTGAGAACGGCAGTGTTTGGTGGTAGCAGCAGCTTGATTTAGCAACCACATCTGTTTAAAAAACCTGGTGTACTTATTGAATTATAAGTATTTTGTAAAATGGATGACAAGCTATCCGAGAAGCCAAGATTCCAGAGCAAAGTTGGGGGAAGATGGGTGGACTCTAGTAGCGGGGGATGGCCATGTGTCAGGGTTCAGTCGCCAAAAACGGCATTCCTGTGTGGACAGAGTATCTGCGGCAAGTAGAAGACGTAGGGAGTTGTCTCCGGACGTGTGGATGGTCCTACAAGATGGTGCCAGGAGAACCTGACATCGGAGCGTCCTACAAGCCGATAGAGCCCAAGCTGGACATGTACAGTGTGGAGTGGGACACAAGAGTGACATCCACGGCGCCAAGGATTCTTCTGACGGGGAGGTTGAAGGTAAGTTCCACTGATTGTACTCCTTCTGTTTAGTGCCACGTATAATGAAGCGCTAACTTTAGCTACATCCTCACAAACTCACGTCTTTGTGGCATCCTGAGTAGACAAAGAACAGCGTCTAGGTACGACATAACAACATATAAATAGCGCATGTGCAATACTTGTATTCGTGAAAATATTTTATCCAGTGAATCTTCCACCTTTATGACAATAGCGACCACATGCACATGTGGTAAACCTCCAAAAAGAGTCATCTCCAGCACTTAGCAAGTCTATTTGTTTTGTTGTCTTTCATCGGATTTTACAATGGATTCAATTCCAATTGAGGAAATTCTTTGAAATTATCAATTTTAAAAATGCTAACCAATTTTTCTTCGATAAAAAAGGTTTGATTTTGAAGTATTTTTATGAATTGAATTTTGAAAATATATTAAATAGAATAAGTATAATACTATTTATATGTGTTTACACAAGTTTGGCCATAAATACCAATTTCTTGATTTCTCCAGAAGCCTCTGACATCAAAGACACCGAGGTACAGTTTGTACAACGCTGACGAGGGCCAACAGCACGAAACGCGTTCGTGGTCGACTTTCTTGATTCACCAAGAAAATAGATTGACCAAATATCAAGGAACAGGTTAAATCGATGTTTTGTTGATTTCTGTTTCACTATGTGGCGCTCTGTCATATAAAAAGCTCATGTACTCGTGGTCAGGATATACCTGTTTTATTTTAATATATATATCGCTTTGGCATGATATTCTGCACAAAGCATGGTTAAACTAGTTACACCGCGTAGTTCATGCTTCCTTAATAAAATTGATTTCAATGTTAGCATTCACTAAGCAATGAAAGATAGACTGAGAACAAACTGAAAACTTTATCAATTTCATATTTAATATAATTTGATTTAGAGGATTATTCCCAAATAGACTTTAAAAAATGCAAATTCATATAACACGACCAAATATATATATATAGATAGATCATTTTATTGAACGTTGTACTGTACGTATTACATCCCAAACACGACCATCTCTGTCTTGAGCTCGATGTACCATCTCGGCGACCGTTAAACCAGTTGAGTTCATTTACTGATAGTAATATCATTTTATTCGCGATCGAACGTTGTACTGTACGTATTACATCCCAAACACGACCATCTCTGTCTTGAGCTCGATGTACCATCTCGGTGACCGTTAAACCAATGAGTTCATTTACTGATAGTAATATCATTTTATTTGTGATCGAACGTTGTACTGTACGTATTACATCCCAAACACGACCATCTCTGTCTTGAGCTCGATGTACCATCTCGGTGACCGTTAAACCAATGAGTTCATTTACTGATAGTAATATCATTTTATTCGCGATCGAACGTTGTACTGTACGTATTACATCCCAAACACGACCATCTCTGTCTTAAGCTCGATGTACCATCTCGGTGACCGTTAAACCAGTGAGTTCCTTTAATTGGTCCACGGCGGACGTCCATGTCTCCCAGACATCAGTCAGTATGGTGTACTGATGTGACCGAACAATTCCGTTGTACAGAAGTCTGTCATCTTCCGACAGCTGTGACAGTATCGATGTCTAAGGTATATATAGACTTATAATCAAAAAAAACTATATTAGAGTTATATTCTATCTTACGGGTATACGCGACAGTGTAATATAGCGAGGATATATATATCTAAAGAGACAAGGGTGGCCTCTCCCGTCAAAATAGACGTCAAAACCAGACGCCATCTATTGACCGTCGCCGCAACTAGCGGCCTCGGGTCGGTGACAAAGCCACAACACCAGCTTTGGCAAACTGAAAAGCGTCCACCTAGAGACCATGGTTTCGGGCTAATGGCTCTCGTCAGTCTAGGGCGGACTTTATATTATAATAGATGGCGTCTGGTTTTAGACGTCTATTTTGACGGGAGAGGCGACCCATGTCTCTTTATATCAATATCCTCCCGGTAAAATTTCCATCTATATTTTAGCCATAGATATGGCCCAGCTACCTTGCAAGCTAAACACCTCTTTGCTAGATTATCAAGATTCCATTAGATCCCGTGTGGATCTCATGGAATAAAGTCCGCCCTAGGCTGACGAGGGCCATTAGCCAGAAACCATGGTCTCTAGGTGGACACTTCTCAGTTTGCCAAAGCAGGTGTTGTGGCTTTGTCACCGACCTGAGGCCGCTAGTTTGCGGCGACGGTCAATAGATGGCGTCAGGTTTTGACGTCTATTTTGACGGGAGAGGTGCTTCGTTTGAGCGATTATATTATTTATACGAAAGTCTTCTGCATTTAAAATATGTTTAAAATTTCTAAAGTTTGTTAACGTTATCTTGAATATTATCGGAACATGCACCAAGCGAATTTCCTATCACTAAATTTATTAAAGATCATTTTAAAATTTGTTCATATTATAGATGTTTTTAAGCATTATAAAAATAAATAAATTACATTAAATCCATTGGTTATATAATTAAAACCTGTAACAATGTATGTATATGTGGTCTTGAATATGTGGTGTTGCATTTCTGGCGTATAATTGTATATATATAAATGGAAAATTTTCCGGGAGGAAATTGATCCATAGAAGCATAGGGCGCCTCTCCCGTCAGAATCTGACGCCATCTATTGACCGTCGCCGCAACTAGCGGCCTCGGGTCGGTGACAAAGCCACAAAGCCCAGGTCTCTAGGTGGACGCTTTTCAGTTTGCCAAAGCTGGTGTTGTGGCTTTGTCACCTACCCGAGGCCGCTAGTTGCGGCGACGGTCAATAGATGGCGTCAGATTTTGACGTTTATTTTGACGGGAGAGGCGCCCTATGCTTCTATAAATTGTATATATATATATTGTATTTTTTCACATGAAACGCGTATTTACGCAAATTTGGCCTTAAATACCCATTTCTTGATTTCTCAGGAAGCCTCTAGGACCAAATTCTGGTCGTAGAGGTACAGTTTGCACCACGCTGACGAGCGCCAACTGCCTGAAACGTGTTCGTGGATGGCTTTTCTTGATTTATCAAGAAAATGGGTTGGCCAAATATCACGGAACAAGTTAAATCAACATTTAGTTTATTTTTGTTCCACTAGATGGCGCTCTGCCACCTAGAAATGCTCATTTGAGACTGGTCAGGATATGTCGTTTTTATTTTTAATATCAACACCTGACCTTTTTTATATACTTTTTTTTCATCGTTTTTTTCATATATATACATATATACAACGCCAGCAAGAGTATGGGTATTATTATATAAGGGTATTATTTTGCAAAAGAGAGAATGACACCAAATAATTTTAAATAAACTTTATTTCATTTCATTTTGTAATATATTTATATGACTAGTATATGATACAATCTTTTATATTATATGTACAAATAGATGTTGTGTATTTGTCAATATCACTATATACAGGACGTGACATATGTACAGTAGATGGGATCGGCAGGCCACTGTGGCCAATATTGCACTGCGCCGACCCTTGATTCAAATTTAGCTTAACTTGCCGAACTCAATATACCCTATTCCATGGTTGAATATCTGATTGGAGTTTTGTGCCTTCTACTCGATTCAATATTCAATTTTCTTAATAAATATACAGTTAAACCTGTCTATAGCGCCTCCTTTTCTATAGCGTGCGATTTTAAATACGTAGTACGATGCGATTTACATTAAAAGTGACCTGTATATAGCACCCCCTCTCTATAGCACCCTATTTTGGTGAGTCCCAAGAGGGGGCGCTATAGACAAGTTTAACTGTAATATAATCTAAATAACACATATTGACTTGGTATGTGTTTGTGAGTGCGTTGAATTATACGACGTTTGGCCTGGAGCTTTTATCCTTAGGTGTGAACTATATGTATTAATCGTTTTGAAAATAAAGCAATCCATATTAAAATCATTAGATAACAAAAAGGCATATATTGGATTGAATAAAATATTTATTTGCCAATATTTCGGTTGGCTGAACCTATAAAGGCCTTACTTTACTATAGATAATGCCTTGATAAAGGTTTGGCGTTCAGCCAACCGAAATATTGGAAAATCTTTTATTCAAATAATATATGTCTTTTTATTATCTGAAAATATTCAAAATTCTGTGTCGTTTTCGAATATAGTGATATAGGTACAAATCATATCTTATTGATCAAAATGTGTGTAAAGATAACTCATGTTCCCCTAGAGTGTATCTCTGTGTGTGAGAATTAAATTATATTTTAATATAAATTTCTAAATTTTAAAAATATTTAAAATCAAATTTGTAAATACCATGATAAAAACTTCGGATAATTAAATAAATATTTCTAATTAAGAGTTTCTTGATTTGAATTGACTGAGCAGTGGAGAAAGACATCGCTCCGAGGTCACCTGGAATTCGAAGATGGACAAGCCACCTGTTCACGGAAGATCTCAATGACCAACTTCCCCAGGGCATTGCTCCCGATGGACTGACGGAAGAGGCATTCCTCGATGGCCCGTTCGGAAGGCAGGACGAGGATCTGGGGCAACAACGAGAGCCGTTCTGATCTCGCGAGATCCCCGGACCATCGACTTGAGGAGTAGCGCTGAAGAGCATACTGTGCTTGAGCGTAGAGAGGAAGACACCTGGCATCGCTTTCATCCCCTGTGAATAGATAGATTTGTAGAGAAGATCACATCTAAGAGATAGACATGGACTTACCTCGCTTTTGGAAAAGGATCATCATCCTTAACAAAGAGAATTCATCTTGATCGCATTTGAGTTCCTCGATAGTTTGAAGGATTGAGCGGAAATGTGCGAGCTCCAGGAGATCCTTCTGTCCCACCACTGGACTGCCTTCAACTACAGTACTCTGTCAGCACCCAGCTCTGTGTCGATGTGGGCATCCAACTTACCCGGCCTGGACAGCAGAGGAACCACCGAGTCGAGAGACAGATGCTCTTCTGCAGCCAGGAGCAAGAAAATGTCCTTCCATCCTTTCTCGATTCTCATTTCCTGCACCACATATTGCAACCTGATTACATTTTCTTATAAGAGTCAGGAAACATTATTAAATTCATATCAAATAAATCCTGCCCAGAAGACTAATTTCTCCTCTACGTGGCGGGCAGGAGAAGCAGCCCAAGTAATGGACTGCCCTGTAGTACGGTGTCGTGAGCTGCTATGGTAACTGTGAACAGGGAAATGTGGCTGACTAACGGGGCAATGGCATTCCCCCTTTCCATGGAGCATGGACAAGACACCACAACCAACAAAATTAATTTAGTGAAGCTTTTTCTTCTTTCTTATCTCCACTCAATCATATCAGGGTATCAAGCTTGTAGAGCTTGTTGATGGTGTCTGCTGGGGATGTGTCTTCTTCTTTATTATCTCTACTCTATCATATCAATATATCAAGCTTATAGAGCTTGTTGATGGTGTCTGCTGGGGATGAGTCTTCTTCTTTCTTATCTCCACTCAATCATATCAAGGTATCAAGCTTGTAGAGCTTGTTGATGGTGTTGCTGGGGATGAGTAGTAGAATTAAGTGAATAATAATATTAGGTTAATTTTTTGGTATTTGTTCCTAATGCATCATATGTTTTTCTTGCTAATATTTGCTCATAGCGCAATGATTCAGTTTGAACTGCCCCATTCTTAGCTAATCAGAAAGGGCCTGCCAATCAAATCGTGCCATAGCCCTTTCTACTACAGAACTGACTATGAATTTACGACATTCTACGATTGGAATTAACTGCAAAGTTTCCAAAATTCTTTCTAACTCTGGTAATTCTGAATCTAGACTGAAACACATCGTAATTTTGCAGGATACAAATATTCATGAAGAAAATATCCACATTTCTCTTTCACCAAATGCACAAAACCAATGTATTTTATCGATTCTCTTTTGGTAGAGCGCGTAGATATAGGTGAGCTTTCATATTTATATCAGCTTCAATAATATTTAAAAATACTGAATACCATATTGTCAGGATATCTTTTTAAAAGGGAAGAGGTTCTTTATGTCCCCAAAATATCTAACACTGTCACCGAGGTTAAGTTTCATGTTTTATTTAAACCATCTCTCAAGTTTACAGGTATCACAAACCTTTCTACTGGAGTGTACAACGACATGAATCCTAATCTTTAACTACTGTTTATATTATATATATGTTATATTAAAATATTATTTTATTTAAAATTATATTTCATAGATTCAAAACTCTGCTAATTCGACCGCCAGAGGTCACGCTTCCCCTATAAAAACTTATTGTTGTTGTTTCCCGATGGCCGGCTCAAACCTTTTGTACATTATGTAAATAAGTTTTTAATTTTTTGATTCTTACGCCTTAAGCCAGACAGTACTTTTATCAAATTATGTTTTCTATATTCCTTTAGTTCAATTAAAGCTATTTTTGATAACTAAATTTATTTAATTATTGCCACGACTTCAGTGTCACATACTCATGGATTCCGGGATCAAGCAAATGATCAATAAATCTATATAAAATCCTCTAAAATCACAAAATCTTTTTACAGCATATATATATGAAATAATAGTTAATGATTAGGATATATTTCTATGACCGGTGATCTTAAGAAAGCTGTATATGTGTGTGTATATTTTTTGTTTTTGGCTCATTATTACGGCTAAATAATATGATTTTTTTAAATTGGCTAATTCAATAATTCTGAAAAATATTTGAATTTAGTTAAATTCAATGTCCTTAAAGATTATAATCCAGCGAGAGTGCTGCAGTTTGAATATATTTTCAAAAGAAATGGTATTCTATGAATTCAAGTAATAAAATAGATTAGTTATATTGTCAAATTATTTAACAGGCAGTTTTAAACTTCTCAGTTATGCGGGAAGAATGTTTGTTAACTGATCTCCCACGTCATTGGACCAATGTGGCCATGTTTGTACATAAAAGAGGGTTGAAACGGGATGCGAGGAGTCAGGGAGTGGTGTTCGAGTGGAGACGTTTAAAGCGTTCTCTGTGTGCTTGTCTGGTGATTCTCCTCGCATACCTGTGTAACCCCGCTCCGTATCAAAGTTGCAAATAAAAGATAAGTACTGTTTTTATTTTATTTAACAAATCGTGTTTTTTTATTTACCCCCTTTTTGTTGTTGGTGTTGTACTTTTGAGTGTACGTTTTTCTGTGTATTAAGTTACTCCTACTGTAGGTCCTAGTTTATTGGTTTTTTTTTGTGTGATAACCCATAAAAGTAACGTTTTATCAATATACGAAAATTACAGAGTGTATGTGCGTAAAATTTCATTTGGTTTGAAGTTGTGATAGACCTAATGATATCATTAATTCTCCAAATCCTGTACACGCAGGAATGACTATAGGTCCACTCACCTGATCGACAGCTGGCAGCCTTAGGAATTCGGGCACCGCCTTGATCCACTTGAGACAGCGGAAGAGGAGCTGCGCGGCCTCCTCGCATAGATTGATGTAAAGGTAGTTGCAGTGGAGAGCCTCCGAGAACTGCGCAGAATTGTCGTTTGAGTCAACAGGCGATCCATCAAATAGGTTAATATGAAAGGGCGGATCTGTAAAGAAAGCTGACGTCACGTGACACATGATAAACCGTGTAGGCCACCACAGATTATTCTGTGACAATATTTGATCATCATATTAAAGTTGAAAGAGGAAATATGTAAATATATAATTTAATAAAAGAGTTTATTTGATTTATGAATTGAATATATGTAAATTTAATTATTGTTTGCATACTTTGATATGTGTAGATATAAGTTAGTTGAGTGTAATCTGAGGATAGAGACATGATGAGGCTCAAAATGTGTAGGCTTATTTTTTATTAAATCTTTAATAAATATTTTGTGGAATGTGTGTGTGTGTTAGAAAGTAAAAGTCTTCTTGAACTTATATTAAATAGGAAAATATTCTCATCACTACAACATATGCAGATATACCGAATGAAGACATTTAGACGCGAATGTTTCTTTTCACAAATAAATCAAACTTCTACTGTCCTTACTGCGATGAAAAAAAAAAAATAAATAAATATTGGAAGGTCTTGGGGGGCTCATCAGTGGTGAACCCTCCCAATATTTTTTCATCGCAGTAAGGACAGTAGAAGTTTTATTTATTTGTGAAAAGTGGCATTGTTGTCTTAATGTTTAATTTGTTATATATAGATTGCGCGTTATTGCTTTGTGTTAATATGCAGATATGTTTATAACAATTTATCCTCTTATATGTTCTCATTTTTGCTCCTGTAGAAGTACAGAAATTCTCGTAAAAATACAAGAAATTCTTGTTCTCACGATTTTGTACTTAGTTTTATCTCAACTGCTGATGTAGTGAGAGTGTTAAATCCTGTACGTATACTGTGACTTACTATTGGTACAGGGGCTGGCAGAAAGTGCTTGAAGGTGGGGGGAAGTCCCATGGGTAGAAGCAGGGACCTAGGGACCGGGGGGTAGAGCGAGGGGGGCAGCAGCGGGGGTGTAGGGACATCTGGCCTCTGGTAGACTCCGCTCAACTGTTGCCGCTTCAGAGTGGAGTTACGGGGACCACGCTCATGTTGCACAGCTGGACATCACGGCGGTGTTAGTGACATTGTCTGACAAAAGTTACTATTACGGGATAAAACACTAAGTGCAACGTACTAGGACCTATAGTTTTTTTGTTTACCCCTAGTACACGTGGTACAGGCCATGATAATCATGGTGGGTAGAAGTGGGCGACTGCTTTTACTGTAAGTGAACCACATGTCTACGCATGTGAAAAGCAGTTCAACTTTGCACTTACAAATGTGCCAGAGCCCTGTTTGGTTACTTGTACTCGCTGGTGGGGTTGGACTTTTGCAAGAATCGGGGGCCATTGGAGCATTTTTTTAAATCAGAAAAAGGTGCCCAATGCGGGAATCGAACCCAGGTCGTAGTAGTCAAAAACCAACGGTTTAGACCATCCTTCCACCGACCCCCTAGGGCCTAAAGTAACTTAACAGAGAGAAAACACTCAGAAATACAACAAAATAAAACGTAAATAAAACCACTCGGTCAGTTATAACAAAACCAATACTTTTATTGTAGCGGTGAGCGGAGGTATGTGAGGAGATCACAGACGTATATAAAGACTTATTAGTAAATCAAACTTAATTGCCATCTATCGTTAAAATTTTACACAAATAAATTTACTGGCAATGCGTTTCTTTTAAATATCATCAAATATTATCTCTAGATGGCAATTAAATTTAATTTACTAATATATATTTGTTATGAAAACATATTTTGCGGAAGAGCTTTGCTCGATGCAATACCTTGAAATTATATGTATGTTCCTCTACAGACCTATGAGCTTATGTCCATAGTTCCTTAAACACCCCTAAGCTGCCTTCCATAGAAAATACAGGGTATATTTCAAACCAATCCAATACAATAGTAGAGCGGTCTAGAGATTAATTTGGCGAAACCGCTGAGAGGGTTCACTACTGATGAGCCAAGCCCTCTCATTTCAATAACTCATATCAATGCAGTAAGGTCTGTAGAGATAATATTTGATGATATTTAAAAGAAACGCATTGCCAGTAAGTTTATTTGTGTAAAATAAAGAGCTTTGCCTTGAGCCTGGATATACTCAATATTGTTTTGATGTGTTTTACTGTAGGCTTTATTACTCTTTATTTTTGTGTGTTAACCCGTAACACATACATTAGCTCGCTGTTATAAGAAATTTTATCTATTGTTGATGCGTATGTTTCTTTTTAAAATAAAGAACCATTTTCAATGAAAAGTTGACAATAGTTTAAAGGAAGATTTGTAGGATGGTTTCCTATAAAAGAGACACATTGAGGTAATTTCGGTCATTGTTGTGAGTGAATACTCGATGAAGCGCCAACAATGGAGAGAGGAAGTGGCTTGGAGGCGAGGATGAGCTGAAAATTGTCACCGCTGCGATTGTCAGGGCCGTGTTTCTGGGCCGGGCTGGGGGAGGGGTTTGACGCCACGGGGGGATCGCTTTTAAATTCAGACCTAGCCGTCCAATTTGTCCATTCAGGCTCCCCTATTTGCATACCCTGACGCGTGGTGGGCGGTGTCGTTGCAGCTGTTCTCTGCCTCTATTAGGACCACGCTCTGGTAATGATAGGATTCTTCAGGGATCCATTAACTCCAAGCATCGATCCAGGCTGGGGACATGGATAGCCCTGGGTGACGTGTGTCGCCAGATGACGTCGTTTGTCAAAGCCCTTGCGCGACTTAAAAACCGTTAAACGTTAAAACGAGGCTCTTTTTTTTCAATAAAATCGTTTCATAATTGTTTTCTAAACGTGTTTAAGGCGAATCAGATTGTTTGAAACATCTATAAAAGGTTTGTCAATAAATATACAAATAAAACCGCCTTTGAATTGTAGCAAAGTATTATTTTATTAACAGAGTATCATAGTGGACATGGCATCTGCCCGGTAAGCGGAACACTGTGGGTTCGATTCCCATCCTTGGACACTTTTATTTTTCCGTTTATCATTACTCTTCACAATTCATCCTTTCATATCTCATTCCTAAGGTTAGAAATAATCGTTATTTCTCCTTGAAATAAATTTTGATTTTTCGTTGAAAAGAAACACATGCGGTATGATTTTCAAATGTCGTTTTTTTTTTCATTTTTTTATGTTTATTTTTTTCTTACTCTGTAAACTTCCCTCATTGCATATATTTTGTTTAATCATTCATAGTTTGGTCTTGCCTTAAATAAATTGCTGTGTCATCCTGAAGTTTTTGTCTTTCCTAATTTTCCACGTGGTATTTTGATGTAGATGCTGGGTAAGTTAGGGAAGACAAACTTCAGGATGACACAGCTCTTTCTTGAGGTAACCTGGATTACTGAAGCCATCACCACGTACTAAAGTCGCCAACTATCCAGAAAGATGACACATAAATTTATTTACAGTTACAGGCTATGTACATTTTTGGTTATGACAATATATATAATTGTCTATAAACAGAATTAAAATTATGTATAAAGTTTTAAAATATACTTTCACTTATATACCCAATAAAAATAGTTAAAAAATCGAGAACAGGTATTCCACTGTTTTGATTGTTGCTTAGTTTCAAGGATATTATAATGAATCCAGGTCTCTTCAACAATCATAGTTGACGCAAAACTCCTTTGTACCTCGCTTATATTGTTTCAAACTTTGCTCTTTGTTGTGTTGGCGTCTGATTGTTGTCCACCGTGATAAATACCCATCTGACCGATAACTTTTTCCTCTCCAACCTTTCGTGTAAAATATCAAATTTATAAATTTAATTTCCATTTATCGATAACATTTGTAATGATTATTTTATTGGCAATGTGTTTCTATTCACGTATATTATCAAATAATATTATATATACCTTTTACTCTATTTTTTTAAATTAAAAAGGCATATATTGGATCAAAATATCATTTATTTTACCAATATTTCAGTTGGCTGAACGCCAACCTTTATCAAGGTATTATAACATTATTGTTATTTATATGTTATTATAACATATTTGTTGTTGACACACTTTAAAATGTTATAACACCTTGATAAAGGTTGGCATTCAGCCAACTGAAATATTGGTAAAATAAATTATATTTTGATCCAATATATGTCTTTTTGATTAAAGATTTATCTAAGGATTGCTCTATTTTCAAAACCTTTTATTTTATTTCGACTTAGAACGCTATGTCTCCCTAGGGACACTTACACTTTAAACTAAACATAGAAAGAGAAGAAAGATATTTGAAATATGTACAAGAATTAGTATGCAAGTTAGTTAGATGAAAAGAGATAAAATATCAACACAATTGAGATATGTATAAAATAGTTGGTATGCAAATTTAGTTAAATGAAATCCAATTGTAAAGTATTGTGTGTATTCGAGGAAAACAATTTACAGATTGAAGAAAGTCTTAAGGAATATTTTAGAATGAAAATATACAAGATATTAGAGAATCATTCACAATACAAAACTATTCAAAACAGAGTTTGTTTAATATAAAAGCTTTCCACAATAGAATTTTGTATTTTTTTTTTTATAAATAAAATTCAAAATAAATCTGCAAAATGAGTTAACTTATATATTTTTGTCTTTTGTTGAAATTAGATCAACGGGTTTAACCGCAATTAAAAATATTAAATATCATTCCTGTTTTCACAACTATGACATCTATAGCTGAGAACTACTGATTTACTGATTTATTGAAATTTAAATAATATAAATTCCACGTAACGTATTTCTGTGACATAATGGCATTGCCGGCTGGTCATCACAAGAGAAGGTACTTTGTTAAAAATGATATTTATACGTTAAAAAATCAATTCGAACTTCGTCATCCACTACTGTAAACTACTGATGTACTGAATTATTGAAATTTGTGTAACCTAAATTCCACATAACGTATTTCTGTAACATAATGACATTGCCGGCTGGTCATCACAAGATAATGTCTTTTGCTAAAAATTATATTTATACGTTAAAAAATCAATTCGAACTTCGTTTTCGATCGAGGCAGTCTTTAATAAAGAAACAATTGATATACTAAGGATATATAACTAAATATACAATATATGGTGTTGGTTTTAATTAAAATATACAAGTATCAGAGTCATCAATTCTGTCATCGTTTGCTTTTGTGAATGTATGTAAATAATGGATTTCATATTTTGACGTGACAACGTCTTAAATTAAGTTGCGGCTGGGAGTCACTTATGAAAAAGTGTAACGCCCGGTAACGTTACGATGAGTCACCGAACGAGAGTGCTGCGCGCGCAGCTGCGCGCGCAGCGCTAGAGAATTAGGCGCATTGAATCGGCGCATGCTTGTCTCTGTCTTTGTCTTTCTCGAACGTTCTTGGCGTTGGAAAAACAAGAAAGCGTCATAATACAAGTTCACACGTGTGGTTAAAGTATCGTCAGCTGTGTCTGTAGTGAAAATGTGGAGTGCTTAGATTCGTCATTTACAACAACTACAACAATAAAGGTAAATAATTGTACACTGATATTTCATTATCGTAAACTATGATTAATTGATTAATTGTTAGATTGACACAAAAGTTGAGAAACTGAGTTTATAGGTTATGTCATACTATTGATAAATGTTGATAGTGTTAAGTAAATTATTAGTTTAAAATTAATTAATTAATTAATTATTATTTTACAAATTTTAAATAGTTTCAAATTTATTTAGCAAAAATTTGAACCTTCGATCTGAATAAATGTTTTGATTTCCGAATTGATTATTTAAAATTACAAATATTAAGAAAAAGTGGCAGATATAAGAAAACTTTATTTAAACTGTGTTGAGCAAGAATTTTAACATCTAATATAAGTAAATGTTTTAATTTTCAACTTCATCATTTACAATTACAAATTTTATTTAATTTCGAATTTATTTAGCAAAAATTTGAACCTTCGATCTGAATAAGTGTTTTGATTTTCAAATTGATTCTTTAAAATTAAAAATTCATCCATTCAATTTCAAATGTTCAACAGGAATCACCACTCTCAAAACAATGGAAACGGTGCCTTCAACTTCCAGTACTTCAATGGAGACGGAGGATATCGTGCCGTCAACGTCTGCAGTACCTGCAGTACCCTATTATTAGTATTAGTATTAGTATTAGTTAAGTTTAAGTTTACATGTACAATGTTTTAGTAAACAAAATATATTTCTATAGTTAAAATTTGTGCAATTCTTATTTTCATTCAATTCCTTGTTCCTATTGTGCAATTTAATTATATTCATATCAATAAATATTCTACCGTTGTCACGTAAAATCTTCGCCCGTAAAACCGACTTTACCGGCAACCATTGTTTTATTAATTTTTGTTCTGGCCTTTATTTGTTTAAATCTCTTTTAAAAATCGTTTAAAATGCAATCGCAATCATTAGCGAACACATATGTTTGCCTAATATTTCCATATGCTCTTTTTTTTTTTACAGAAAAATATTTACATGCCAGTATTTTGGATTGAATTTTTTATAAACCTTTTTTTTTTTCTTACTGAGAAGATGGGCATCGCAGTCAGAATTCTTTACAGTCAGTCACTCAACTCGGGCAATTTCAAAGGTTAATGGGGGTTTGGTGGAAAAGCTGCCGTCTATTTAAACTCTATTAATTTTGAAACAACTAAATGGATTGTAAAAAATAATTAAATCAAATACCTAAACACTAATATAATACAATTTTTGCCATTACACACTTTTTTCCTGTAGTTTGTGTTTCTTCTGTATTGCTATTCTATGACACTTCTACTATTTATTATTGATGTACTTTCAGTATGAAGGATACTTCACTCGGGGGATTTCTCGGGCGAAGCCGGGTCATTCTTCTAGTAACCAATATGATGGAGAAAAAGACTTGATTTTAGCGACTCAAATATAATTCTGTACACATTCTTTCTGGCTTGTTTATTGACACATTTTATGTAACTAATTATATATGTAACGTCTAAATAAAGCTTTAATTCTTATAAAAAAACTAAAAGGTAGAGTGTAATCTTGGGTGATTTTTATCGAACTTGAGACCATTTTACAACGTATCTATAGGTAGTTCTCCAAATTGTTCCTGCGGAGAAACTGAACAAACTTCACCTTATCTACGACTGTCCGAACTTTACAGAAGTGAGATTGTTCCCTGATCTAAATGATTTTACTCTCTTACATCTTTGTCTATATACATTTTATGAACTCTGTCGATTAATACATGTAAAAAGCGCGAAATGATAAGGCAAAAGTTTTCTTTCAAAGTTTATTATTATTTTTTCGAGCTTTCTGTTATAGAAGATTCTATTTTTATTCTGTTGTGTGTGAAGGGCAGTAAAGTTCGGCAAAATAACGAAAAAACTTTGAAAGAAACATTTCACCTTATCATTTCGCGCTTCTAATGAATTTGCTCCAGGCCATTATATAACTCAATAATACATTGTAAAGATAGAGGCTGCCTGGCCGGCATTCATAGTTCTTCAAATTAAAGATACTTCAGTCAGTAAATCTTTTTATTGTCTCGACGTTTTGACAGTTTTGTCCTCGTCAGGAGCAATAAAAATTAAAACGCTTTGCCAAATGTTCTATGTCAACTCACCTTCCTTGTTCATTCCGGCTTCGATACACTTGCGCAGCCTGCAGGCTCGGCATTGGTTGCGACGGGTCTTGTCTACGGCACATTTGTCCACTTCCAGTCCTCTGCCTTTACACACGTACGATCGGCTCTTGCGGATGGATCTCTGCGACAACAATCTCAAGGTTAAGTCTCATCCCTGTAGGAATTTGTATTAAATTGATTTTTTTTCTTATTTATAGATATTAAAAATAAAGAAGGCATATACTGACCAGGAGCACATGTACTTTTTAGATGGCAGAACGCCATCTAGTGGAACAGAAATCAACTAAACGTTGATTTAACCTGTTCCTTGATTGATTTAGAAAGAAATTGGGTTGGCCAAATATCAGGGAACAAGCTAAATCAATGTTTAGTTTATTTCTGTTCCAATAGATGGCGTTCGTCCATCTAAAAAGCACATATGCTCGTGGTCAGGATATACCTTCTTTATTTTTTAACATCAACACCTGACCTTATTATTTTTTTCTATTATTTTTCACATTTATAGGTATTTGACTTTTATATGATACTAGCTAAATGCTGCTGCTTCAACCGGATTCTCCCCGAGCGAATGTTTACATTACGATTAGGGCTAATAAAGAACTTAGGGAAGTAATCAAAGGCATTCAAAATTCAGGCATCATAGCTTGAAAACCAGAAATACGGAAATTTACCTCAATGAATTATGATTGTAGAACGACATTTGAAAAATATCCCGCATATGTTTCTTTTGAAATAAAAATCGAAATTTATTTTATGGAGAAATAACGATTATTTCTAACCTTAGGGATTAATGATGAAAGGATGAATTGTGAAGAGCAATGATCATTATTATAGGTTATAAATAATCGTTATTTCTCCTTAAAAAAATTTTGATTTTTCGTTCAAAAGAAACACATGCGGGATATTTTTCAAATGTCGTTCTACAATTATAAGCCGCATTATATTGTGTTATGAATTATGTTGTGTTGTCATTCATGAGCAGTGTTTCAAAAAGATTTTTATAAAATAATAAAACGTGTCCTTTACTTTAGCCTCGATTTTGTCATGAATGTCACCGAGATCCTCTGATCTTTTGCCAATTAAATATATGTGGAGAAGGCTTAATACCAGAGATAATCCATAATCTACGGCATAGATGATTTGACCTTACAGACCTTACAATAAAAAACTAATTTTTAATGCCTTGCCAAATGTTTTAAACTTTATTTGCTCCTAACGAGAACAAAAGATTTTAGTCGAAACTTCGAGATAAAAGATAAACTGGTCAAATTATCTTTAAATTTAAAAAAATTTCATTAATATTTAAAAAATGTTCATGGTGTTCAGATTGCATTTGTTATTATTTATTCGTCTGAATTTATTGATAGAAATCTTACCTTAAAGAATCCAGCACACCTGAAAACAACACCAAATAAAATTAGTTTTTAATAACTATTTATAAGAGATGCATAAATTAAAAAAAGCAGGTAAAGAAAATAAATGTTATGAAAATTCGAAGCTATTATAGACGCGTAAGATTCTTTTTGAAATTAAACAATTTCTACTGCCTTTACTGCAATGGAAAAATTAATGGGAGGGCCTGGCTCATCAGTGGTAAACTCTCCCAGCGGTTTCACCAGTTCAATCTACCATACCGCTGTTATATTGCATTTTTAGATCTTCCTTTTATAGTGATACTGTTGTTAGACTCTTGGAATGGGTATTTTAGATGAACTATGGACATAAGCTTTGAGGACAGCAGAATTGCAGTAAGGGCAGTAGAAATTGTTTAATTTCAAAAAGAATTTTACGCGTCTAAAATAATTTCGATTTTTCATAACAGATGGTGCACTAGTGCATCGTAAAATAAATGTTAACAACTTGAAATCTGTTAGAATTTATATTACTTATTTGGAAAATTTTATAATTGCAATACAATATAAATTATATATGGTATATGAAGCAAGATTTAATAGTTTCATTTGTCCTTAGAATGTTTAAACTCTTACATCAAATATTTTCTCTTATCTTTCATTAATAAAGATAAATAAAAAAAATTTGATGTAAATATTTGATGGAAATGTTCATTTTCTCTCTTTCCCCTTGTTAATATCATATGACTATTCTTTACGGCCTAAAATATTGTATATATATGTATAGAAAAATGTTCGAAAATATTTTTCAAACTATAAACTTCTCCGTAATTCATTTATGCCAGAACGATACTTGTCATGGAATCTGTCATCGAAGATAATAGCCTTCTAATACATTATAAAGGACTGCGGCGTATGATTATAAAACAATACTTAAAGTTGCACCGCATAAGTTTCTTTTCTATGAAATTTTTTTATAATGTATTATAAGTTACTTTAAGTATCATTTACGAACGGAAAAATGCGTCCAGGGTAGCCGAGTGGACATGGCATCTGCCCGGTAAGCGGAAGGTTGTGGGTTCGATTCCCGCCCCTGGACACTTTTATTTTTCCGTTCGCCATTACTCTTCATATTTTCACCCTTTCATACGTCATCCAATTATATATAGACCATTACTCTACATATTTTCACCCTTTCATACGTCATCCAAAAAAGTTAGAAATAGTAGATATTTCTCTTTAAATAAATATTGATTTTTCATAGAAAAGAAACTTATGCGGTGCAACTTTAATTATTGTTTTATAATAGCCTTCATTTCACGGACTAGAATTATTTCAACTCTAGATAGAGAAAGTCATATTCTCATCATCAAAAAGTAAAACATTCACTGCAGGATTTGTGGAAATATGATAT
This sequence comes from Cordylochernes scorpioides, assembly GCA_030710605.1. NCBI lineage: Eukaryota > Metazoa > Arthropoda > Arachnida > Pseudoscorpiones > Chernetidae > Cordylochernes > Cordylochernes scorpioides. Next base: position 154,863,027 of record CP092864.1, read on the forward strand.
CTGATGAAATCTCCGACTATATCATAGAGTGCAAATATCTAGGTAAAGAAAGAGAAAAAACTCTTAAAAACACCTTCTGTAGATTTAGGAACCCACTGAAGACGCTGAGAACTATTTCAGAAAAGAAAAATATAGCAATAGAACTCTATAATTTCTACAGATCAATTGTAAATAGATTCATACACAAAAGAGGTAGTGAGGAAAGTTTTAGAACAGATGTGTAAATAAATCCCTTTTCAAACAAAGGCTCACGTGCACAAGGGGAAAGGGAGAAAAAAATTACTGTATTATTTTGTTGTTGTATGGCGAATCTATACAGGGCAATGGTCCCTAATAAAAGTATTTTTGTTGTTGTTGTTGTATAGACAAATGTAAAAGCAAACATGTATGACAGCGCAAGTGTCCCTAGGGGGACAAAGTGCTTTAAATTGAGATCTATATATATATAAATTAATGTTTGTATGTCCGGTATACAAATTCGCAGTAGTTCACTAATTCAAACCAAAATTTCCATACATAGGTAAAAAAATACGGGGAAGACGATAGGCTATTTTAAAAAATATATAAATCAATTATTAAAACTATATATTCAAATTATTCTACTTAGCTCACGAACAGCGCCCTCTATCAAAGATTAGATTAAATTTTGTGATGCAAACAAATAGATAATGCTAATAACAAACAATTATAAAAAAAAAATTATCTAAATATATATCACTCGGGTAGATATGCACACGGGTCAATCCCGGGGCGAAGCCCGGGTCACCCGTCTAGTAGATAAATGTATGTAAGATGTACAGTACCCATCGCAGGCGTAGATGCCGTAGTGTTTTCCCGAGGAATTATCTCGGCAGACGAGACACTCCACGTCCAGTAATATCCGACCTGGGACAACAAAAAGAACACATTAACAAATTGATTCCTAACAAACACATGATATCATACGGAATTTTTATATTTTATCTAGATTTTTAAGCAGAGATTCTGACAGTACATTTTATTTTAAAACTATTTTAGAGGCGTAATATTCTTTTTAAAATAAAACAATTTCTACTGTCCATTTTATTTTATCCAATTTGTCCAACTTAAATTTGTATTTATGCTTTTAATCATTTTATTCTCCTTTTACATAGATATCATCTTTAAATAAAAAGACATATATTGGATCAAAATATCATTTATTTTATCAATATTTCAGTTGGCTGAACGCCAACATTAACACACATTAAAATGTTATAATACCTTGATAAAGGTTGGCGTTCAGCCAACTGAAATATTAGTAAAATAAATGATATTTTGATCCAATATATGCCTTTTATTTAAAGATTTATTTATGGATTGCTCTATTTTCAAAAAGATGTTATCTTATGTTTTCATTATAAATACCATCTTCATAATCATATTAGTTTAGTCTTTTCCTCGACTTGTCCAATGGACAGGTGAAAAAACAAACCTCTCTTGCCAGCTGTCTCCAAGTTTCCTCGCGACATCCCAAAACGTAATCGCAACAATATTCATTAGATATAGAAGATTCTTCTTGGTAAAATATGTAGCGAATTTACCAAATGAACGACGACGCAAGCTTTCGGGCATTTATGTAATTTTTTCTCATTTATATACTTAAACTCCATATCAGACATATCATATACTTCATTAATATTTCTTGCCTCAAGCTATGGATTTGCATATCTTTAAATTGTCCTCTATAATTATTATTTTACAAATAGTTAAATTACTCTTATGCATGCTTCTTTTCTATAGTTATGTAAATAATATGTGTATATATATATTCACTTCAGCCATTAGTATCGTTCAGAGTGTCGTATTTATACTTTATTGCCTGTTGAAGGGTTTTTGCCCGAAAGCTTGCGTCGTCGAATAATTAAAGAAACTTGTCTTCTTTCATTTGATATATTCGCTACATATTTATTTATAATTACTAGGCACACGTTTTATACAGTTAATAATGATTGAATAACTGTCATAAAATGATATTCGTTTCCAATAACATCAGTAAAACCTAGTATTCAGTGTAGTCATTAAATTAGCTGTAGAAACTAAATCTTGGATCGCTTTGAAGACATCTCTGAGATTTATAAAATTAAACTTTAAACATTTTAGATATGAAAAAACGAAAGAAAAAATAAAAGATAAAAAGATCAGGTGTTGAAATTAATATTAAAAATGGCATATCCTGACCAGGAGCACATGTGCTTTACAGAAGGCAGAGCGCCATCTGGTGGAACAGAAATCAACTAAACATTGATTTAGCCTGTTCCCTGATATTTGGCCAACCCAATTTCTTGATAAATCTAGGCTAGATGAAGGCTAAATCAATGTTTAGTTGATTTCTGTTTCCCCAGATGGTGCTCTGCCTTCTGTAAAGCACATGTGCTCCTGGTCAGGATATGCCATTTTTAACATTGATTTTTAGATATAGAGAGAGTTAATTACCTCGTATTTAAGGCAACAATCATCTAATTTACATACATCGTTCTAACCAGATTCAACTTGTGCAAAACAGACGACAAAGAAAAATAAACAAATTTAAATGGTAGAGGGTAAGTTCCTATTTTTTACAAGCTTTCACACTCAAAGCTCACACTTTTCTTGCTTCACTAAACCAATATGTATTCATTTTTAATTTAAATAATTCTTTGAATAATATTCACACATGGTTAGGAAGCAAACACAAACATCCAGACGTGCTTATGTACAAACACGTCTTCGTTCTTCTCTTTATTCTATACCAACCGATAACATGATTGTAGAACGACATTTGAAATTATCCCGCATGTGTTTCTTTTGAACGCAATATCGAAATTTATTTTAAGGAGAAATAACGATTATTTCTAACCTTAGGGATGAAGTATGAAAGGATGAATTGTGAAGAGTAATGATAAACGGAAAAATAAAAGTGTCCAGGGATGGGAATCGAACCCACAGTTTTTCGCTTACCGGGTTTATCATTACTCTTCACAATTCATCTTTTCATACTTTATCACATGGTTGGAAATAATCGTTATTTCTCATTAAAATATGTTTCGAATTTTCGTTCTAAAGAAACACATGCGGGATAATTTTCAAATGTCGTTCTACGATAAATAGAAAGTAAAATTAAATACAGAAGAACTTGGATAATTCGAAAACATCTTTAATTCAAATATTTATCTTGGTCCCTAGAATTCCCTTTAAATAGAATTTCCGTTTTTATTTCGAATTTTTGGATAATTCGATTTTTTTTTGGTCCCTTGAGCTTCGAATTATCCAAGTTCGGCTGTTTATAATTTTTTCGTGCTTCGTTTATCATTGAAAGGTTTACAGGTTCATCACACCCTGGTTCTCTATTATTACGAGTACCAGCCAATCAGCGTTGAGGATAGTGAATGCTTGATTCTTTGTCTGAGTGGTTCTGGGCATCGGCTGGGACATAAACGACCACGAGTTCGATCCTCGGGATTTTATTTTTTGTTGTTGTACGTTAAATAAAAATAAATAATTTTTATATATAAATATACTTTTTTTGGGGGGGGGGGGGGGGGGAGAGAAATCCGACCACAGTTGGACCCTTGGAATATTTGACCTAATTCTGCTCTAAGGTGACTAACGTGGCAACGGCACCTATTTTCCAATGTTGAGCAAGATAGAGGACATTGCGACTGTTGTGATAGAGATGTATGGAAACATCTGAGGCTCTTCATTGGACACGACAACAACAACAACGTGTATTTCAAATGAACACAAGGTTAAAATAAATGTGAATCCGTGAAAGTTAACTTTTGTCAGTATTTGACTACAAGAATGGTATTTTGAAGCTCTGGTGTATCAGTGTTAACCGTCGTGATTGCGAGCCACGGTCCAGCGGAGCTGGTGGTGGGAATCTCCAGCGGGCAGATGCCTGCCCCAGGTGGGGCGGCAGGTTAATGAGGAGCCTCTCTGACTAAGCGCCGCGGTCCACCGGCTGCGTGATGTTGTCTTTTTGACCAGATGGTATAAGTTCCCACGCCGTTCTCACACCACCGCAAACCGCTAAATCATTCAACTCCGACTTTCAATATTTTATATACTCATTTTTATCCTTTGCCGGTTCCAAGCCCGGATGAAAAAGGAGGGGGGAGCAGTATCAATCTCTCTAAAAAACCTGGGCTCAGCTGGCCCAGCTGATAGTACCCTGTAAGGGTTTCCTTATCCAAGGATACAGGATGAGCAGCGTTTGTACTCCATGTTAGGAGCGGCTGCACATGGCGTCTGTTCCTCATGTCAGAGGCGGCCATTTCTTTTGGAGCTAAGTCTGCCTGCCACTGAGTAGTGCTCCCAGTCTTAATGACAAAAGCAGACGCATTCTACTTCATCCAGTCTATAGCGCCCCTCTTGGGACTCACCAAAATAGGGTGCTATAGAGAGGGGGTGCTATAGGCAGGTCACTTTTAATGTAAATCGCATCGTACTACGTATTTAAAATCGGGCGCTATAGAGAGGAAGGCGCTATATAGAGGGGCGCTATAGACAGGTTTAACTGTATATATATGTTATATAAAAATATGTTTTTCAAATTATTTCAAGACAAAATACTCTGCTAAATCGACCACCAGAGGTCGCCGTTTTCAATATAAAAACTCGTTGTTGTTGTTTCCCGCTGGCCGGCTCAATGCTTTTGTACATTATGTAAATAATATTTTGTTTTTCCTTGTTCTACTCGCCTTAAGCCAGGCAGTACTTTAATCAAATTATGTTTTTTCATATATTCAATAAGTTCGATTAAAGCAATATCTGATCAAAACCATTATTAATTATTATTCTTTCAGACTTTTGTCACACTACTGCATTACCATAATCCTTAACAAATAATAATAATAATAATAATAATCAAAAATCAAACAGAAAATCTCATCTTTTTATATTAAAACATATATTTGCTTCTTGGATCCTGCAGTCGAGTCTTTTGTAAGACTTTGGGTCTTAATGGGGGCTTTTGTTGTTATGTTGTATATATGTATGTATATATCATACTTACATAATCTTTCTTTTTCTTCTTCTGTATATTCCCCACTTTCACAGGCCTATCTCTCTTGTAATCTCGGGGATAATCCTCTATAAGACCAGTGTGTCTTAATAAAGGCTTTTGTGTGTGTGTGTGTATATTAAAACATATATATATTTAAAATAAGAGGATTTGTAAAAAGACAATTATCAGTTAAACCAATATTACAATTCAAACATTAGGCCTTCAGGGAAAAGTTTCTTTTTTACAAATCATTTATTTATAAATCTCTTTAAACTTTCAGGCAAGAAAGTCCTTCTACAGGAGAACATATTTATATTGAACCCGTCAATAGGAATAGGAATTAAAAATCAAATAAAATTCTTCGGGTGTTTACAGTTATATAGGGGGTCAGTGGAAGGATGGTCTAAACCGTTGGTTTTCGACCGCTAAGACCGGGTTCGATTCCCGTATTGGGCACTTTTTCTGATCTAAAAAAAAAAAAAAAAAAAAAATGCTCCAATGGCCCCCGATACTTGCAAAAGTCCAACCCCACCAGCGAGTGCAAATAACCAAATGGGGCTTTGACATATTTGTAAGTGTAAAGTCGAACTGCTTTTCACATGTGTAGACATGTGGTGGACTTACAGTAAAAGCAGTCGCCAACTTCTACCCACTTGATTATCATGGCCTGTATCACATGTACTAGAGATAAGCAAAATATATATATATATTTAGGAATGAAATTGTAGAAATGAAAATCTAATTAAATATCACTATAGCACTGTTTCCAGTACTTTTTGTGTTTATTCTGGTTGGTATTATTTCGAACCCCCGCGTTCCCTTCGTCAAACAAGGAAAATCCTTCCATCTCAAACCTCTTTTTATCAGCTATTATTCTAACTTCTTAAGTCAGTCACCGTGACGTAATGTCATTGTCGGGTTGTCAACCCCCTTGTTTACCTTCTGGGGTCGGGCTTTGTCACCCTACCCTTGCTCCATAAACAACGTCCGCTGTGAGCGGATCAACCTCCTCATTGTGGCACTCACATAATCTACGATAGTTTGGATATTTGCAATTTTTTTATTTAACTGATAATTCGAATAGTAATCACTTGAATCAATATTAAAATACAAACAATAGGTGTTAGGGACATGTTTCTTTTTTACTAATCTTTTATTCATAAATATCTCTAGCTTTCGCGCTGATTCTGCATTCAAATAACAGTTTTTTCTTTTTGCTTATCCCTAGTACACGTGGTACAGGCCATGATAATCCTGGTGGGTAGAAGTAGATACTGCTTTTACTGTAAGTGCACCACATTTCTACACATGTGAAAAGCAGTTCGATTTTGCACTTACAAATATCCCAGAGGCACGTTTGGACTTTTGCAAGTATCAGGGACCATTGGAGCATTTTTTTTTAAATTGGAAAAAAGTTCTCAATGTGGGATTCGGTCCCGGGTCATATATATTTTAATATTTAATCTTGTTGGTCATAGAAGCAGGCTGTGAAATAATTAATACAGAGACATGTCGAGAACTGGATGTTTGTAAAGATATATAATTTATCAGAGGGTTGAAATTTGATGGATAATCAGATGACTTAGGTAAAAGACAATCAAAATTCCAAAACACAAAACGAAGAGATATATATGTATTCAAATATGTGAAATAAACTCTGAGAGAAAACTGACAAAAAACTATAACAAGACTTAGAACAAAACAATATAAAGGAATGGCAATACATTCAGATGGCACAAGAACCTACAGGACGGGTAACAACTGTCCTGGTGTGTAACTAACACCTGCCCACACATTCTCATGTCCAGCAATGGCCGCAGCCTTGTAGAAAATTGACTTAGACCCAGAGCAGCAGCTTTACACACCCAAGGTAGAGAACATTGCTGCTGCTGTGATAGAGATGTATGGAGACATCTGAGGCTCTTCATTGGACACGACAACAACAACAGAAAATTTACATGGACCCAGAGCAGCAGCTTTAACACACCCAAGATAGAGGACATTGCGACAGCTGTGATAGAGATGTATGAATACATCTGAGGCTCTTCTTTGGACACGACAATTAAAAACAGAAAAATTGACATGGACCCAGAGCACCAGCTTTACACACCCAAGATAGAAGACATTATGACTGCTGTGATAGAGATATATTGGAGACATCTGAGGCTCTTCATTAGACACGACAACAACAACAACCATATTAAAAATATCTTCCTTTGCTAGCAATTTTTGAAAATAAAGTCTAAGGATGAGTGTCTTTTTGTTAAACGTTTTTCGAGATTTCGGGAGCATAGAAGGGCGTTATCCCGAAAGCTCGAAAAACGTTTAATTGAAGATACTCATCCTTGGGAAGTTTACTTTATTATTAAAAAAATATATATATATTATATAATATAAAAATTCGAATATTTTTATATTTAAAAAATATATATTTATTTTATTCATTAATAATTTTACTTTTGTTATCATCGTTTTTAGAAAGACTTTCAGTTTTGTTTTATAGTTTTGTTGTAAATATGCGTAGTTAACATATCTATCCTTTTAAATCACTAATATAGGATTAACGTTTATAAATTCTATATAATGTGAAAACAACTAATATGTAATCTTTCCTCAAGTAATTGAAAATAAAAGCTATTTGACGGTAAATAATTATCTTTTTCTTATCACGACTACACCTCAACCCTTTATCTTATCGATCCTTTGTCTTATCAAGCCTTATCTAACAACAATAAATTATTCATAACATATAGGTATGAAAAATAGAACCAAAATGAATTTTTACTTGGATCAGGTGGATAAATGAAGAAAAAAGGCATTTACTGATCGTGAAACAAAGTTGCGCCATCTATCGGAATAAATCGTTGATTTTTGAAAATTATTCCAGAATTTGGCCAAATACCGTTTCTTGATTAATCAAGAAAAGCTAATCAGGTACGAGGGCTGTTAGCCCTCATCAGCGTGGTGCAAGCTGTACCTCAACGAACAAAGGAAGCTGACCTTTGGGACATCCTGAAAACCATGAAACAGGTATTTAGGCCGTAAGGGTGTGAGAACGCCAATCATATGAAAAATAGTACAAAAGTGAATTGACCAAGTCAACCTCCATATTCAATATAGGACAGGTGTTCAAATTGAGCAGCTTTTTAACTTCTACTAAATAATATCCGTCAAAAGTTATCATTGAGGAAATAGGTGATAAGCATTCATATTAAGCTGTCAACGGTGACCTGCTGTCTACAGAAATTGCGAAACTGAGTTCTTTATTATTATTTTCAGTGGCACACAAAGAGATATGTTCATCTCAAAGTCAAAGACTGCTGTCATAAGAGTTAAGAATGTAAAAAGGAAATGAAGAAGTCAAAATGACGCGAGCATTGTCCATCCCATATTTAAAAAAAAAAAAGACTTTAAAATCTGAACTCTTATAAAAAAATCTTTGAGACGTCTTTTGATCTTTGTATAATTTTTTGGAATGACCGACAACTATCAGTTGTATATTGGAGCTTTGTGGTTTCAGCGACAAGCCAATGTGGGGGGGCGATATAGGCCATGTTGGCCAGGTGTTCTCTTCAGCGCTTCAATCTTAAATAATATTTTATATTTTGCTGTAATTTAATCATTTTTTATTTGCCGATCGAACGTTATGGCCCACTGTACGTATTACTTAGTGCGAATTGTATAATTAGCATTATAAATGGATTGATACACAAATTACTAGTTTTGAGTGTTAAAGGCTGAAATTGTATTTTAATGTATGTGATAAAAGCGGGTATCAACCTTCCTCTCAGAACCAAACTGACTGATGTTTTACAAGAACAGCCACAATTCTCCCAATCTTCAGAATTGATTTACCACGTACTGTACGTCATTTTTATCGATCCACTCCTATATTTGAATGCTATTTCATAAATCAATTATTTCGCGATTGAACGTTGTACTGTACGTATTAAATCCCAAACACGATGACAGCCATCTCTGTCTTGAGCTCGATGTACCATCTCGGTGACCGTTAAACCAGTGAGTTCATTTACTGATAGTAATATCATTTTATTCGCGATCGAACGTTGTACTGTACGTATTACATCCCAAACACGACCATCTCTGTCTTGAGCTCGATGTACCATCTCGGTGACCGTTAAACCAGTGAGTTCATTTACTGATAGTAATATCATTGTATTCGCGATCCAACGTTGTACTGTGCATATTAAATCCCAAACACGATCACAACCATCTCTGTCTTGAGCTCGATGTACCATCTCGGTGACCGTTAAACAGTGAGTTCATTTACTGATAGTAATATCATTTATTCGCGATCCAACGTTGTACTGTACGTATTACATCCCAAACACGACCATCTCTGTCTTGAGCTCGATGTACCATCTCGGTGACCGTTAAACCAGTGAGTTCATTTACTGATAGTAATATCATTTTATTCGCGATCCAACGTTGTACTGTACGTATTACATCCCAAACACGACCAACTCTGTCTTGAGCTCGATTGTACCATCTCGGTGACCGTTAAACCCAGTGAGTTCATTTACTGATAGTAATATCATTTTATTCACGTTCGAACGTTGTACTGTACATATTTACATCCCAAACACGACCATCTCTGTCTTGAGCTCGATGTACCATCTCGGTGACCGTTAAACCAGTGAGTTCATTTACTGATAGTAATATCATTTTATTCACGTTCGAACGTTGTACTGTACATATTACATCCCAAACACGACCATCTCTGTCTTGAGCTCGATGTACCATCTCGGTGACCGTTAAACCAGTGAGTTCATTTACTGATAGTAATATCATTTTATTCGCGATCCAACGTTGTACTGTACATATTACATTCCAAACACGATGACAGCCATCTCTGTCTTGAGCTCGATGTACCATCTCGGTGACCGTTAAACTAGTGAGTTCATTTACTGATAGTAATATCATTTTATTCGCGATCCAACGTTGTACTGTACGTATTACATCCCAAACACGACCAACTCTGTCTTGAGCTCGATGTACCATCTCGGTGACCGTTAAACCAGTGAGTTCATTTACTGATAGTAATATCATTTTATTCGCGATCCAACGTTGTACTGTACGTATTACATCCCAAACACGACCATCTCTGTCTTGAGCTCGATGTACCATCTCGGTGACCGTTAAACCAGTGAGTTCATTTACTGATAGTAATATCATTTTATTCGCGATCCAACGTTGTACTGTAGTATTACATCCCAAACACGACCAACTCTGTCTTGAGCTCGATGTACCATCTCGGTGACCGTTAAACCAGTGAGTTCATTTACTGATAGTAATATCATTTTATTCGCGATCCAACGTTGTACTGTACGTATTACATCCCAAACACGACCATCTCTGTCTTGAGCTCGATGTACCATCTCGGTGACCGTTAAACCAGTGAGTTCATTTACTGATAGTAATATCATTTTATTCGCGATCCAACGTTGTACTGTACGTATTACATCCCAAACACGACCATCTCTGTCTTGAGCTCGATGTACCATCTCGGTGACCGTTAAACCAGTGAGTTCATTTACTGATAGTAATATCATTTTATTCACGTTCGAACGTTGTACTGTACATATTACATCCCAAACACAACCATCTCTGTCTTGAGCTCGATGTACCATCTCGGTGACCGTTAAACCAGTGAGTTCATTTACTGATAGTAATATCATTTTATTCACGTTCGAACGTTGTACTGTACATATTACATCCCAACACGACCATCTCTGTCTTGAGCTCGATGTACCATCTCGGTGACCGTTAAACCAGTGAGTTCATTTACTGATAGTAATATCATTTTATTCACGTTCGAACGTTGTACTGTACATATTACATCCCAAACACGACCATCTCTGTCTTGAGCTCGATGTACCATCTCGGTGACCGTTAAACCAGTGAGTTCATTTACTGATAGTAATATCATTTTATTCACGATCGAACGTTGTACTGTACGTATTACATCCCAAACACGATGACAGCCATCTCTGTCTTGAGCTCGATGTACCATCTCGGTGACCGTTAAACCAGTGAGTTCATTTACTGATAGTAATATCATTTTATTCGCGATCCAACGTTGTACTGTACGTATTACATCCCAAACACGACCATCTCTGTCTTGAGCTCGATGTACCATCTCGGTGACCGTTAAACCAGTGAGTTCATTTACTGATAGTAATATCATTTTATTCGCGATCCAACGTTGTACTGTACGTATTACATCCCAAACACGACCAACTCTGTCTTGAGCTCGATGTACCATCTCGGTGACCGTTAAACCAGTGAGTTCATTTACTGATAGTAATATCATTTTATTCTCGATCCAACGTTTTACTGTACGTATTACATCCCAAACACGACCATCTCTGTCTTGAGCTCGATGTACCATCTCGGCGACCGTTAAACCAGTGAGTTCCTTTAATTGGTCCACGGCGGACGTCCATGTCTCCCAGACATCAGTCACTATGGTGTACTCCATTCCCCTGTGATGTGACCGAAGTTTGTTGTAACGGAGAGTAAACTAAACTCATGAAGACAGTGAAATTTGCGCACCAAGAAGAAAACATTGGATCGAAACAATATTTTAGGCATCCACTTATACAATTGAAGCTATCTCAAATTCCAGGAATCTGAACTACATCAAAAGTATAGATTAACACATAATTTTATAGTTAAACTTTTTTAAAAAGTTCTTACAGTTTTTATTCATATCATTCAAATTTATTTTCAAATGTTTTAGTAGATGCATATATTTTTACATTTATCTCTTACGACGATAGAGTAGAAAATATAAACAAAGACTGCAACAACTAGAGGAATCTTCTGCCGTTACAAAGGTAGCACTCTCTCAAAACTCCAAAAAATAAAAGACTTAGAAGACCAACTTGAACACTTGAACTTGGAACAGTTATCTCTTAATGAATAATTGATGGTTTATATTTTATGTATTTATCACAATTTGTTTTAAAATATAGGATAGACCTCATTATTTTTCTCCTTTAATATTTAACTTATTCTGTTTGTAATTTTTATAATGTTTTTTCAAGCAAAAATTTCCCGCACCTACTTTGTATTTTAAAAATTATTTCAACTGTGATATTATAACACTAGCGGCGCGTGAGTTTGTTTATACAAAAATGTAATGCCTTGATAAAGGTTGGCGTTCAGTTAATTGAACTATTGGCAAAGAAATATTTTATTCAATCCAATATATGCCTTTTATTATCTAAGATTAATGTTTGTAATGCTGTCATGGTCAAAACTGTGTCAAACCACCTTTTTCTTGTATCAACCCGGTCAAGCAGTGAATCAAAGAACGCCTAATGTTGTTCTGTGGCCACATTTCTTGTAATCCGTAAATATTGTGTGGAACTGATATAACTAGCGTCTCAAATGATACTATACATGCTTGAATCATACACTTTCGAATGATTATATTCAGTATCTATTAGTAATTGGTATACATTTAGTAGATTTGATGTTTATATGTTAAATTTATCAAACTTTTAGTCAAACAATCAGCAATTATTTCGACAAATCACAATTTTGGAAGTATAACAATCTGTGTATGTTGTGTGTTTGTGTTGTGTTTGTTGTGTTGTGTTGTGTATTATTTACCTTAAAGTATTTATATTGTTGAAGTGTTATTAATATACAAATATTTTAAGTAAAAAATGATGCACGGACTATATAACGTACGTTGTTTTACCCACTCTTTTCAATTTAAAATATTTTATTAAAAACAACTTTCTTTCTCTTTTAGAGCCTTTGCAAGTTACTATATTCGTATGATTTTATTGGGAAAAAATGGAATTACTTCATATAATTGGTCGTTAAATTGATTCGAGATAGTATTTTATTGTATTACAGATAAAAAGTAAACTCTTAGACCAAATTGTTCCTGCGGAGAAACTGAACAAACTTCACCTTATCTATGACTGTCCGAACTTTACAGAAGTGAGATTGTTCCCTGATCTAAATGTTCTCTTACATCTTTGTCTATATAAATTGTATGAACTCTGTCGATTAATACAACAAAACAACAACAACAAAAAAGCCTTTATTTAGGGTCACTGACCCTATACAGGATTCACCAGAGGTATGCATAAGAACAAAGCAGTGAGACAACGGAAATATCGATATATACAGAGTAAAAAGAGAAAGAAAAAAAAAAAAAAACAAGAAAAGGAAAAAAAAAATAATAATAAGAAAGAGGGAAAGAAATCAACACAAAAAGAGTAGCAGTAAGAAAGTGAGGAGTGAGTATCACTGTCGATTAATACATGTAAAAAGCACGAAATGATAAGGCGAAAGTTTTCTTTCAAAGTTTTATTTTTATTTTCCGAGCTTTCTATTATAGAAGATTCTATTTTTCTCCTGTTGAAGGGCAGTAAAGCTCGGCAAAATAATAAAAAAAACTTTGAAAGAAACATTTCACATTATGATTTCGCGATTTTTATGAATTTTCTCCAGACGATTATGTAACTCAATAATACATTGTAAAGATAGAAGCTGCCTGGCCGGCATTCATAGTTTTTCAAATTAAAGATACTTCGGCCAGTAAATCTTTTTATTATCAACAAAAATCTTTTGTCGAAACGTCGAGACAATAAAAAAGATTTGCTGGCCGAAGTACCTTTAATTTTAAAGAATCAATAATATACCTTTAAATTTGTAACTATTTAATTCTAAGTTCTGTTTGTTGTTTTGTTTGTTTCCTCTGTAATAGGTGCAAATTTTTCAATATCGCGCCTGGTTGATTAATAAAATGAAAAATGAAAAAAGTGCACTCTACGTTATTTTTGTGTAAAATATTGAAGAGATCACAAGCAGCGTGTCTTCATGTAAGCATTTCCAGCACCATCTGTTTTGCTAACATTCACCAAGTATGATAATTCGATAGATAGAGGTGAGAGGGTAGCTTGTTTTTAACGATAGAAGAATACGTATCTTTATTTTAGAGATCAATTCTAATAAAGTGATTTGATTTTCCAAACGATCATCCATCTGTTTCATTGCTACAATTTTTTAAAAATATGTATAAATATACTTAAATTTATCTTAGGCATTTTACTAGCGATAAGTCTGGTCATCTACAGACAATGACCCTCCAGAATGGTTGCAAAGTTTTCCCACTATGTACTAAGTGTCAACCTGCAACCCCAAAACACATTATTGACTGTATTGGCTCATCTATTGATGAGCTCTACCTATCCTCAGCACAGACACCATCAACAAGCTCTACAAGCTTGATACCCTGATATGGTTGAGTGGAGATAAGAAAGAAGAAGACTTGTGGTAGAGATTTATTTTAAATGAGCTTTTAATTTGCTATTACAACAAACTTTTAAACGAGTTCTCTATTTTTAAAATAGCAGAAGGCAATCAAATTAGATAAACATTACATTGAATTCAAGAAAATAAAACCTAATCCAAATAATTTAATAGTGTGGGAGGTTTTGGCAACAGCATTGTCACCATCATCAGACAAAAGAATAATAATAAACCTGTTCGCTGTACACTTTTAGATTGGTGCACTATGATGTTGGTTCGTTTAGATTAAAATGGTCTCAAGCAAAGGTGACAATATATTATATTTAAAGATGATAAACTTTGTATACAAAAGCAAACAAATCAAATATAAAACAACTGTTTTCTTTTTCTCGCGCGGGCGTGCTTTTACGAAAAAACAGCATAATTTTTCTCGCAGATTACATTAGGCCTAGCGCAAATTACCTTTCCCTAAAAAAAAACTTTTTTTTTTTTTTTAATTCTTTTGTCTGATGATGGTGAAAATGCTGTTGCCGAAACGTAATACACTATTAAATTATTTGGATTAGGTATTATTTTCTTGTGTTATGATCTATAAACCAAATTGTGCTTTACCATTACAATGAATCATCATTTTTCTCTGAAGAATTGTGTTGTTGTTGTTGTTGTTTCTTATCCCCTTGTGTAAAGATTACACGAAGAATTGTGATGATATGAAGTTATCTATAAAATGTCCATATGGAATATCGATTGAATTATTTCCCAGCCTTGGAAGGTAGAGGATTAGCCAATGTAGGTTATTTAAAGAAACTTTGGGAGAATATTTTGAAGTCCTTCAAATTATTTTCAATATGTCCTAAATACATCTTTCAAATGTTTTAATATTAAACATTTATATTATACGTAAACAGTAGAACCTCGCTTTAGCGGACACCTCTCCACAAAGGCCAGTTTTTATTTACAAAATTACCATTTTTACTATTCAGTAACTCTCCAGTAAGAAGACACCTCTCCCTAAAAGACACTTTGGCTCTGTAATTAGATGTTGTCCTTTTCAGGGAGGTTCTACAGTATTTAACAACCCTCCGGTAAGAGTACACCTTTCCCTAAAGGACACTTTGGCTCTAAATTAGATGTTATCTTTTACAGGGAGGTAGTTCTACTGTATTTAACAACTCTCCAGTAAGAGGACACCTCTCCCTAAAGGACAATTTTGCTCTGCAATTAGGTGTCCTTTACAGAGAGGTAGTTCTACTGTATTTAACAACTCCCCAGTAAGAGGACTCCTCTCCCTAAAGGACAATTTTGCTCTGCAACTAGGTGTTGTCCTTTACAGGGAGGTATTTCTACTGTATTTAGCAACTCTCCAGTAAGAGGACACCTCTCCCTTAAAGACCTTTGGCTCTGCAAATAGGTGTCCTTTACAGGGAGGTAGTTCTACTGTATTCAACAACTCTCCAGTAAGAGGACACCTCTCCTAAAGGACAATTTTGCTCTGCAATTAGGTGTTGTCCTTTACAGAAATGTTCTACTGTATATAGTGTTTTTATGTAGCGAAATTCATATCTAAATTTAAGATTCTTTTTAAACCCACCTGAAATATCATAGTGATAGAAGCCAGCTTATAATGAGATAGTTAGAGGAAATTTATCTTTCTTCAATGATTCCTTTTGTAAGCGGATGAATCCTCTGAAATTTAAATTACAATAAAACACAGTCTCTGAGTATAAGTTTCCTACTTTACTGAACGTTCTCTCAAGTTTTCAGGTACTGTAAACATTTCTACAGATGTAGACAATGATTTGAATGTCAAATTTTAACTACTAATTAAGATTAATTCCGTTGTCTACTCCTGTAGAAGGGTTTACAGTACCTGAAAACTTGAGAGAACATTTAATAAAGTATAAAATGAAAGGATTTAAAATCACGAATGCCATTTTATACATAGTACAAATTTATATGCCCTTACTGCGATGAACAATATATTGAGAGGGAGTGGTGAACCCTCCAGCGGTTTCGCCAATATATTTTTTTCATCGCAGTAAAGGCAGTAGAAGTTTGTATTATGTATAAAAGAAACATTCATGCTTTTAAATCCTTCCATTTTATATGTATAGATGGCGCATTATTGCTATGTGTTAATTAATAAATTAAGAAATTTATCTTCGGAGATGTGTTTTATTGTAGTTTAATGATTTATTTTGAGGAAACATTTTAAAAGATTGCTACCTATTTAATTACAATCCCATATACTATAGTTAAAAAGTTTACTAGTAGGAATGTTTATAATGATCACTTAAGGAATTCTTTAATCAAAAGTTATGTAAATACTTATAAATCTACGTGTTGAAGGATTTCAGCCAGAAAGCTCGAGAAATACAGTTCTTGTATAAACCTTGTCTGGAGGAGAACTCTCTCAAGGTAGGAAAGTCTTCCTTACCGAAGAAATTTGTACATATATAACTGTTTTGAAAATAGAGCAATCCATAAATAAATATTTAATTAAAATAGCATATATTGGATCAAAATCATTTATTTTACCAATATTTCAGTTGGCTGACACACATTAATATGTTATAATACCTTGATAAAGGTTGGCATTCAGCCAACTGAAATATTGGTAAAATAAATGATATTTTGAACCAATATATGTCTTTTTAATTAAATATATAACTATATATATATTCCCCTACATTTTATTTACCCTTTATTTACTATCCAATTATATATTATCTTTATTTGATTGTTCTTTCTGTAAAAATTGTAAGAATCAATAGCATTGTTTGAATTGTCGAGAAATAGAGAATTGTAAAAAGAAACCTATAGCCCTTAGATTCCTTATTAGTTTTTCAAAGTGTAAAATCAGGAAGAATCTTTATTTTAAATCAAAAGTGAATCTTGATGAAGCTTTTGCCTGAAGCAGTAATACTTCTATATCTCTGTGTTAAAGAACATGTTATCACGAAAATTCGATAAATAAAGAATTGTATAAACCTTGTCTGGAGGAGAACTCTCTCAAGGTGAGGAAGTCTTCCTTACTGAAGAAATTTGTACATACAACTGTTTTGAAAATAGAGCAATCCATAAGTAAATCGTTAATTAAAAAGACATATATATGATCAAAAAATCATTTATTTTACCAATATATTAGTTGGCCGAACGCCAACCTTTATCAAGGTATTATAACATTAATGTGTGTCAACAACATGTGTGGCGCTGAGTTTGTTGTTGACATACATTAAATATGTTATAATACCTTGATAAAGGTTGGCGTTCAGCCAACTAATATATTTTGGTAAAATAAATTATATTTTGATTCAATATATACAACTGTATATATTTCCCTACATTTTATCTATCTTTTATTTACTCCTTTATATTTGTTTCTGTAACAATGAATTAGAAGAATCAATACAATTGTATAAATTGTCGAAAAATTAAAGACCCTAAAAAGAAACAAAACCAACGATTGGTTTAGTCAAAACGTGTTAGATGTGTAAACTTACTTGAAGTAGGTGAGCGGGTGGCCAGCTCCGGACTGTGAAGCTCCATGGAAAGTAACTTTCCCGACCAGGTTACAACTCAAACTGCGATCGAAACATCAAGAGAACCATTGATTGGTTAAAGGTTTGGCCACGCCCCTTGTTCCTGGATGGGCGTTTCGAACTAAGCTCCGCCTCCCCAACTTTCCAGCGGTGGGTAAATTTTGGTGAGTGGAGGGCACCAGATGTTTGGTTTGTTGGGTGTCAGTTCGCAGGGTGGTTGACATCAGAGAACATCGAGAGTAAAATGTTTCTCAAAAGATATTTTCAGCAACTTTATATATAATACCATCAAGAAAATTTTCAAAATTATATATTATTAGTTAATTTAAACATAAGAGGTTTGTTTTATATACACAATGTGTTCTGGAGCTGCAGGTGCCAAGCTACATTTTGGGAAGTGGGGTAGATTTTGTTGTTATTTTCTATCTTCAATGGCTTGAGATGGCCTGTTCTAAATTTTGTAGAATACAGTAGAACCTCCCTTTAGCGGACACGTCTCCACAAAGAACAGCTTTCATTTGCAAAATTACCATTTTTACAATTTAGCAATTCTCATGTAAAAAGACACTTCTCTCTAATGAACACTTTGGCTCTGCAATTAGGTGTTGTCCTTTATAGGGAGCTTCTAGTGTATATATTTATATATATAATACCGTTAAGAGAATTTCAAAATTTATCTAATTTGTTATTTAGTTTAAACATGTGAGGTTTTTTTTATATAAGAAATAAATAAGTAGTTAGCATATAGTAGTATAAAGAGAAAAAAAGTAACACCAGCAAAACATCGGCAGTTAAACGTCATAGGCTGGGTAAAAAAAGGAATAAGCGAAGAGAAAGTTTTATAGAAAAGAGCAAAGACAGAACCATGATAATAATTTTACAAACATTAAAATTAAGCTAATTAGAGAAATCGAAGTTTTTTTCTCTCTATTTTCTCTCTTGGTGAAAGAAGATAGATTTTTAAATTTTTTATAAATTAATTTGTGAGTATTTTTTATAGCTTATTTTTAAAACAATCTAATGTAAAACTGGAGGACACGATATAAGCTATTATATTTATTTAATGGACCCAATTATGAGGAATGAAAACCATAAAGGTTAGACCAAATGAAAACCTTAAAGGTTAGACCAAATGAAAACCATAAAGGTTAGAACAAATGAAAACCATAAAGGTTAGACCAAATGGAAACCATAAAGGTTAGACCAAATGGAAACCTTAAAGGTTAGACCAAATGGAAACCATAAAGGTTAGACCAAATGGAAACCATAAAGGTTAGACCAAATGAAAACCATAAAGGTTAGACCAAATGAAAACCATAAAGGTTAGACCAAATGAAAACCATAAAGGTTGGACCAAATGAAAACCATAAAGGTTAAACCAAATGGAAACCTTAAAGGTTAGACCAAATGGAAACCTTAAAGGTTAGACCAAATGGAAACCTAAAAGGTTAGACCAAATGAAACCATAAAGGTTAGACCAAATGGAAACCATAAAGGTTAGACCAAATGAAAACCATAAAGGTTAGACAAGATGAAAACCATAAAGGTTAGACCAAATGAAAACCATAAAGGTTAGACCAAATGAAAACCATAAAGGTTAGACAAGATGAAAACCATAAAGGTTGGACCAAATGGAAACCATAAAGGTTAGACCAAATGGAAACCTTAAAGGTTAGACCAAATGGAAACCTAAAAGGTTAGACCAAATGAAACCATAAAGGTTAGACCAAATGGAAACCATAAAGGTTAGACCAAACGGAAAGAGGATGGTACTCAGGCGGGCCTCTTCAGATGAAGACCTGAGCAGCAGTTTCAGCCACGTGTTCATGTCTACTAAACCATACCTCTTCGACCAAGTAAAAATAAATTTTGATTGGAATGGAAATGGGAGTAACAACTTTGCTACCAATACAACACAAATCACCAAATGAACAAGACTCACTTTCCGTAGTTTCAAACTATAATCAAGATGTGCTTTTTTCATTCAAGAAATTAAAACTGCAAGAAAATAAGATATAGGAACTATAAGAAAATATTATATTTTTTAAGCAATCCAATCAAATATCGTGTGCGTCAATATGGAAACAGGAAAACTAAAGTTATCAGAACAAAGGACTAAATCCTTTGTCTGATGTGTCAATCAACCTGTCTTTGAAACGACAAAAACTATTAACCTAATCGGATATAAACTTTCATTTACGTAGTTCAAAACTATAATCCAAGATGTACTTTTTCTCTCCAAATATTTTAAACTATGATAAAATAATTTTCTTCTTCTTCTTTCTTATCTCCACACTGGGTGATGTAGAATGCATCTGCCTTTGTCATTAAGACAGGGGGCACTATTCAGTGGCAGGCCGACTTAGCTCCAAAAGAAATGGCTGCCTCTGACATGAAGAACAGACGCCATGTGCAGCCGCTCCTAACATGGAGTACAGACTCATCCTGTATCCCTTGAGCCCTTACAGGGTACTATCAGCTGGGCCAGCTGAACCCAGGTTTTTTAGTGAGCTTGTTACTGCTCCCCCTCCTTTTTTATCCGGGCTTGGGACCGGCAAAGGCGGATTATTAGAACTATTAGATACGACACAATACACTCAAATCAGATGTATGCGTCAACAATGAAACAAAAAGGTTAACGTCTACAGACCAAGGATCAAATCCTTTGTCTAATTATGACAACTTCAGTGGATTCGAAACAGACAGAACCAAAACATATCGGATCAAGTCTACCTTTACCGTAATTACTATTTATAAACCAACATGTGCTTATTCATTCTACATATTAGGACAGGAGGGAAAATCTTTTTTAGAAATACAAGAAGATAATAAATTATTAGAAAATATGACTCATATTCCAAACAGATCAACAGTGTATGATAATAAAGAAACAGAAAAGTATTCCTCAATAGACCTAGGTCTGAATCCTTTGTCTGTTAATGGTAACTACAATGTATTCAAATCCCCGAACCTAATCAGATTAAGACATACCTTTCCCTTAATGTCAAACTATAACACAAATTGTGTTTATTCTTTCTAGATATTAGGACTTCAGAAAATAATGAAATATTAGAAATACAGTTAATAAATTATCACAACTACAAGAAAATACGACCCTATCCAAACAAATTAACAATGTGCGTCAACATGGGAACAGAAAAGCTAACGTCAAAAGACAAAGAAATAGATCCTTTGTCTGATGTTGGTAGCAACACTGCAATCGAAACAACACTCCATCAACCTAATTGGATCAAGAATATCTTTACAAAA
Organism: Cordylochernes scorpioides; assembly: GCA_030710605.1. Lineage (NCBI taxonomy): Eukaryota > Metazoa > Arthropoda > Arachnida > Pseudoscorpiones > Chernetidae > Cordylochernes > Cordylochernes scorpioides. The sequence continues at coordinate 154,884,141 of CP092864.1, forward strand.
GGTTCAGACTATAATCCAAATTGTGTTTATTCACTCTAAATTTTGAACTGCAGGAAAATAATAAAATATTAGAAGTGCAAGAGAATAGTAAATTATTAGAATAACAAGAAAATACGACTCAATCCAAAAAAGTCAACGGTATGCGTCAATACGGAATATTATATTCATATTACAAACCTCCTGCACCAATTCAATCGAGTTATTCGGTAAAAGCGGTGGAAGAACACACGTTACTGATCATCCAATGTTGAGACCTCTTTCAAGAAGTCTTCGTAACATTGCCATCAGGGAATTCTCTTTCCTGTGGATGTGACAAAAGTTACTAGAACGGGATAACACACAAATTTGCAATAAACTAGGGCCTACCGTAATAGTAACTAACACACAGAAAAGCGTGAACTCAGGAGTACAACAACAACAATAAAAAAAGAAGCAAAAGAAAAAAAACTCACGAATTGCTATATAAAAACAAAACAATACTTATCCTTTATTGTAGCGTTGGTATGGATCGGACCACACAGGTATGTGAGGAGATCACCAGACACGGATAAATCACACAGAGAACGACGTCTCCACACAATAATCCACCACACTGGTCTCTCGCAATACCATAGCCCCCTTATATATACAGACATGGCCACATTCGTCCAATGAGAAGGCGGGAGAGATTAGTCCACCTACAAACGAAAATTCCTCCCACTAAAACCTGAGATAAGATAAAAATATTGTCAATGTAGTCAATTGTGCAAATATTGTCAATGTAGTCAATTGTGCAAATATTGTCAATGTAGTCAATTGTGCAAATATTGTCAATGTAGTCAATTGTGCAAATATTGTCAATGTACTTTGACAGATGAAGCTAACTCGGAAGAGAATAGCGAAGATGTTAGTTGTCTGTGGTTGGTTGAGCCAGTTATCTCTAGATGTTGTGATTCCCGGCTGTCTTTCTGTAGGTATTTGGGCATTCTGAAATTGATTCAGATTCTTGAGGAAACGCTTCTTAAAACATTTGTCAATCTTTCTACTTCAGGCCGAGTCTACCCAGCTTCTTATCATCAATTGATTGCCACCTTTAAGAATCTTCCAAGCTCTGTAAGATGTTCAGAGAAAAGATAATCTTAAATATCATACATTTTTGATTATTCGATCTTATTACATAGAACCTCTACCCTTTTAAGCAAATTTAAATCTGACGTGGAAGTTCAATGATATATCTATAACCATAAATATAATTGTCTTAATAATGATTTTCTAAAACTCTTCCTTTTCATCAAATAAAATATACTCTATAACAAAAAGCACCAAGAAGCAGTTGTCCGATTTATATGAAAATACGTATACAAGAGGTTTCGACTAAACATGCAAATGATTGAAATTTAGTGGCCGATTTATGCAAAGCAAGAGCTCCAGCGCATCTGAACTGCGCATCCAGCACGAGCATTCTAGACTCAATATTCGGCGCGGCACGAGCTGATTTTCAGAATTTCCGTTTAGAATTTTAGCAGTACGCCTATTTCTACTGTATCAATGCCTCGCCGAAAGATTCGTGCTCATTACGAACATATGTCAGAATTTGAAACTGGTCGTGCCATTGGATTGAAAGAGGCTGGTTGGTCTAAACGACTAATCGCGCGACATCTGTGTCGAAGTGATGCGGCTATTAGGCGATGTTGGCAAAAGTGGGTCAACAACGGAAGAATACAACCTCAGGACGGCAGCGGTGTACCAAGGGCAGCAACAGAACGGGAGGACAGAGCAATTGTCAGAATGGCTGTCGCAGCACCGGAATCCACGTTATTTACCATCCAACGTGTGACCGGCACACAAGTGTCCAAAATGACCATCAACAGGCGATGAGAGAGCGGAATCTAAGAGCTCGCCGACCGTTACGATGCCTACCCCTCACACCCGTGCCCAGACAAGTCCGACTACAGTGGTGTCGGGAGCGATAACTTGTAACTGCGCTGACTGGGAACGTATAGTCTTTAGTGACGAGTCCCGTTTCTTACTGTGTCCTGACGACCGTCGCAAACGTGTCTGGAGACGTCCTGGACAGCGTGTGGATCCTGGCCTTACTGTCGAACACCACACAGGTCCACAACAGGGCGTTATGGTCTGGGGTGCCATTTCATTTGATAGCAGGACCCCATTGGTAGTCATTCCTGGCACCCTGACAGCACAACGGTACGTAGATGACATTCTACGGCCTGTTTTGTTGCCGTTCCTCTAACATCACCCCGGGCTTACCTTTCAACAAGATAATGCCCGGCCACACACGGCACGTGTTACTATGGATTGCCTTCAATCTTGCCGAACTCTTCCGTGGCCAGCAAGGTCGCCTGATCTCTCGCCCAAAGAGCACATTTGGGACGTGATGGAAGGGCGATTGCAGCCATCCCGGAATGTTGACTATTTAGCCCAACAGTTGGAGACAATTTGGCAAGAAATCCCGCAGCACACCATCCGGAATCTTTATCAGTCCATGACACGCCGGGTGGCAGCCTGTATCCAGGCCAATGGGGGTCCAACGACATATTGACATTCTCAATTGTGACGATCAAACTCTGAAATAAAACAATTAATTGTTCTAAAATTTTAATCGTTTTTTTCCTTATACATGCTCTTTGCATACACCAAATTTTGTCCTAATCTGACAACTCCTTCTTGGTGCGTCGATTTTTTTGTTATACAGTGTATTATAGATATATTCGGAAAAAATTATATTTTTCATAAAATAAAGACGAAGAAATAAATAATCGTCCAAATTCAACTTGGGCGTCAACATTTATGTTCGCTTTACATTTCTTAAAACGCTTACTATGGGGTTTGTACATATCATTATAGAAAGATTGGTGTATATATGTTATAGAAAAATATTATTTCATTTTGGAATTAAAATTTATAGAAAACAAATACTCTGTTAAATCGACCGCCAGAAGTCATCCCCCTATAAAAACTCATTGTTGTTGTTTCCCGATGGCCCGCTCAAATCTTTTGTACATTATGTAAATAAGTTTTTAATTTTTTTTTAATTCTTACGCCTTAAGACAGGCATTACTTTTATCAAATTATGTTTTATATATCCCATAAGTTCAATTAAAGCTATTTCTAATCTTCATTTTTTATTATTATAGTTTCAAGATTTGAACCACGACTGCATTGACATAGCATGATCCTCAAGATAATAAAAAATCAGCAGAAAATCTTTTTTTTAAATAATATATATATATTATGCTTATTTACACAAGTTTTAATTAATATATTCTTTATAAATTGAATAAAATCATTATGTTCCTTAATCCTTGCACATCAATATATTCACCCGTACTATAAACGAGAATTATATCATTATCCCGGTTTTTAAATAGAAAATATATATTTTTTTGTTGTTTTCTCTTCAGCCGGGGGCAAAGGGTAAGAAATAGAAGAAAACGATATATTATCGAAAGAAATAATATAACATCCTATAATAATACCACTTGTCCCTTTATCATTAGATATAAAAAGAGGGGGGATTGGAGGAAAAATTTTAAAGAAATCTGTGTAAAGTATTGTTGAATTTTAGGTGGTTTTAATTCTTGCACTACATGGTTGAAAAGGTTAGTAAAAAGCATTCTGACCAATTTAAGACGAGACTCGTCTGCTAATTAACATCTTTACATTTTCGTATAACGATTTAGTGTTTCCTTTTTGTTATCTCTAGTACAAGTACTTATATATACTCGTATAGAAGAGAAATTTTTATGGAAAAGAGCAAAGACAGAACCATGATAATAATTTTCCAAATATTAAAATTAAGCTAATTAGAGAAAGAGAAGTTTTTCCCCTCTATTTTCTCTCTTTGTGAAAGAAGATAGATTTTTACATTTTTTATAAATTTATTTGTGAGTATTAGTTATAGCTTATTTAAAAAAATAATCTAGTGTAAAAATAGAGGGCACGATATATAAGATAATATATTAATTTAATGGACCTAATTAGGTGGAATGAAAACCTTAAAGTTAGTTAATAGTACTTGTACTTTTTAGTATTTGTATATTATCACTGGGTAGCGGTGTCTAGTCCGAATGTGTCATAAGTTACTTTTACGAGTTAACACACAATATACTAGGGCCTAAAGTAACTTAACACACAGAAAAGCGTACACTCTAGAGTACAACAATAAAAGGGAGTAAAAAATAGTACAAATGTGATATTGTACTGGATTAAGATGCATAAATTAACAAAAAAGAAAGAGATACAAATAAAAACTCATGATTTGTTATATATATTTATTTAACTATAGCAGAATACACGCTATATCCACAAATCGGATATTTGCGTGTGAAATATATACATTTGAATGAAAGAAAAAGGAGTTTAAAGGGATATATACATATTTACATATCAGTATTGATTACATTAGTAGTCAGTTATTTAGTTAAGTACATTATGCAGTCTTCGGTGTATGTCCTTAGTGTAGACCAGATGTTGCATATTTGTTATGGGAAGTTGATTTAGTTCCCTAAGGTCAGCGGTCAGCGGGCAGTCAGTTAATAAGTGTCTGGGGTTCTGTTCTTCGCCTCCACACGAGCATCCAGGTAATTCAGCTTTGCCAATTTTAAACAGGTATGAGTTGAAGTCGCCATGTCCAGTGAAGAATTGCACACTATAGAAGTTAGGTTTGACATAATTAGGAATTATATATATATATAAAAAACCAATACTTATCTTTTATTGTAGCGGTGAGCGGAGGTATGTGAGGAGATCACAAAGATCTCACACATTCCTCACAACTTGTTTCAACCTTCTTTTAACATGGCCGTTCAATGACGTGGGAGATCACTTAAAAAATAAACAACATTCTTCCCGCATAACTGAGAAGATAAAAACTGCTATGTTTGTCAATAATTTGACAAAAGTTCGTATTCATTGTTGGCAAAGGTAAATTACATATGAGTTCCTCGTTTGATTTAGATTTTGTACTTTGGGATTCCTATCTAAGTATAATCTATGTTGTACCTCGTTATGTTAAAATGATTAATTTTAATCTGTGAGTACGTAGAAGATCTCTATAAATTGAACTACATTAAGATATTTCTTATACCAGCAAACAGCGATATGTGGACTTACATATACTACTCCTAATAATTGAAATATATATATATCAATAACATAAATGCATTATTAAGTAGAATATACATTCGAATGTGAAATAAACTCTGAGAGAAAACTGACAAAAAACAATAACAAGACTTAGAACAAAACACTATAAAGGAATGACAATACATCCAAATGGCACAAGAACCTACAGGACATGTAACAACTGTCCTGGTGTGGAACTAACACCTACCCACATATTCTCATGTCCAGCAATGGCCGCAGCCTTGCAGAAAATTGACATGGATTCAGAGCAGCAGCTTAACACACCCAAGATAGAGGACATTGCGACTGCTGTGATAGAGATGTATGGAGACATCTGAGGCTCTTCATTGGACACAACAACAACAACAACAACAACAGAGAATTGACATGGACCCAGAGCAGCAGCTTTACACACCCAAGATAGAGGACATTGTGACTGCTGTGATAGAGATGTATGGAGACATCTGAGGCTCTTCATTGGACACGACAACAACAGAAAATTGACATGGACCCAGAGCAGCTTTACACATCCAAGATAGAGAACATTGTAACTGCTGTGATAGAGATGTATGGAGACATCTGAGGTTCTTCATTGGACACGACAACAACAACACAACAACAGAAAATTGACATGGACCCAGAACAGCAGCTTTACACACCAAGATAAAGGACACTGCTGTGATAGAGATGTATGGAGACATCTGAGGCTTTTCATTGGACACGACAACAACAACAACAGAAAATTGACATGGACCCAGAGCAGCAGCTTTACACATCCAAGATAGAGGACATTGTTGCTTCTGTGATAGAGATGTATGGGACATCTGAGGCTCTTCATTGGACACGACAATAACAACAGAAAATTGACATGGACCCAGAGCAGCAGCTTTACACATCCAAGATAGAGGACATTGTGACTTCTGTGATAGAGATGTATTGAGACATCTGAGGTTCTTCATTGGACACGACAACCACAACATACATTCAAATAATTGTCTCCGATTTGTTTTACATTGTTTTCATTAGCCAGAAACCATGGTCTCTAGTTAACGCTTCTCAGTTTGCCAAAGCTGGTGTTGTGGCTTTGTCACTGACCCGCTAGTTTGTGGCGACGTTCAAAAGATGGCGTCTAGTTTTGACGTTTAATTTAACGGAAAAGTCAGAGAGGCATTTTTTATAAAAAAATGTTAAATAAAACCGTATCCATATAAAAATCGCGTTTTTTAGTTCTGATGTGATAATTTCGCCAATTTTTTCAATACAATCAACGTTTCTACATTGTGGGCACCATAAAATTTTATTATAAATTAACGGCAAAAAAAAAAACAAAAAAACATAACATCGTATTAATTTCGAAATACAGAAAAAAGTCCATATTTTCTGAACGTCTTTATACAGATAATTTTACCAAAATATTGAATATATATGTATCAAATTAACAGCGTTCACACAAACACCATAGCATTCTATACACAATGTAAAATAAGGCTCCCATTAAATTGAGAAAGGAGGCGATCTCTATGAAAGCATTTCCTTCGGATATTTATCTTTGATTAAAGCCCCAGATCCCTCAATTATAGGCTGAAAGGCGATGGTAGGGTGTCAAGGGCTCGCACCAGCCAGGCGTTACAGAATTAAATCGACCCAGAGCATATTTTAATGGTCTCCCAGCCGGGAGGGTCTGGCGAAGCTCTTGACCGATTCTATAGAGTCGAATACCTGAGCAGGGGCGCCCTCACTAATCTCTCCAAAAAGGAAGCTTTGTCTGTCGACTCCAGTCATGTCTCCCCTAAATCCTGCGAGAGCAAATTGCCTCCTCCCCACAAGACATTTAGTGATTCCATCGAAGCGAGATAGGAAGGCTTTGTCGCCGTTAGCCTGCTTTTAGCGGCGCTTGGTTGACTCCGCGGGAAGAGTGTCCATTTCCCCGATTGATCGCTCTGATGCCAGAATGGATTGCAACATTATTGTAGCTTGTTTCTCGTTGGTTGTTGATCATGATAATAGAAGATATCAGATTTTATCTTCAATATAAACACTTTTGTTGTTTTGGCAGGTTATTTCGTTAACAATATTTTTAACTAGTTTCTGAAGGGTTTATATTTCACATAGAAAAAGGATTTCTATATACAATATTAAGGGTGTGTGTGTACTCTAAAGGAAGTTCCTATACCACAAACTTTTTTATTTTCTTTTTTGACACTAAAATATATTTAAGAGGAAATTTATTAAATACAGTAGAACCTCCCTTTAGCGTGCACCTCTCCACAAAGGAGAGTTTTCATTTACGAAATTACCATTTTTACAATTTAGCAACTCTTCGATAAGAGGACATCTCTCCCTAAAGGACACTTTGGCTCTACAATTAGGTGTTGTCCTTTACAGGGAGGTTCTACTGTATTTAGCAACTCTCCAGTAAGAAGACACCTCTCCCTAAAGGACACTTTGGCTCTGCAACTAGGTGTTGTCCTTTACAGGGAGGTTCTACTCTATTTAGCAACTCTCCAGTAAGAAGACACCTCTCCCTAAAGGACACTTTGGCTCTGCAACTAGGTGTTGTCCTTCACAGGGAGGTAGTTCTACTGTATTTATCAACTCTCCGGTAAGAGAACACCTCTCCCTAAAGGACACTTTGGCTCTGCAACTAGGTGTTGTCCTTTACAGGGAGGTAGTTCTACTGTATTTATCAACTCTCCGGTAAGAGAACACCTCTCCCTAAAGGACACTTTGGCTCTGCAACTAGGTGTTGTCCTTTACAGGGAGGTAGTTCTACTGTATTTAGCAACTCTCCGGTAAGAATAAAACTCTCCCTAAAGGACACTTTGGCTCTGCAATTAGGTGTCCTTTACAGGGAGGTAGTTCTACTGTATTTAGCAACTCTCCGGTAAGAAGACACCTCTCCCTAAAGGACACTTTGGCTCTGCAATTAGGTGTTGTCCTTTACAGGGAGGTTCTACTGTATTTAGTTTATGAAAAACTCTGCCAAAATTTCATCAGTGTTCACAGTGGAGAGACCTGGATAGATATACATCCTCCAAACTATCAAATAATACAAAAGAAATAAATATATAACCAGAAGTCTAAGTTATTAATAGTAAACACCTAAATGGAACACAACATTCCCCAAACTACAGAAAACCCAGAATCATCCCACACAGGAAAGCCACTTCCAAGACTCAAAGATTAATCCTCAAAGCTATAAAAACGATATATGTTAGCTATATAAACGAAAAATATGTTATATAAAGATATTATTTCATTTTAAAATTCGAATTTTTATAATAAAATACTCTGTTAAGTTACCGCCAGACGTTGTGGCTTTCCCTATATAAACCTATTGTTGTTGTTTCCCGTTGGCCGGCTCAAACCTTTAGTAATTATGTAAATAAGTCTTTTGTTTTCTTTTTCTTAGGCCTTAAATCAGACAATACTTTCTCACATTATGTATTTTATAAGCTTAATTAAAACAAACTAGTAAATAATGATTTAAACAGTTTTATCATTATCGTGAAGATAGAGGCTGCCTGGCCGGCATTCATATTTCTTGAAAAAAGACACCTCGGCCAGTATAAATCTTTTTTTACCTCGACGTTTCGACAAAAAGCTTTTGTCCTCGTCAGGAGCAAATAAAAATTAAAACATATATCAAGGCGTTAAAAATCAGTCTTTATCATTATTGCCACGACTGCAATATCACATACTCATGGATTCCAAGATCAAGCAAATGACCAATAATTCCTCAACAAGCAAATAAAATCTTATCTCAATAATATTCAAAAAACAGCAGAAAATCGATCTTTTTTATTATATATCGCAAAGTTATTTTCTCTACTCGAAGTACATACCAAGCCAATAAGAAGAGAAGGTGGTGTCTTGTACTGTAGAGGTAGTTACCTTGCTGCATATTCCTTCCAAAGTTGTTATGTCTACTGGGGTCTGGTTGGTAGGAATTTATTATTTTTTTGTTGGTTCTTTAGAAAGATTTTAATTACTTGAAATTCGGTTGTCTTTGGTGGTGTCTGCGTTAGTTTCTTCAGATTCTATGGTTTTTTATTAAGAAGGCGAGTCAGTCTCCCCGTCACGATCTTTCCTTCCAGTGATGTAACCAGGTATTGAACATTTCATTGAGCTAGGTTTCCTGGAGACATCAATGTGCTACAGCAGTCTACTCAGCTCTCCTTCTTCTTTTTTTTTGCTTATTCCTAGTACACGTGGTACAGGCCATGATATTCATGGTGGGGTAGTTAGCGCCTGCTTTTTACTGTAAGTGCACCACATGTCTACACATCTGAAAATCAGTTCGACTTTGTACTTACAAATGTGCCAGAAACCCGTTTGGTTACTTGCACTCGCTGGTGGAGTTGGACTTTTGCAAGAATCGGGGGCCATTGAAGCATTTTTTTAAATAGAAAAAAAAAGTGCCCAATGCGGGAATCGAACCCGGGTCGTACCGGTCGAAAACCAACGGTTTAGACCATCCCTCCACCGACCCCCTAGCTCTCCTTCTGTGTTCCATTTATATTTAGTTGTAAGATGTTCAGGGTCCTCGTAGTCCCACTGGTTCCCCGGACTGCAGGCCGTCGGCTCCCTTGGACGCAGTAGCATGGATCGTCAATTTATGATTTTGTTGCTCCATGGAAAGGACGGGTGCCATTGATAAGAAAGGATATTTAGAATATCGAAACATCTATTGATCTAACCATCGATTGAAATGGAATTCGACCGTTAGCGAAAGTGGGAAATATAAAGGAACTTTTCTGGGAATCCGCGCCAGCCAGACATCGTAGATGAGCGTAGTAGATGTCTGGAAGTCTATCTACAAGGCGGGATTCATACGTAAGACATCAATGCCAAGAACTCGACGATAAAAGATTCTCTATAGAGATCACAAAGCGGGCCACCCTACAAGAACGCACATTGTGACGAGGTTTTGACTCTTGGCCAGTCCACATCGACTTCATGACAAAACAAAGCTCCGATAGGCTTTTCATGGCCGACAAAGCAGAGGCAGGGGTGGGAATGGTTGGATGACAAAGGCTGCCTCTCGGCGGGCAAATTGAGATTCTCGCTTCATTACACCAAGCTTCCTTCCTTCTATCCGGGCGCCGGCTTGTATCGAACTCACTGACCTGTCTACTCGGCAGATACCAGAATTGGAAGTGTCGCTTCAAAAAACAAACTGATATATTGTAACGTTTTATTTTTGCTTTAACTTTTAAAGAAAATGTTTTATTTTAAATCTTTATCTAATTTGTTTGTTTGTTTTAAATAAATAGGCAAATTTACCATGTTGTTGTTCTTCTGTTTATTATTTGTTCTTTTTTCTAATGATGATAAGAGTTATTGATCACACATTAAAAATCAATGAAAAACTAATTACCAAATTAATTACAAAATTCAGAAACGTGTCATATCGCTCGGCTTGAAGGATTTATTTTCGCAAAATAAATGGTTTCAATTGTGACACATGAACTTTAAACCAAGGAGGAATCATCTTTCAATAATTCACACGTAACACTAGATATTATTCTTGTTATCTGAAAAGGACCCTCATACTTTGGGGATGTTTTGACCATACTTGGATCATTACTAGCTATTTTACGAAGGACCAGATCACCAACTTTGAATGACGACTGCGGATGTTTTGCATCGTGTCGTGCTTTCCACTTTTCTCTATGCTTTGCGCTATTTTCTATTGCTTTCTTCCTTGCATTTTCTATGGTGAAATGTGGTGATTCAGAAAATTCTGGTATTGCACAATCACCAAAAAGTAGGAAATTTGGAGAAAACCCAGTGACATCATGGGGTGTGCTATTATAATCTTTCACAATTTTGGCAAGTAATGATGACCATTTTAGTCTTGGATTCTCTTGATGGTTTGTTCTTAATTTGGTGAGTATAGTGTCATTCATCTTTTCACACAGTCCATTACTCTGCGGATGATATGGCGTCGAATAGGTGTGTTGAACTTGATGCTCATTCAAAAACTTGTTAAATTCTTTTGATGTAAAATTCTTTCCGTTGTCGGTTAAAATACATTTGATTTGGGGAACAGTTTTGTTGATTTTGTCTAAACATTGAATTACTGCTTGAGAAGTGTTGGTGACAGTAGGGAAAGCCCAAAAAAATCTTGTTAGGTGGTCAATTATTACTTGAATGTATTTGTGCTTGGTTTCATTTGCTGCAGAGCCTAGCACAATAGTATCCATTGATATTAATTCCAGTGGTTTCAGATCAGAGTTTGGTGCAACATATTCTCCAATAAATGGTTTATGACTGCATTTAGTTATTTGACATATTTTACATGAGCGAACATAGTCTTTGATGCATCTGATAGCATTCGGCCACCAATAAAATGGTGTTATCAATCTTACTGTCTTGTTAATTGAGGGGTGAGAATGATTATCGTGGTATTCTTTGAGAATTTCTTCTTGGAATGATTCTGGAACAACTGTTTTTAGAACTCCATTATGTTTCACCATAATAAGATCTCGATGAATATGAGAGTTCTTTACAAAACTGATATCCGATTTTTGTTGGTGTAGTCGAAGAGTGGGGATTGATATATGAAATGACACTGGTGATCTTGACAATGCATCAACATGCGTTTGCTTTGATCCTGATCTGTGAACTATTTTCATTGACTTGGTTGATAATTCAATTATCCATCGGAGATATTTTGCCTTTGGTTTCTTTACGTTGAAGAGCCATTCCAAAGCCGAATGATCTGTAATGACTTCAAATGTATTGTTCTCAAGATAAACTTCAAAGTATTCAACTGATTGAACTACAGCAAAGCATTCCAACTCAAATGCAGAATAGTTCTGTTGATGTGGTAGAAGTTTCCCTGAATAATAGGAAATTACATGTTCTTGATTATCATTTCCAATTTGAGCTAAAATAGCACCAATTCCCAGTTTAGATGCATCTGTATAAAGCTTAAATGGTAATGAAGGATCATATGTAGAAAGAACTGGATCTGTGGATAAATGAGACTTTAGTTCCTGAAATGATTTGTTAACTTCAGTAGTCCATTTGAATAACTTATTTTTTCTTGTGAGGCTTGTTAAAGGATCTGCAATTTCACTAAATTTAGGAATAAATTTCCTGTAGTAACCTGCTAAACCCAAAAACTGCCTTACTTGCTTCACTGTTTTAGGTTGAGGGAACTCATTTATTGCCTTTGTTTTTTCAGGGTCAGGTTTAATCTTGTTATGTCCTATGATATGACCTAAATATCTTATTTCTTGTTTTGCAAAGGAGCATTTCTTCAACTTGAGTTTGATATTGTTTTCTTTAAGCTTGTCAAATATTTTCTTCACGAGTTCAATATGATCTTTAAAAGTACTGCTGTAAATTAGAATATCATCTTGATAATTACAAACACCGTTCCAAAGAAGATTTCTAATAATATGCTGAATTATTCGCTGAAAAGTACTTGGAGCATTTTTCAAGCCAAATGGCATAACCAAAAATTCATAATGCCCGTCATTTGTAATGAAAGCAGTTTTCTCAACAGAGTCTGGATGCATTTCAACATGCCAATAGCCCCATGCTATGTCAAGTGTTGTGAAGTATTTCGCATTATGTAAGCGATCAAACATATCTTGGATGTATGGAAGAGGCTGCTTGTCATCAATTGTAATTGCATTCAGTTTTCGGTAATCTATGCACATCCTTTGTGAACCATCCTTTTTAGAGACCAACACTACGGGGAAGGCCCAAGGTGACTGAGATTCTCTTATTAGTTCCTTTTTACTCAATTCTTCAACTTGTCTTTTTATTTCATCATATTCGGCAAGTGGTCTTCTATATGGTCTACAACTGATGGGTGGATGTTCAATTGTATGGATCTTGTGTTGAACAGCAATCCTTCCGATGTCAGTTTCATGCTGGCTGAACAATGCTTGATTTTCTTTAAGTAATTGATTAAGCTCTTTTTACTGAAGAGATGGAAGATGCGTTTCAGGAGATATATAAAATCATTCATTTCCTTTAACATACACCGCTTTGTCTTTTGTGTCAATTATTAATCCAATTTTTCCTGCTACATCAAGTCCGATAAGCAATGGATAGCTAAAGTTTTTCACTACATGAAGCTTACACCCGATAAGTTTAGAATGGATTTTCAAAAATACTTCTACTGATCCTAAAGTATATGCAAAACTATCTACTTGTTTAATTTTGATTCTATCGTTTACATTCAATTTTAACTTATGTTGTTTTAAAAGCGAACAGCTCATTAATGAAATAGCTGACCCGGTATCAATAAAAGATGAAACTGGAATATTATTAAGTAAAACTTCAACATTAACAAATCTATAAGGAAAATTGGTATTTGCTATGCAAAGTGAATCAGCTATGGTTTGTTTAACATCTGTGGGGATATTAGTTGCTTGGTGTTTAAGCTTGTCTTTATAATTAGGATCATAATCTTTGCAATCACTTATCCAATGTTTAAAATACAATCCTTTTTTTCTTACAAATAGGACACCAATATAGGCAATTTTTTGAAATGGTAGGTGTAGTTATATTAAAAACCTTGGTTTTACTTCTCTGTTGTTGCCTTATTTGATTATTGTTTTGTTCAATCTCCATGGCAATCTGCATCCAATGTGATGGATCTTTAGGCTGGGCTGTTACGAGATAATTTTTCCAATCTAATGGCAATCCATCCGTTAACATTTTTAGCTTCTCGACATTATTGAGGCTTGCTTGATTTAATGATCTAATTTTATCTCTAAAATAATCTTCCACGGTTTCTTCTTTTTTAAGTCTTCTTTTTGATGCTGCAACTATAGGGCTTTCAACTTTATAACCAAAGCGCTGAATTAATTTGAGTTTAACAGTATCCCATTTTTTAATGGATGCGTTGCTCAATATTTCATCAGCAAACCATTCTAAAGCATCTTTTGATAAATAATAAATTAGATTATTGATTCTATCGACTTCATCTAGTTTACTAGTTTCCAATTCATATAGTTTAAGCCATGATTCAGGCCGAATTGAACCTTTATCACCGCTAAATTTCTCTAATTTGTTTGCATTTACTGCCATTGTACTTACTTTTTCTTTCGTCGAAACCTTTTTTGATTTATATTTTAATCCTTTCGTAGCTGCGCCAAATATTTTATGTAACGTTTTATTTTTGCTTTAACTTTTAAAGAAAATGTTTTATTTTAAATCTTTATCTAATTTGTTTGTTTGTTTTAAATAAATAGGCAAATTTACCATGTTGTTGTTCTTCTGTTTATTATTTGTTCTTTTTTCTAATGATGATAAGAGTTATTGATCACACATTAAAAATCAATGAAAAACTAATTACAAAATTAATTACAAAATTCAGAAACGTGTCAATATATCCTTTTCTTTTTTATTCCTCTATCAACACTTTGAATAAATGATTATTTCTCTCTGGATAAAAATGTTCAAAAACTTTTAAATATTTCTAGAGTAAACACACATACACACAAACCTTTATTAGGGATCAAGCCCCATACAGGATTCTCCCATTTCTAGGGTAAACAAACACATTTTATTTGAAAATATATGAATGTATAATGATTACATTTACATTTGATTAATCAAGACGCGATATAGAAATATTTGGACCTATTACTGAGAAAACAAACAAAACAACAAACACATTAGAACTTAGAATTAAATATTTGCAAATTTACATGTATTATTCGACAGAGTTCATAAAATTTATATAGACAAAGATGTAAGAGAGTTAAATCATTTAGATCAGGGAACAATCGATGTCTCACAGACATAGATAAGGTGAAGTTTGTTCAGTCTCTCCGCAGGAACAATTTCTGATAGACCTCTTTTATGTAAGTATTTCTGGCCGTGTGATGTGACAAATTGAGTGACTATAAAATTTGGATGGAACTGTGTAGGAATTCCATTTGGAAAAATAGTACGAATTGGGTAATTAGCATTATGAATAATAAATGATTAATAATAATAGCTTTTTCTTCGCCTTTTATTGTTGTAAATATTTCCCTTGGTAAATTTTGATCATTTCAATTCGTATTTTTTGTATTTTATGAGTGTTATAGTTTCAATATACCATTTCACTAATTGAGCCTTTTCTTGTGCAATCAGAGCGCGCATTATACCGAATACATCCTATAAGAAAGATACACATGGTAAAAATTATTTAGATGTAGCAATACTTTAATGTCGAAAATTAGGAAAAACAACTTCAGGCTGACACAGAAATTTATTTAAGGCACAAATAAGCAATTGTTGTAGATACTGACATGGTTCTAACGTGCTTCTGCCAAGGATTCCATCGAAGTCTTGGAACTTTGTCCCTAGTAGCTTTGCGTACTTTTTCTTGCGGCGTGAAGAGCGGCTTTGTCTTCGTATCGTCTATAGGGACATCGTTATCTTGGAAGGAAGTCTTGGCTTTGACACGGCGATGGAATCCTGGAGCCAGTCTCGGAAAATGAAGATCACAGCACCCATGGCCTCAAGATCCTCAGTTTGTCTTCCCTAATCTACCCAGCATCTCCACCAAATGTAACGTAGAAAATTAAGAAAGACAAACTTCAGGATGACACAGCAATTTGAAGCACCAGCACAAACTAAAATTAATTAAATACAAAAGAAGCAATGAAGGAAGTTTACGCGGAATGATAAAATAAATAAATATTAAAATTAATAAAATAATAAATACTTTGCTACAATATTTAAACTGTCGTATTTCATGTAAATAAAAGTTATGTAATTACACTTTGACATCGAAATGTATCTTTGAGGATATCCTATATAAACAAAACTTCACTTTAACAAGCAGTATATCTAAAATAATACAACTAATACATGAGGGATAGTATTTCAAATGTCGTTTTACAATCACAAGCCGCATTATATTATATTGTATTATACAATACATCTAATGTTTTGAAATACATACATTTTAAAAGGTTTGGACATGTATAGATGAAACTATCTTTGTTAAATCTATTATGAAAATTTCCCAAAATGTCCTTTCTAAACAATTTCCTTCATACTGAAAGTACATCAATAATAAATAGTAGAAGTGCCATAGAATAGCAATACAGAAGTAATACATAAACTATAGGCAAAAAGTGTCTGTAATGGCAAAAATTGTATTATATTAGTGTTTAGGTATTTGATTTAATTATTTTTTGCAATCCATTTAGTTGTTTCAAAATCATGTGAAATTGTAGCGGGATAAGGTGGTTAAATAAAATAAAAAGACATCTCCTTATCGTTTAACTGAAAGTTGCTGATGGCTTGCACCATCTATCGGAATAAATATCAACTATTCTGTTTTTATTATTTATTTTATTAACCTGTTTCATGATTTTCCAGGATGCCTGAATGACCAGTTTATTTGATCGTTGACGTACAACTTGCACCACGCTGATGAGGGCCAACAGCCCGAAACACGTCCGTGATTAGCTCTTCTTGATTAATCAAGAATGGGTATTTGGCCAATTCTGGAATAATTAAAAATCAACGAGAATAGTTGATATTTATTCCGACAGATGGCACAAGCCATCAGCAACTTTCAGTTTCACGATAAGGAGATTCCTTTTCTTTATATATTGATTGTAAACGAAAAAAATCTCGGTTAATATTTTTTAAGACGCATGTTTAATGCTTTAACACTTCCGTAGGTATTGTTTCAATTAGTATTTTGTCTACAATATAAAGCATAATCACTCATAGATACAGATGTATATATTACGACGCACTAGCGCGCCATCTGTTATCAAATTACAAAACTATTTTAGACGCGTAATATTCTTTTTAAAATGAAACAATTTCTACTGCCCTTACTGCAATGGAAAAATTAAAAGGAGGGCCTGGCTCATCAGTGGTGAACCCTAACTGTCCTCAAAGCTTATGTCCATAGTTCATTTAAAATACCCATTCGAAGAGTCAAGCATCAGTATCACTATAAAAGGAAGTTCCAAAAATGCAATATAACAGCGGTATGGTAGATTAAACTGGCGAAACCGCTGGGAGGGTTCACCACTGATGAGCCAGGCCCTCCCTTTAATTTTTCCATTGCAGTAAGGGCAGTAGAAATTGTTTTATTTTAAAAAGAATCTTACGCCTCTAAAATAGTTTTGTAATTTGATAACAGATGTATATAAAGAAAGTAATATCTCAAACTTCCAATTTATTCTTCGCTTCTAACAATCCCCAAAATATTCGAAGACTGACAAAAAAATCCATATATAATTGAAGGGAGGGTTTATTGGAAGCCACAATTAATCTGATGAAAGCATCCCACTGGTCTTTGTTGGGAGCGGTTCGGATCAATTTCGGGAAGAAAAGAAAAAAAGGATTGGTAGAAAGGCGGGGCGA
>CP092864.1:154901718-154966497 GCA_030710605.1 Cordylochernes scorpioides
ATATTTCATAGATTCAAAACTATGCTAATTCGACCGCCAGAGGTCACGCTTCCCCTATAAAAACTCATTGTTGTTGTTTCCCCCGATGGCCGGCTCAAACCTTTTGTATATTATGTAAATAAGCTTTTCATTTTTGATTCTTACGCCTTAAGCCAGGCAGTACTTTTATCAAATTAGGTTTTTCTATATTCCTTTAGTTAAAGCTATTTTTGATAACTAAATTTATTTAATTATTGCCACGACTTCAGTGTCACATACTCATGGATTCCGGGATCAAGCAAATGATCAATAAATCTATATAAAATCCTCTAAAATCACAAATCTTTTTACAGCATATATATATGAAATAATAGTTAATGATTAGGATAATTTCTATGACCGGTGATCTTAAGAAAGCTGTATATGTGTGTGTATATTTTTTGTTTTTGGCTCATTATTACGGCTAAATAATATGATTTTTTTAAATTGGCTAATTCAATAATTCTGAAAAATATTTGAATTTAGTTAAATTCAATGTCCTTAAAGATTATAATCCAGCGAGAGTGCTGCAGTTTGAATATATTTTCAAAGAAATGGTATTCTATGAATTCAAGTAATAAAATAGATTAGTTATATTGTCAAATTATTTAACAGGCAGTTTTAAACTTCTCAGTTATGCGGGAAGAATGTTTGTTAACTGATCTCCACGTCATTGGACCAATGTGGCCATGTTTGTACATAAAAGAGGGTTGAAACGGGATGCGAGGAGTCAGGAGTGGTGTTCGAGTGGAGACGTTTAAAGCGTTCTCTGTGTGCTTGTCTGGTGATTCTCCTCGCATACCTGTGTAACCCCGCTCCGTATCAAAGTTGCAAATAAAAGATAAGTACTGTTTTTATTTTATTTAACAAATCGTGTTTTTTTATTTACCCCTTTTTGTTGTTGGTGTTGTACTTTTGAGTGTACGTTTTTCTGTGTATTAAGTTACTCCTACTGTAGGTCCTAGTTTATTGGTTTTTTTTTGTGTGATAACCCATAAAAGTAACGTTTTATCAATATACGAAAATTACAGAGTGTATGTGCGTAAAATTTCATTTGGTTTGAAGTTGTGATAGACCTAATGATATCATTAATTCTCCAAATCCTGTACACGCAGGAATGACTATAGGTCCACTCACTGATCGACAGCTGGCAGCCTTAGGAATTCGGGCACCGCCTTGATCCACTTGAGACAGCGGAAGAGGAGCTGCGCGGCCTCCTCGCATAGATGATGTAAAGGTAGTTGCAGTGGAGAGCCTCCGAGAACTGCGCAGAATTGTCGTTTGAGTCAACAGGCGATCCATCAAATAGGTTAATATGAAAGGGCGGATCTGTAAAGAAAGCTGACGTCACGTGACACATGATAAACCGTGTAGGCCACCACAGATTATTCTGTGACAATATTTGATCATCATATTAAAGTTGAAAGAGGAAATATGTAAATATATAATTTAATAAAAGAGTTTATTTGATTTATGAATTGAATATATGTAAATTTAATTATTGTTTGCATACTTTGATATGTGTAGATATAAGTTAGTTGAGTGTAATCTGAGGATAGAGACATGATGAGGCTCAAAATGTGTAGGCTTATTTTTTATTAAATCTTTAATAAATATTTTGTGGAATGTGTGTGTGTGTTAGAAAGTAAAAGTCTTCTTGAACTTATATTAAATAGGAAAATATTCTCATCACTACAACATATGCAGATATACCGAATGAAGACATTTAGACGCGAATGTTTCTTTTCACAAATAAATCAAACTTCTACTGTCCTTACTGCGATGAAAAAAAAAAATAAATAAATATTGGAAGGTCTTGGGGGGCTCATCAGTGGTGAACCCTCCCAATATTTTTTCATCGCAGTAAGGACAGTAGAAGTTTTATTTATTTGTGAAAAGTGGCATTGTTGTCTTAATGTTTAATTTGTTATATATAGATTGCGCGTTATTGCTTTGTGTTAATATGCAGATATGTTTTATAACAATTTATCCTCTTATATGTTCTCATTTTTGCTCCTGTAGAAGTACAGAAATTCTCGTAAAAATACAAGAAATTCTTGTTCTCACGATTTTGTACTTAGTTTTATCTCAATGCTGATGTAGTGAGAGTGTTAAATCCTGTACGTATACTGTGACTTACTATTGGTACAGGGGCTGGCAGAAAGTGCTTGAAGGTGGGGGGAAGTCACATGGGTAGAAGCAGGGACCTGGGAGGGGGGGTAGAGCGAGGGGGGCAGCAGCGGGGGTGTAGGGACATCTGGCCTCTGGTAGACTCCGCTCAACTGTTGCCGCTTCAGAGTGGAGTTACGGGGACCACGCTCATGTTGCACAGCTGGACATCACGGCGGTGTTAGTGACATTGTCTGACAAAAGTTACTATTACGGGATAAAACACTAAGTGCAACGTACTAGGACCTATAGTTTTTTTGTTTACCCCTAGTACACGTGGTACAGGCCATGATAATCATGGTGGGTAGAAGTGGGCGACTGCTTTTACTGTAAGTGAACCACATGTCTACGCAGTGAAAAGCAGTTCAACTTTGCACTTACAAATGTGCCAGAGCCCTGTTTGGTTACTTGTACTCGCTGGTGGGGTTGGACTTTTGCAAGAATCGGGGGCCATTGGAGCATTTTTTAAATCAGAAAAAGGTGCCCAATGCGGGAATCGAACCCAGGTCGTAGTAGTCAAAACCAACGGTTTAGACCATCCTTCCACCGACCCCCTAGGGCCTAAAGTAACTTAACAGAGAGAAAACACTCAGAAATACAACAAAATAAAACGTAAATAAAACCACTCGGTCAGTTATAACAAAACCAATACTTTTATTGTAGCGGAGAGCGGAGGTATGTGAGGAGATCACAGACGTATATAAAGACTTATTAGTAAATCAAACTTAATTGCCATCTATCGTTAAAATTTTACACAAATAAATTTACTGGCAATGCGTTTCTTTTAAATATCATCAAATATTATCTCTAGATGGCAATTAAATTTAATTTACTAATATATATTTGTTATGAAAACATATTTTGCGGAAGAGCTTTGCTCGATGCAATACCTTGAAATTATATGTATGTTCCTCTACAGACCTATGAGCTTATGTCCATAGTTCCTTAAACACCCCTAAGCTGCCTTCCATAGAAAATACAGGGTATATTTCAAACCAATCCAATACAATAGTAGAGCGGTCTAGAGATTAATTTGGCGAAACCGCTGAGAGGGTTCACTACTGATGAGCCAAGCCCTCTCATTTCAATAACTCATATCAATGCAGTAAGGTCTGTAGAGATATTTTGATGATATTTAAAAGAAACGCATTGCCAGTAAGTTTATTTGTGTAAAATAAAGAGCTTTGCCTTGAGCTGGATAACTCAATATTGTTTGATGTGTTTTACTGTAGGCTTTTTACTCTTTATTTTTGTGTGTTAACCCGTAACACATACATTAGCTCGCTGTTATAAGAAATTTTATCTATTGTTGATGCGTATGTTTCTTTTTAAAATAAAGAACCATTTTCAATGAAAAGTTGACAATAGTTTAAAGGAAGATTTGTAGGATGGTTTCCTATAAAAGAGACACATTGAGGTAATTTCGGTCATTGTTGTGAGTGAATACTCGATGAAGCGCCAACAATGGAGAGAGGAAGTGGCTTGGTGGCGAGGATGAGCTGAAAATTGTCACCGCTCTGCGATTGTCAGGGCCGTGTTTCTGGGCCGGGCTGGGGGAGGGGGTTTGACGCCACGGGGGGGATCGCTTTTAAATTCAGACCTAGCCGTCCAATTTGTCCATTCAGGCTCCCCTATTTGCATACCCTGACGCGTGTGGGCGGTGTCGTTGCAGCTGTTCTCTGCCTCTATTAGGACCACGCTCTGGTAATGATAGGATTCTTCAGGGATCCATTAACTCCAAGCATCGATCCAGGCTGGGGACATGGATAGCCCTGGGTGACGTGTGTCGCCAGATGACGTCGTTTGTCAAAGCCCTTGCGGCGACTTAAAAACCGTTAAACGTTAAAACGAGGCTCTTTTTTTTCAATAAAATCGTTTCATAATTGTTTTCTAAACGTGTTTAAGGCGAATCAGATTGTTTGAAACATCTATAAAAGGTTTGTCAATAAATATACAAATAAAACCGCCTTTGAATTGTAGCAAAGTATTATTTTATTAACAGAGTATCATAGTGGACATGGCATCTGCCCGGTAAGCGGAACACTGTGGGTTCGATTCCCTCCTTGGACACTTTTATTTTTCCGTTTTCATTATCTTCACAATTCATCCTTTCATATCTCATTCCTAAGGTTAGAAATAATCGTTATTTCTCCTTGAAATAAATTTTGATTTTTCGTTGAAAAGAAACACATGCGGTATGATTTCAAATGTCGTTTTTTTTTTTCATTTTTTTATGTTTATTTTTTTCTTACTCTGTAAACTTCCCTCATTGCATATATTTTGTTTAATCATTCATAGTTTGGTCTTGCCTTAAATAAATTGCTGTGTCATCCTGAAGTTTTTGTCTTTCCTAATTTTCCACGTGGTATTTTGATGTAGATGCTGGGTAAGTTAGGGAAGACAAACTTCAGGATGACACAGCTCTTTCTTGAGGTAACCTGGATTACTGAAGCCATCACCACGTACTAAAGTCGCCAACTATCCAGAAAGATGACACATAAATTTTTTACAGTTACAGGCTATGTACATTTTTGGTTATGACAATATATATAATTGTCTATAAACAGAATTAAAATTATGTATAAAGTTTTAAAAATATACTTTCACTTATATACCCAATAAAAATAGTTAAAAATCGAGAACAGGTATTCCACTGTTTTGATTGTTGCTTAGTTTCAAGGATATTATAATGAATCCAGGTCTCTTCAACAATCATAGTTGACGCAAAACTCCTTTGTACCTCGCTTATATTGTTTCAAACTTTGCTCTTTGTTGTGTTGGCGTCTGATTGTTGTCCACCGTGATAAATACCCATCTGACCGATAACTTTTTCCTCTCCAACCTTTCGTGTAAAATATCAAATTTATAAATTTAATTTCCATTTATCGATAACATTTGTAATGATTATTTTATTGGCAATGTGTTTCTATTCACGTATATTATCAAATAATATTATATATACCTTTTACTCTATTTTTTTAAATTAAAAAGGCATATATTGGATCAAAATATCATTTATTTTACCAATATTTCAGTTGGCTGAACGCCAACCTTTATCAAGGTATTATAACATTATTGTTATTTATATGTTATTATAACATTTTGTTGTTGACACACTTTAAAATGTTATAACACCTTGATAAAGGTTGGCATTCAGCCAACTGAAATATTGGTAAAATAAATTATATTTTGATCAATATATGTCTTTTTGATTAAAGATTTATCTAAGGATTGCTCTATTTTCAAAACCTTTTATTTTATTTCGACTTAGAACGCTATGCTCCCTAGGGACACTTACACTTTAAACTAACATAGAAAGAGAAGAAAGATATTTGAAATATGTACAAGAATTAGTATGCAAGTTAGTTAGATGAAAAGAGATAAAATATCAACACAATTGAGATATGTATAAAATAGTTGGTATGCAAATTTAGTTAAATGAAATCCAATTGTAAAGTATTGTGTGTATTCGAGGAAAACAATTTACAGATTGAAGAAAGTCTTAAGGAATATTTTAGAATGAAAATATACAAGATATTAGATCATTCACAATACAAACTATTCAAAACAGAGTTTGTTTAATATAAAAGCTTTCCACAATAGAATTTTGTATTTTTTTTTTTATAAATAAAATTCAAAATAAATCTGCAAAATGAGTTAACTTATATATTTTTGTCTTTTGTTGAAATTAGATCAACGGGTTTAACCGCAATTAAAAATTATTAAATATCATTCCTGTTTTCACAACTATGACATCTATAGCTGAGAACTACTGATTTACTGATTTTATTGAAAATTTAAATAATATAAATTCCACGTAACGTATTTCTGTGACATAATGGCATTGCCGGCTGGTCATCACAAGAGAAGGTACTTTTGTTAAAAATGATATTTATACGTTAAAAAATCAATTCGAACTTCGTCATCCACTACTGTAAACTACTGATGTACTGAATTATTGAAATTTGTGTAACCTAAATTCCACATAACGTATTTCTGTAACATAATGACATTGCCGGCTGGTCATCACAAGATATGTCTTTTGCTAAAATTATATTTATACGTTAAAAAATCAATTCGAACTTCGTTTTCGATCGAGGCAGTCTTTAATAAAGAAACAATTGATATACTAAGGATATATAACTAAATATACAATATATGGTGTTGGTTTTAATTAAAATATACAAGTATCAGAGTCATCAATTCTGTCATCGTTTGCTTTTGTGAATGTATGTAAATAATGGATTTCATATTTTGACGTGACAACGTCTTAAATTAAGTTGCGGCTGGGAGTCACTTATGAAAAAGTGTAACGCCCGGTAACGTTACGATGAGTCACCGAACGAGAGTGCTGCGCGCGCAGCTGCGCGCGCAGCGCTAGAGAATTAGGCGCATTGAATCGGCGCATGCTTGTCTCTGTCTTTGTCTTTCTCGAACGTTCTTGGCGTTGGAAAAAACAAGAAAGCGTCATAATACAAGTTCACACGTGTGGTTAAAGTATCGTCAGCTGTGTCTGTAGTGAAAATGTGGAGTGCTTAGATTCGTCATTTACAACAACTACAACAATAAAGGTAAATAATTGTACACTGATATTTCATTATCGTAAACTATGATTAATTGATTAATTGTTAGATTGACACAAAAGTTGAGAAACTGAGTTTATAGGTTATGTCATACTATTGATAAATGTTGATAGTGTTAAGTAAATTATTAGTTTAAAATTAATTAATTAATTAATTATTATTTTACAAATTTTAAATAGTTTCAAATTTATTTAGCAAAAATTTGAACCTTCGATCTGAATAAATGTTTTGATTTCCGAATTGATTATTTAAAATTACAAATATTAAGAAAAAGTGGCAGATATAAGAAAACTTTATTTAAACTGTGTTGAGCAAGAATTTTAACATCTAATATAAGTAAATGTTTTAATTTTCAACTTCATCATTTACAATTACAAATTTTATTTAATTTCGAATTTATTTAGCAAAAATTTGAACCTTCGATCTGAATAAGTGTTTTGATTTTCAAATTGATTCTTTAAATTAAAAATTCATCCATTCAATTTCAAATGTTCAACAGGAATCACCACTCTCAAAACAATGGAAACGGTGCCTTCAACTTCCAGTACTTCAATGGAGACGGAGGATATCGTGCCGTCAACGTCTGCAGTACCTGCAGTACCCTATTATTAGTATTAGTATTAGTATTAGTTAAGTTTAAGTTTACATGTACAATGTTTTAGTAAACAAAATTATATTTCTATAGTTAAAATTTGTGCAATTTTATTTTCATTCAATTCCTTGTTCCTATTGTGCAATTTATTATTTCATATCAATAAATATTCTACCGTTGTCACGTAAAATCTTCGCCCGTAAAACCGACTTTACCGGCAACCATTGTTTTATTAATTTTTGTTCTGGCCTTTATTTGTTTAAATCTCTTTTTAAAAATCGTTTAAAATGCAATCGCAATCATTAGCGAACACATATGTTTGCCTAATATTTCCATATGCTCTTTTTTTTTTTACAGAAAAATTTTACATGCCAGTATTTTGGATTGAATTTTTTATAAACCTTTTTTTTTTTCTTACTGAGAAGATGGGCATCGCAGTCAGAATTCTTTACAGTCAGTCACTCAACTCGGGCAATTTCAAAGGTTAATGGGGGTTTGGTGGAAAAGCTGCCGTCTATTTAAACTCTATTAATTTTGAAACAACTAAATGGATTGTAAAAATAATTAAATCAAATACCTAAACACTAATATAATACAATTTTTGCCATTACACACTTTTTTCCTGTAGTTTGTGTTTCTTCTGTATTGCTATTCTATGACACTTCTACTATTTATTATTGATGTACTTTCAGTATGAAGGATACTTCACTCGGGGGATTTCTCGGGCGAAGCCGGGTCATTCTTCTAGTAACCAATATGATGGAGAAAAAGACTTGATTTTAGCGACTCAAATATAATTCTGTACACATTCTTTCTGGCTTGTTTATTGACACATTTTATGTAACTAATTATATATGTAACGTTAAATAAAGCTTTAATTCTTATAAAAAAACTAAAAGGTAGAGTGTAATCTTGGGTGATTTTTATCGAACTTGAGACCATTTTACAACGTATCTATAGGTAGTTCTCCAAATTGTTCCTGCGGAGAAACTGAACAAACTTCACCTTATCTACGACTGTCCGAACTTTACAGAAGTGAGATTGTTCCCTGATCTAAATGATTTTACTCTCTTACATTTTGTCTATATACATTTTATGAACTCTGTCGATTAATACATGTAAAAAGCGCGAAATGATAAGGCAAAAGTTTTCTTTCAAAGTTTATTATTTTTTTTCGAGCTTTCTGTTATAGAAGATTCTATTTTTATTCTGTTGTGTGTGAAGGGCAGTAAAGTTCGGCAAAATAACGAAAAAACTTTGAAAGAAACATTTCACCTTATCATTTCGCGCTTCTAATGAATTTGCTCCAGGCCATTATATAACTCAATAATACATTGTAAAGATAGAGGCTGCCTGGCCGGCATTCATAGTTCTTCAAATTAAAGATACTTCAGTCAGTAAATCTTTTTATTGTCTCGACGTTTTGACAGTTTTGTCCTCGTCAGGAGCAATAAAAATTAAAACGCTTTGCCAAATGTTCTATGTCAACTCACCTTCCTTGTTCATTCCGGCTTCGATACACTTGCGCAGCCTGCAGGCTCGGCATTGGTTGCGACGGGTCTTGTCTACGGCACATTTGTCCACTTCCAGTCCTCTGCCTTTACACACGTACGATCGGCTCTTGCGGATGGATCTCTGCGACAACAATCTCAAGGTTAAGTCTCATCCCTGTAGGAATTTGTATTAAATTGATTTTTTTTCTTATTTATAGATATTAAAAATAAAGAAGGCATATACTGACCAGGAGCACATGTACTTTTTAGATGGCAGAACGCCATCTAGTGGAACAGAAATCAACTAAACGTTGATTTAACCTGTTCCTTGATTGATTTAGAAAGAAATTGGGTTGGCCAAATATCAGGGAACAAGCTAAATCAATGTTTAGTTTATTTCTGTTCCAATAGATGGCGTTCGTCCATCTAAAAAGCACATATGCTCGTGGTCAGGATATACCTTCTTTATTTTTTAACATCAACACCTGACCTTATTATTTTTTTCTATTATTTTTCACATTTATAGGTATTTGACTTTTATATGATACTAGCTAAATGCTGCTGCTTCAACCGGATTCTCCCCGAGCGAATGTTTACATTACGATTAGGGCTAATAAAGAACTTAGAGGGAAGTAATCAAAGGCATTCAAAATTCAGGCATCATAGCTTGAAAACCAGAAATACGGAAATTTACCTCAATGAATTATGATTGTAGAACGACATTTGAAAAATATCCCGCATATGTTTCTTTTGAAATAAAAATCGAAATTTATTTTATGGAGAAATAACGATTATTTCTAACCTTAGGGATTAATGATGAAAGGATGAATTGTGAAGAGCAATGATCATTATTATAGGTTATAAATAATCGTTATTTCTCCTTAAAAAAATTTTGATTTTTCGTTCAAAAGAACACATGCGGGATATTTTTCAAATGTCGTTCTACAATTATAAGCCGCATTATATTGTGTTATGAATTATGTTGTGTTGTCATTCATGAGCAGTGTTTCAAAAAGATTTTTATAAAATAATAAAACGTGTCCTTTACTTTAGCCTCGATTTTGTCATGAATGTCACCGAGATCCTCTGATCTTTTGCCAATTAAATATATGTGGAGAAGGCTTAATACCAGAGATAATCCATAATCTACGGCATAGATGATTTGACCTTACAGACCTTACAATAAAAAACTAATTTTTAATGCCTTGCCAAATGTTTTAAACTTTATTTGCTCCTAACGAGAACAAAAGATTTTAGTCGAAACTTCGAGATAAAAGATAAACTGGTCAAATTATCTTTAAATTTAAAAAAATTTCATTAATATTTAAAAAATGTTCATGGTGTTCAGATTGCATTTGTTATTATTTATTCGTCTGAATTTATTGATAGAAATCTTACCTTAAAGAATCCAGCACACCTGAAAACAACACCAAATAAAATTAGTTTTTAATAACTATTTATAAGAGATGCATAAATTAAAAAAAGCAGGTAAAGAAAATAAATGTTATGAAAATTCGAAGCTATTATAGACGCGTAAGATTCTTTTTGAAATTAAACAATTTCTACTGCCTTTACTGCAATGGAAAAATTAATGGGAGGGCCTGGCTCATCAGTGGTAAACTCTCCCAGCGGTTTCACCAGTTCAATCTACCATACCGCTGTTATATTGCATTTTTAGATCTTCCTTTTATAGTGATACTGTTGTTAGACTCTTGGAATGGGTATTTTAGATGAACTATGGACATAAGCTTTGAGGACAGCAGAATTGCAGTAAGGGCAGTAGAAATTGTTTAATTTCAAAAAGAATTTTACGCGTCTAAAATAATTTCGATTTTTCATAACAGATGGTGCACTAGTGCATCGTAAAATAAATGTTAACAACTTGAAATCTGTTAGAATTTATATACTTATTTGGAAAATTTTATAATTGCAATACAATATAAATTATATATGGTATATGAAGCAAGATTTAATAGTTTCATTTGTCCTTAGAATGTTTAAACTCTTACATCAAATATTTTCTCTTATCTTTCATTAATAAAGATAAATAAAAAAAATTTGATGTAAATATTTGATGGAAATGTTCATTTTCTCTCTTTCCCCTTGTTAATATCATATGACTATTCTTTACGGCCTAAAATATTGTATATATATGTATAGAAAAATGTTCGAAAATATTTTTCAAACTATAAACTTCTCCGTAATTCATTTATGCCAGAACGATACTTGTCATGGAATCTGTCATCGAAGATAATAGCCTTCTAATACATTATAAAGGACTGCGGCGTATGATTATAAAACAATACTTAAAGTTGCACCGCATAAGTTTCTTTTCTATGAAATTTTTTTATAATGTATTATAAGTTACTTTAAGTATCATTTACGAACGGAAAAATGCGTCCAGGGTAGCCGAGTGGACATGGCATCTGCCCGGTAAGCGGAAGGTTGTGGGTTCGATTCCCGCCCCTGGACACTTTTATTTTTCCGTTCGCCATTACTCTTCATATTTTCACCCTTTCATACGTCATCCAATTATATATAGACCATTACTCTACATATTTTCACCCTTTCATACGTCATCCAAAAAAGTTAGAAATAGTAGATATTTCTCTTTAAATAAATATTGATTTTTCATAGAAAAGAAACTTATGCGGTGCAACTTTAATTATTGTTTTATAATAGCCTTCATTTCACGGACTAGAATTATTTCAACTCTAGATAGAGAAAGTCATATTCTCATCATCAAAAAGTAAAACATTCACTGCAGGATTTGTGGAAATATGATATCTGATGAAATCTCCGACTATATCATAGAGTGCAAATATCTAGGTAAAGAAAGAGAAAAAACTCTTAAAAACACCTTCTGTAGATTTAGGAACCCACTGAAGACGCTGAGAACTATTTCAGAAAAGAAAAATATAGCAATAGAACTCTATAATTTCTACAGATCAATTGTAAATAGATTCATACACAAAAGAGGTAGTGAGGAAAGTTTTAGAACAGATGTGTAAATAAATCCCTTTTCAAACAAAGGCTCACGTGCACAAGGGGAAAGGGAGAAAAAAATTACTGTATTATTTTGTTGTTGTATGGCGAATCTATACAGGGCAATGGTCCCTAATAAAAGTATTTTTGTTGTTGTTGTTGTATAGACAAATGTAAAAGCAAACATGTATGACAGCGCAAGTGTCCCTAGGGGGACAAAGTGCTTTAAATTGAGATCTATATATATATAAATTAATGTTTGTATGTCCGGTATACAAATTCGCAGTAGTTCACTAATTCAAACCAAAATTTCCATACATAGGTAAAAAAATACGGGGAAGACGATAGGCTATTTTAAAAAATATATAAATCAATTATTAAAACTATATATTCAAATTATTCTACTTAGCTCACGAACAGCGCCCTCTATCAAAGATTAGATTAAATTTTGTGATGCAAACAAATAGATAATGCTAATAACAAACAATTATAAAAAAAAAATTATCTAAATATATATCACTCGGGTAGATATGCACACGGGTCAATCCGGGGCGAAGCCCGGGTCACCCGTCTAGTAGATAAATGTATGTAAGATGTACAGTACCCATCGCAGGCGTAGATGCCGTAGTGTTTTCCCGAGGAATTATCTCGGCAGACGAGACACTCCACGTCCAGTAATATCCGACCTGGGACAACAAAAAGAACACATTAACAAATTGATTCCTAACAAACACATGATATCATACGGAATTTTTATATTTTATCTAGATTTTTAAGCAGAGATTCTGACAGTACATTTTATTTTAAAACTATTTTAGAGGCGTAATATTCTTTTTAAAATAAAACAATTTCTACTGTCCATTTTATTTTATCCAATTTGTCCAACTTAAATTTGTATTTATGCTTTTAATCATTTTATTCTCCTTTTACATAGATATCATCTTTAAATAAAAAGACATATATTGGATCAAAATATCATTTATTTTATCAATATTTCAGTTGGCTGAACGCCAACATTAACACACATTAAAATGTTATAATACCTTGATAAAGGTTGGCGTTCAGCCAACTGAAATATTAGTAAAATAAATGATTTTGATCCAATATATGCCTTTTATTTAAAGATTTATTTATGGATTGCTCTATTTTCAAAAAGATGTTATCTTATGTTTTCATTATAAATACCATCTTCATAATCATATTAGTTTAGTCTTTTCCTCGACTTGTCCAATGGACAGGTGAAAAAACAAACCTCTCTTGCCAGCTGTCTCCAAGTTTCCTCGCGACATCCCAAAACGTAATCGCAACAATATTCATTAGATATAGAAGATTCTTCTTGGTAAAATATGTAGCGAATTTACCAAATGAACGACGACGCAAGCTTTCGGGCATTTATGTAATTTTTCTCATTTATATACTTAAACTCCATATCAGACATATCATATACTTCATTAATATTTCTTGCCTCAAGCTATGGATTTGCATATCTTTAAATTGTCCTCTATAATTATTATTTTACAAATAGTTAAATTACTCTTATGCATGCTTCTTTTCTATAGTTATGTAAATAATATGTGTATAATATATTCACTTCAGCCATTAGTATCGTTCAGAGTGTCGTATTTATACTTTATTGCCTGTTGAAGGGTTTTTGCCCGAAAGCTTGCGTCGTCGAATAATTAAAGAAACTTGTCTTCTTTCATTTGATATATTCGCTACATATTTATTTATAATTACTAGGCACACGTTTTATACAGTTAATAATGATTGAATAACTGTCATAAAAATGATATTCGTTTCCAATAACATCAGTAAAACCTAGTATTCAGTGTAGTCATTAAATTAGCTGTAGAAACTAAATCTTGGATCGCTTTTGAAGACATCTCTGAGATTTATAAAATTAAACTTTAAACATTTTAGATATGAAAAAACGAAAGAAAAAATAAAAGATAAAAAGATCAGGTGTTGAAATTAATATTAAAAATGGCATATCCTGACCAGGAGCACATGTGCTTTACAGAAGGCAGAGCGCCATCTGGTGGAACAGAAATCAACTAAACATTGATTTAGCCTGTTCCCTGATATTTGGCCAACCCAATTTCTTGATAAATCTAGGCTAGATGAAGGCTAAATCAATGTTTAGTTGATTTCTGTTTCCCCAGATGGTGCTCTGCCTTCTGTAAAGCACATGTGCTCCTGGTCAGGATATGCCATTTTTAACATTGATTTTTAGATATAGAGAGAGTTAATTACCTCGTATTTAAGGCAACAATCATCTAATTTACATACATCGTTCTAACCAGATTCAACTTGTGCAAAACAGACGACAAAGAAAAATAAACAAATTTAAATGGTAGAGGGTAAGTTCCTATTTTTTACAAGCTTTCACACTCAAAGCTCACACTTTTCTTGCTTCACTAAACCAATATGTATTCATTTTTAATTTAAATAATTCTTTGAATAATATTCACACATGGTTAGGAAGCAAACACAAACATCCAGACGTGCTTATGTACAAACACGTCTTCGTTCTTCTCTTATTCTATACCAACCGATAACATGATTGTAGAACGACATTTGAAATTATCCCGCATGTGTTTCTTTTGAACGCAATATCGAAATTTATTTTAAGGAGAAATAACGATTATTTCTAACCTTAGGGATGAAGTATGAAAGGAGATGAATTGTGAAGAGTAATGATAAACGGAAAAATAAAAGTGTCCAGGGATGGGAATCGAACCCACAGTTTTTCGCTTACCGGGTTTATCATTACTCTTCACAATTCATCTTTTCATACTTTATCACATGGTTGGAAATAATCGTTATTTCTCATTAAAATATGTTTCGAATTTTCGTTCTAAAGAAACACATGCGGGATAATTTTCAAATGTCGTTCTACGATAAATAGAAAGTAAAATTAAATACAGAAGAACTTGGATAATTCGAAAACATCTTTAATTCAAATATTTATCTTGGTCCCTAGAATTCCCTTTAAATAGAATTTCCGTTTTTATTTCGAATTTTTGGATAATTCGATTTTTTTTTGGTCCCTTGAGCTTCGAATTATCCAAGTTCGGCTGTTTATAATTTTTTCGTGCTTCGTTTATCATTGAAAGGTTTACAGGTTCATCACACCCTGGTTCTCTATTATTACGAGTACCAGCCAATCAGCGTTGAGGATAGTGAATGCTTGATTCTTTGTCTGAGTGGTTCTGGGCATCGGCTGGGACATAAACGACCACGAGTTCGATCCTCGGGATTTTATTTTTTGTTGTTGTACGTTAAATAAAAATAAATAATTTTTATATATAAATATACTTTTTTTGGGGGGGGGGGGGGGGGGAGAGAAATCCGACCACAGTTGGACCCTTGGAATATTTGACCTAATTCTGCTCTAAGGTGACTAACGTGGCAACGGCACCTATTTTCCAATGTTGAGCAAGATAGAGGACATTGCGACTGTTGTGATAGAGATGTATGGAAACATCTGAGGCTCTTCATTGGACACGACAACAACAACAACGTGTATTTCAAATGAACACAAGGTTAAAATAAATGTGAATCCGTGAAAGTTAACTTTTGTCAGTATTTGACTACAAGAATGGTATTTTG
The DNA here is from genome assembly GCA_030710605.1 of Cordylochernes scorpioides. Classification (NCBI taxonomy): domain Eukaryota; kingdom Metazoa; phylum Arthropoda; class Arachnida; order Pseudoscorpiones; family Chernetidae; genus Cordylochernes; species Cordylochernes scorpioides. Next base: position 154,917,171 of record CP092864.1, read on the forward strand.
AAGCTCTGGTGTATCAGTGTTAACCGTCGTGATTGCGAGCCACGGTCCAGCGGTGCTGGTGGTGGGAATCTCCAGCGGGCAGATGCCTGCCCCAGGTGGGGCGGCAGGTTAATGAGGAGCCTCTCTGACTAAGCGCCGCGGTCCACCGGCTGCGTGATGTTGTCTTTTTGACCAGATGGTATAAGTTCCCACGCCGTTCTCACACCACCGCAAACCGCTAAATCATTCAACTCCGACTTTCAATATTTTATATACTCATTTTTATCCTTTGCCGGTTCCAAGCCCGGATGAAAAAGGAGGGGGAGCAGTATCAATCTCTCTAAAAAAACCTGGGCTCAGCTGGCCCAGCTGATAGTACCCTGTAAGGGTTTCTTATCCAAGGATACAGGATGAGCAGCGTTTGTACTCCATGTTAGGAGCGGCTGCACATGGCGTCTGTTCCTCATGTCAGAGGCGGCCATTTCTTTTGGAGCTAAGTCTGCCTGCCACTGAGTAGTGCTCCCAGTCTTAATGACAAAGGCAGACGCATTCTACTTCATCCAGTCTATAGCGCCCCTCTTGGGACTCACCAAAATAGGGTGCTATAGAGAGGGGGTGCTATAGGCAGGTCACTTTTAATGTAAATCGCATCGTACTACGTATTTAAAATCGGGCGCTATAGAGAGGAAGGCGCTATATAGAGGGGCGCTATAGACAGGTTTAACTGTATATATGTTATATAAAAATATGTTTTTCAAATTATTTCAAGACAAAATACTCTGCTAAATCGACCACCAGAGGTCGCCGTTTTCAATATAAAAACTCGTTGTTGTTGTTTCCCGCTGGCCGGCTCAATGCTTTTGTACATTATGTAAATAATATTTTGTTTTTCCTTGTTCTACTCGCCTTAAGAGCAGTACTTTAATCAAATTATGTTTTTCATATATTCAATAAGTTCGATTAAAGCAATATCTGATCAAAACCATTATTTATTATTATTTTTCCAGACTTTTGTCACACTACTGCATTACCATAATCCTTAACAAATAATAATAATAATAATAATAATCAAAAATCAAACAGAAAATCTCATCTTTTTATATTAAAACATATATTTGCTTCTTGGATCCTGCAGTCGAGTCTTTTGTAAGACTTTGGGTCTTAATGGGGGCTTTTGTTGTTATGTTGTATATATGTATGTATATATCATACTTACATAATCTTTCTTTTTCTTCTTCTGTATATTCCCCACTTTCACAGGCCTATATCTCTTGTAATCTCGGGGATAATCCTCTATAAGACCAGTGTGTCTTAATAAAGGCTTTTGTGTGTGTGTGTGTATATTAAAACATATATATATTTAAAATAAGAGGATTTGTAAAAAGACAATTATCAGTTAAACCAATATTACAATTCAAACATTAGGCCTTCAGGGAAAAGTTTCTTTTTTACAAATCATTTATTTATAAATCTCTTTAACTTTCAGGCAAGAAAGTCCTTCTACAGGTGAACATATTTATATTGAACCGTCAATAGAATAGGAATTAAAATCAAATAAAATTCTTCGGGTGTTTACAGTTATATAGGGGGTCAGTGGAAGGATGGTCTAAACCGTTGGTTTTCGACCGCTAAGACCCGGGTTCGATTCCGTATTGGGCACTTTTTCTGATCTAAAAAAAAAAAAAAAAAAAAAATGCTCCAATGGCCCCGATACTTGCAAAAGTCCAACCCCACCAGCGAGTGCAAATAACCAAATGGGGCTTTGACATATTTGTAAGTGTAAAGTCGAACTGCTTTTCACATGTGTAGACATGTGGTGGACTTACAGTAAAAGCAGTCGCCAACTTCTACCCACTTGATTATCATGGCCTGTATCACATGTACTAGAGATAAGCAAAATATATATATATTTAGGAATGAAATTGTAGAAATGAAAATCTAATTAAATATCACTATAGCACTGTTTCCAGTACTTTTGTGTTTTTTCTGGTTGGTATTATTTCGAACCGCGTTCCCTTCGTCAAACAAGGAAAATCCTTCCATCTCAAACCTCTTTTTATCAGCTATTATTCTAACTTCTTAGTCAGTCACCGTGACGTAATGTCATTGTCGGGTTGTCAACCCCCTTGTTTACCTTCTGGGGTCGGCTTTGTCACCCTACCCTTGCTCCATAAACAACGTCCGCTGTGAGCGGATCAACCTCCTCATTGTGGCACTCACATAATCTACGATAGTTTGGATATTTGCAATTTTTTTATTTAACTGATAATTCGAATAGTAATCACTTGAATCAATATTAAAATACAAACATTAGGTGTTAGGGACATGTTTCTTTTTTACTAATCTTTTATTCATAAATATCTCTAGCTTTCGCGCTGATTCTGCATTCAAATAACAGTTTTTTCTTTTTGCTTATCCCTAGTACACGTGGTACAGGCCATGATAATCCTGGTGGGTAGAAGTAGATACTGCTTTACTGTAAGTGCACCACATTTCTACACATGTGAAAAGCAGTTCGATTTTGCACTTACAAAATATCCCAGAGGCACGTTTGGACTTTTGCAAGTATCAGGGACCATTGGAGCATTTTTTTTTAAATTGGAAAAAAGTTCTCAATGTGGGATTCGGTCCGGGTCATATATATTTTAATATTTAATCTTGTTGGTCATAGAAGCAGGCTGTGAAATAATTAATACAGAGACATGTCGAGAACTGGATGTTTGTAAAGATATATAATTTATCAGAGGGTTGAAATTTGATGGATAATCAGATGACTTAGGTAAAAGACAATCAAAATTCCAAAACACAAAACGAAGAGATATAATATATTCAAATATGTGAAATCAAACTCTGAGAGAAACTGAAATACAATAACAAGACATCAGAACGAAACAATATAAAGGTATGGCAATACATTCAGATGGCACAAGAACCTACAGGACGTGTAACAACTGTCCTGGTGTGTACTAACACCTGCCCACACATTCTCATGTCCCAGCATGGCCGCAGCTGTAGAAAATTGAATTAGACCCAGAGCAGCAGCTTTACACACCCAAGGTAGAGAACATTGCTGCTGCTGTGATAGAGATGTATGGAGACATCTGAGGCTCTTCATTGGACACGACAACAACAACAGAAAATTACATGGACCCAGAGCAGCAGCTTTACACACCCAAGATAGAGGACATTGCGACAGCTGCTGATAGAGATGTATGAATACATCTGAGGCTCTTCTTTGGACACGACAATAAAAACAGAAATTTGACATGGACCAGAGCACCAGCTTTACACACCCAAGATAGAAGACATTACTGTCTGCGTGTGATAGAGATATATGAGACATCTGAGGCTCTCATTAGACACGACAACAACAACAACTATTAAAAATATCTTCCTTTGCTAGCAATTTTTGAAAATAAAGTCTAAGGATGAGTGTCTTTTTGTTAAACGTTTTCGAGATTTCGGGAGCATAGAAGGGCGTTATCCCGAAAGCTCGAAAAACGTTTAATGAAGATACTCATCCTTGGAAGTTTACTTTATTATTAAAAAAATATATATATTATATAATATAAAAATTCGAATATTTTTATATTTAAAAAAATATATATTTTATTTATTCATTATAATTTTACTTTTGTTATCATCGTTTTTTAGAAAGACTTTCAGTTTTGTTTTATAGTTTTGTTGTAAATATGCGTAGTTTAACATATCTATCCTTTTAAATCACTAATATAGGATTAACGTTTATAAATTCTATATAATGTGAAAACAACTAATATGTAATCTTTCCTCAAGTAATTGAAAATAAAAGCTATTTGACGGTAAATAATTATCTTTTTCTTATCACGACTACACCTCAACCCTTTATCTTATCGATCCTTTGTCTTATCAAGCCTTATCTAACAACAATAAATTATTCATAACATATAGGTATGAAAAATAGAACCAAAATGAATTTTTACTTGATCAGGTGGATAAATGAAGAAAAAAGGCATTTACTGATCGTGAAACAAAGTTGCGCCATCTATCGGAATAAATCGTTGATTTTGAAAATTATTCCAGAATTGGCCAAATACCGTTTCTTGATTAATCAAGAAAAGCTAATCAGGTACGAGGGCTGTTAGCCCTCATCAGCGTGGTGCAAGCTGTACCTCAACGAACAAAGGAAGCTGACCTTTGGGACATCCTGAAAAACCATTAAACAGGTATTAGGCCGTAAGGGTGTGAGAACGCCAATCAATATGAAAAATAGTACAAAGTGAATTGACCAAGTCAACCTCCATATTCAATATAGGACAGGTGTTCAAATTGAGCAGCCTTTTTAACTTCTACTAATAATATCCGTCAAAAGTTATCATTGAGGAAATAGGTGATAAGCATTCATATTAAGCTGTCAAACGGTGACCTGCTGTCTACAGAAATTGCGAACTGAGTTCTTTATTATTATTTTCAGTGGCACACAAAGAGATATGTTCATCTCAAAGTCAAAGACTGCTGTCATAAGAGTTAAGAATGTAAAAAGGAAAATGAAGAAGTCAAAATGACGCGAGCATTGTCCATCCCATATTTAAAAAAAAAAGACTTTAAAATCTGAACTCTTATAAAAAAAATCTTTGAGACGTCTTTTGATCTTTGTATAATTTTTTGGAATGACCGACAACTATCATTGTATATTGGAGCTTTGTGGTTCAGCGACAAGCCAATGTGGGGCGATATAGGCCATGTTGGCCAGGTGTTCTCTTCAGCGGCTTCAATCTTAAATAATATTTTATATTTTGCTGTAATTTAATCATTTTTTATTTGCGATCGAACGTTATGGCCCACTGTACGTATTACTTAGTGCGAATTGTATAATTAGCATTATAAATGGATTGATACACAAATTACTAGTTTTGAGTGTTAAAGGCTGAAATTGTATTTTAATGTATGTGATAAAAGCGGTATCAACCTTCCTCTCAGAACCAAACTGACTGATGTTTTACAAGAACAGCCACAATTCTCCCAATCTTCAGAATTGATTTACCACGTACTGTACGTCATTTTTATCGATCCACTCCTATATTTGAATGCTATTTCATAAATCAATTATTTCGCGATTGAACGTTGTACTGTACGTATTAAATCCCAAACACGATGACAGCCATCTCTGTCTTGAGCTCGATGTACCATCTCGGTGACCGTTAAAACCAGTGAGTTCATTTACTGATAGTAATATCATTTTATTCGCGATCGAACGTTGTACTGTACGTATTACATCCCAACACGACCATCTCTGTCTTGAGCTCGATGTACCATCTCGGTGACCGTTAAACCAGTGAGTTCATTTACTGATAGTAATATCATTGTATTCGCGATTCCAACGTTGTACTGTGCATATTAAATCCCAAACACGATCACAACCATCTCTGTCTTGAGCTCGATGTACCATCTCGGTGACCGTTAAACCAGTGAGTTCATTTACTGATAGTAATATCATTTTATTCGCGATCCAACGTTGTACTGTACGTATTACATCCCAAACACGACCATCTCTGTCTTGAGCTCGATGTACCATCTCGGTGACCGTTAAACCAGTGAGTTCATTTACTGATAGTAATATCATTTTATTCGCGATCCAACGTTTGTGACTGTACGTATTACATCCCAAACACGACCAACTCTGTCTTGAGCTCGATGTACCATCTCGGTGACCGTTAAACCAGTGAGTTCATTTACTGATAGTATATCATTTTATTCACGTTCGAACGTTGTACTGTACATATTACATCCCAAACACGACCATCTCTGTCTTGAGCTCGATGTACCATCTCGGTGACCGTTAAACCAGTGAGTTCATTTACTGATAGTAATATCATTTTATTCACGTTCGAAACGTTGTACTGTACATATTACTCCCAAACGCGACCCATCTCTGTCTTGAGCTCGATGTACCATCTCGGTGACCGTTAAACCAGTGAGTTCATTTACTGATAGTAATATCATTTTATTCGCGATCCAACGTTGTACTGTACATATTACATTCCAAACACGATGACAGCCATCTCTGTCTTGAGCTCGATGTACCATCTCGGTGACCGTTTAAACTAGTGAGTTCATTTACTGATAGTAATATCATTTTATTCGCGATCCAACGTTGTACTGTACGTATTACATCCCAAACACGACCAACTCTGTCTTGAGCTCGATGTACCATCTCGGTGACCGTTAAACCAGTGAGTTCATTTACTGATAGTAATATCATTTTATTCGCGATCCAACGTTGTACTGTACGTATTACATCCCAAACACGACCATCTCTGTCTTGAGCTCGATGTACCATCTCGGTGGACCGTTAAACCAGTGAGTTCATTTACTGATAGTAATATCATTTTATTCGCGATCCAACGTTGTACTGTACGTATTACATCCCAAAACACGACCAACTCTGTCTTGAGCTCGATGTACCATCTCGGTGACCGTTAAACCAGTGAGTTCATTTACTGATAGTAATATCATTTTATTCGCGATCCAACGTTGTACTGTACGTATTACATCCCAAACACGACCATCTCTGTCTTGAGCTCGATGTACCATCTCGTGACCGTTAAACCAGTGAGTTCATTTACTGATAGGTAATATCATTTTATTCGCGATCCAACGTTGTACTGTACGTATTACATCCAAACACGACCATCTCTGTCTTGAGCTCGATGTACCATCTCGGTGACCGTTAAACCAGTGAGTTCAATTACTGATAGTAATATCATTTTATTCACGTTCGAACGTTGTACTGTACATATTACATCCAAACACAACCATCTCTGTCTTGAGCTCGATGTACCATCTCGGGTGACCGTTAAACCAGTGAGTTCATTTACTGATAGTAATATCATTTTATTCACGTTCGAACGTTGTACTGTACATATTACATCCCAACACGACCATCTCTGTCTTGAGCTCGATGTACCATCTCGGTGACCGTTAAACCAGTGAGTTCATTTACTGATAGTAATATCATTTTATTCACGTTCGAACGTTGTACTGTACATATTACATCCCAAACACGACCATCTCTGTCTTGAGCTCGATGTACCATCTCGGTGACCGTTAAACCAGTGAGTTCATTTACTGATAGTAATATCATTTTATTCACGATCGAACGTTGTACTGTACGTATTACATCCCAAACACGATGACAGCCATCTCTGTCTTGAGCTCGATGTACCATCTCGGTGACCGTTAAACCAGTGAGTTCATTTACTGATAGTAATATCATTTTATTCGCGATCCAACGTTGTACTGTACGTATTACATCCCAAACACGACCATCTCTGTCTTGAGCTCGATGTACCATCTCGGTGACCGTTAAACCAGTGAGTTCATTTACTGATAGTAATATCATTTTATTCGCGATCCAACGTTGTACTGTACGTATTACATCCAAACACGACCAACTCTGTCTTGAGCTCGATGTACCATCTCGGTGACCGTTAAACCAGTGAGTTCATTTACTGATAGTAATATCATTTTATTCTCGATCCAACGTTTTACTGTACGTATTACATCCCAAACACGACCATCTCTGTCTTGAGCTCGATGTACCATCTCGGCGACCGTTAAACCAGTGAGTTCCTTTATTGGTCCACGCGGACGTCCATGTCTCCCAGACATCAGTCACTATGGTGTACTCCATTCCCCTGTGATGTGACCGAAGTTTGTTGTAACGGAGAGTAAACTAAACTCATGAAGACAGTGAAATTTGCGCACCAAGAAGAAAACATTGGATCGAAACAATATTTTAGGCATCCACTTATACAATTGAAGCTATCTCAAATTCCAGGAATCTGAACTACATCAAAAGTATAGATTAACACATAATTTTATAGTTAAACTTTTTTAAAAAGTTCTTACAGTTTTTATTCATATCATTCAAATTTATTTTCAAATGTTTTAGTAGATGCATATATTTTTACATTTAGTCTCTTACGACGATAGAGTAGAAAATATAAACAAGACTGCAACAACTAGAGTGAATCTTCTGCCGTTACAAAGGTAGCACTCTCTAGTCAAAACTCCAAAAAATAAAAGACTTAGAAGACCAACTTGAACACTTGAACTTGGAACAGTTATCTCTTAATGAATAATTGATGGTTTATATTTATGTATTTATCACAATTTGTTTTAAAATATAGGAGTAGACCTCATTTTTTTCTCCTTTAATATTTAACTTATCTGTTTGTAATTTTTATAATGATTTTTTCAAGCAAAAATTTCCCGCACCCTACTTTGTATTTAAAAATTATTTCAACTGTGATATTATAACACTAGCGGCGCGTGAGTTTGTTTATACAAAAATGTAATGCCTTGATAAAGGTTGGCGTTCAGTTAATTGAACTATTGGCAAAGAAATATTTTATTCAATCCAATATATGCCTTTTATTATCTAAGATTAATGTTTGTAATGCTGTCATGGTCAAAACTGTGTCAAACCACCTTTTTCTTGTATCAACCCGGTCAAGCAGTGAATCAAAGAACGCCTAATGTTGTTCTGTGGCCACATTTCTTGTAATCCGTAAATATTGTGTGGAACTGATATAACTAGCGTCTCAAATGATACTATACATGCTTGAATCATACACTTTCGAATGATTATATTCAGTATCTATTAGTAATTGGTATACATTTAGTAGATTTGATGTTTATATGTTAAATTTATCAAACTTTTAGTCAAACAATCAGCAATTATTTCGACAAATCACAATTTTGGAAGTATAACAATCTGTGTATGTTGTGTGTTTGTGTTGTGTTTGTTGTGTTGTGTTGTGTATTATTTACCTTAAAGTATTTATATTGTTGAAGTGTTATTAATATACAAATATTTTAAGTAAAAAATGATGCACGGACTATATAACGTACGTTGTTTTACCCACTCTTTTCAATTTAAAATATTTTATTAAAAACAACTTTCTTTCTCTTTTAGAGCCTTTGCAAGTTACTATATTCGTATGATTTTATTGGGAAAAAATGGAATTACTTCATATAATTGGTCGTTAAATTGATTCGAGATAGTATTTTATTGTATTACAGATAAAAAGTAAACTCTTAGACCAAATTGTTCCTGCGGAGAAACTGAACAAACTTCACCTTATCTATGACTGTCCGAACTTTACAGAAGTGAGATTGTTCCCTGATCTAAATGTTCTCTTACATCTTTGTCTATATAAATTGTATGAACTCTGTCGATTAATACAACAAAACAACAACAACAAAAAAGCCTTTATTTAGGGTCACTGACCCTATACAGGATTCACCAGAGGTATGCATAAGAACAAAGCAGTGAGACAACGGAAATATCGATATATACAGAGTAAAAAGAGAAAGAAAAAAAAAAAAAAACAAGAAAAGGAAAAAAAAAATAATAATAAGAAAGAGGGAAAGAAATCAACACAAAAAGAGTAGCAGTAAGAAAGTGAGGAGTGAGTATCACTGTCGATTAATACATGTAAAAAGCACGAAATGATAAGGCGAAAGTTTTCTTTCAAAGTTTTATTTTTATTTTCCGAGCTTTATATTATAAAGAATTCTATTTTTCTCCTGTTGAAGGGCAGTAAAGCTCGCAAAATAATAAAAAAAACTTTGAAAGAAACATTCACATTATGATTTCGCGATTTTTATGAATTTTCTCCAGACGATATGTAACTCAATAATACATTGTAAAGATAGAAGCTGCCTGGCCGGCATTCATAGGTTTTTCAAATTAAAGATACTTGCGGCCAGTAAATCTTTTTATTATCAACAAAAATCTTTTGTCGAAACGTCGAGACAATAAAAAAGATTTGCTGGCCGAAGTACCTTTAATTTTAAAGAATCAATAATATACCTTTAAATTTGTAACTATTTAATTCTAAGTTCTGTTTGTTGTTTTGTTTGTTTCCTCTGTAATAGGTGCAAATTTTTCAATATCGCGCCTGGTTGATTAATAAAATGAAAAATGAAAAAAGTGCACTCTACGTTATTTTTGTGTAAAATATTGAAGAGATCACAAGCAGCGTGTCTTCATGTAAGCATTTCCAGCACCATCTGTTTTGCTAACATTCACCAAGTATGATAATTCGATAGATAGAGGTGAGAGGGTAGCTTGTTTTTAACGATAGAAGAATACGTATCTTTATTTTAGAGATCAATTCTAATAAAGTGATTTGATTTTCCAAACGATCATCCATCTGTTTCATTGCTACAATTTTTTAAAAATATGTATAAATATACTTAAATTTATCTTAGGCATTTTACTAGCGATAAGTCTGGTCATCTACAGACAATGACCCTCCAGAATGGTTGCAAAGTTTTCCCACTATGTACTAAGTGTCAACCTGCAACCCCAAAACACATTATTGACTGTATTGGCTCATCTATTGATGAGCTCTACCTATCCTCAGCACAGACACCATCAACAAGCTCTACAAGCTTGATACCCTGATATGGTTGAGTGGAGATAAGAAAGAAGAAGACTTGTGGTAGAGATTTATTTTAAATGAGCTTTTAATTTGCTATTACAACAAACTTTTAAACGAGTTCTCTATTTTTAAAATAGCAGAAGGCAATCAAATTAGATAAACATTACATTGAATTCAAGAAAATAAAACCTAATCCAAATAATTTAATAGTGTGGGAGGTTTTGGCAACAGCATTGTCACCATCATCAGACAAAAGAATAATAATAAACCTGTTCGCTGTACACTTTTATGATTGGTGCACTATGATGTTGGTTCGTTTAGATTAAAATGGTCTCAAGCAAAGGTGACAATAAATATATATTTAAAGATGATAAACTTTGTATACAAAAGCAAACAAATCAAATATAAAACACTGTTTTCTTTTTCTCGCGCGGGCGTGCTTTTACGAAAAAACAGCATAATTTTTCTCGCAGATTACATTAGGCCTAGCGCAAATTACCTTTCCCTAAAGAAAAAAACTTTTTTTTTTTTTTTAATTCTTTTGTCTGATGATGGTGAAAATGCTGTTGCCGAACGTAATACACTATTAAATTATTTGGATTAGGTATTATTTTCTTGTGTTATGATCTATAAACCAAATTGTGCTTTACCATTACAATGAATCATCATTTTTCTCTGAAGAATTGTGTTGTTGTTGTTGTTGTTTCTTATCCCCTTGTGTAAAGATTACACGAAGAATTGTGATGATATGAAGTTATCTATAAAATGTCCATATGGAATATCGATTGAATTATTTCCCAGCCTTGGAAGGTAGAGGATTAGCCAATGTAGGTTATTTAAAGAAACTTTGGGAGAATATTTTGAAGTCCTTCAAATTATTTTCAATATGTCCTAAATACATCTTTCAAATGTTTTAATATTAAACATTTATATTATACGTAAACAGTAGAACCTCGCTTTAGCGGACACCTCTCCACAAAGGCCAGTTTTTATTTACAAATTTACCATTTTTACTATTCAGTAACTCTCCAGTAAGAAGACACCTCTCCCTAAAAGACACTTTGGCTCTGTAATTAGATGTTGTCCTTTTCAGGGAGGTTCTACAGTATTTAACAACCCTCCGGTAAGAGTAACAACCTTTCCCTAAAGGACACTTTGGCTCTAAATTAGATGTTATCTTTTACAGGGAGGGTAGTTCTACTGTATTTAACAACTCTCCAGTAAGAGGACACCTCTCCCAAAAGGACAATTTTGCTCTGCATTTAGGTGTCCTTTACAGAGAGGTAGTTCTACTGTATTTAACAACTCCCCAGTAAGAGGACTCCTCTCCCTAAAGGACAATTTTGCTCTGCAACTAGGTGTTGTCCTTTACAGGGAGGTAGTTCTACTGTATTTAGCAACTCTCCAGTAAGAGGACACCTCTCCCTTAAAGACACTTTGGCTCTGCAAATAGGTGTCCTTTACAGGGAGGTAGGTTCTACTGTATTCAACAACTCTCCAGTAAGAGGACACCTCTCCCTAAAGGACAATTTTGCTCTGCAATTAGGTGTTGTCCTTTACAGAAATGTTCTACTGTATATAGTGTTTTTATGTAGCGAAATTCATATCTAAATTTAAGATTCTTTTTAAACCCACCTGAAATATCATAGTGATAGGAAGCCAGCTTATAAATGAGATAGTTAGAGGAAATTTATCTTTCTCAATGATTCCTTTTGTAAGCGGAAGAATCCTCTGAAATTTAAATTACAATAAAACACAGTCTCTGAGTATAAGTTTCCTACTTTACTGAACGTTCTCTCAAGTTTTCAGGTACTGTAAACATTTCTACAGATGTAGACAATGATTTGAATGTCAAATTTTAACTACTAATTAAGATTAATTCCGTTGTCTACTCCTGTAGAAGGGTTTACAGTACCTGAAAACTTGAGAGAACATTTAATAAAGTATAAAATGAAAGGATTTAAAATCACGAATGCCATTTTATACATAGTACAAATTTATACTGCCCTTACTGCGATGAACAATATATTGAGAGGGAGTGGTGAACCCTCCCAGCGGTTTCGCCAATATAATTTTTTTCATCGCAGTAAAGGCAGTAGAAGTTTGTATTATGTAAAAAAGAAACATTCATGCTTTTAAATCCTTCCATATTTATATGTATAGATGGCGCATTAATTGCTATGTGTTAATTTAATAAATTAAGAAATTTATCTTCGGAGATGTGTTATTATTGTAGTTTAATGATTTATTTTGAGGAAACATTTTAAAAGATTGCTACCTATTTAATTACAATCCCATATACTATAGTTAAAAAGTTTACTAGTAGGAATGTTTATAATGATCACTTAAGGAATTCTTTAATCAAAAGTTATGTAATACTTATAAATCTACGTGTTTGAAGGGATTTCAGCCAGATAAGCTCGAGAAATACAGTTTCTTGTATAACCTTGTCTGGAGGAGAAGCTCTCTCAAGGTAGGAAAGTCTTCCTTACCGAAGAAATTTGTACATATATAACTGTTTTGAAAATAGAGCAATCCATAAATAAATATTTAATTAAAATAGCATATATTGGATCAAAATATCATTTATTTTACCAATATTTCAGTTGGCTGACACACATTAATATGTTATAATACCTTGATAAAGGTTGGCATTCAGCCAACTGAAATATTGGTAAAATAAATGATATTTTTGAACCAATATATGTCTTTTTAATTAAATATATAACTATATAATATTCCCCTACATTTTATTTACCCTTTATTTACTATCCAATTATATATTATCTTTATTTGATTGTTCTTTCTGTAAAAATTGTAAGAATCAATAGCATTGTTTGAATTGTCGAGAAATAGAGAATTGTAAAAAGAAACCTATAGGCCCTTAGATTCCTTATTAGTTTTTCAAAGTGTAAAATCAGGAAGAATCTTTATTTTAAATCAAAAGTGAATCTTGATGAAGCTTTTGCCTGAAGCAGTAATACTTCTATATCTCTGTGTTAAAGAACATGTTATCACGAAAATTCGATAAATAAAGAATTGTATAAACCTTGTCTGGAGGAGAACTCTCTCAAGGTGAGGAAGTCTTCCTTACTGAAGAAATTTGTACATACAACTGTTTTGAAAATAGAGCAATCCATAAGTAAATCGTTAATTAAAAAGACATATATATGATCAAAAAATCATTTATTTTAACCAATATTAGTTTGGCCGAACGCCAACCTTTATCAAGGTATTATAACATTAATGTGTGTCAACAACATGTGTGGCGCTGAGTTTGTTGTTGACATACATTAAATATGTTATAATACCTTGATAAAGGTTGGCGTTCAGCCAACTAATATATTTTGGTAAAATAAATTATATTTTGATTCAATATATACAACTGTATATATTTCCCTACATTTTATCTATCTTTTATTTACTCCTTTATATTTTGTTTCTGTAACAATGAATTAGAAGAATCAATACAATTGTATAAATTGTCGAAAAATTAAAGACCCTAAAAAGAAACAAAACCAACGATTGGTTTAGTCAAAACGTGTTAGATGTGTAAACTTACTTGAAGTAGGTGAGCGGGTGGCCAGCTCCGGACTGTGAAGCTCCATGGAAAAGTAACTTTCCCGACCAGGTTACAACTCAAACTGCGATCGAAACATCAAGAGAACCATTGATTGGTTAAAGGTTTGGCCACGCCCCTTGTTCCTGGATGGGCGTTTCGAACTAAGCTCCGCCTCCCCAACTTTCCAGCGGTGGGTAAATTTTGGTGAGTGGAGGGCACCAGATGTTTGGTTTGTTGGGTTGTCAGTTCGCAGGGTGGTTGACATCAGAGAACATCGAGAGTAAAATGTTTCTCAAAAGATATTTTCAGCAACTTTATATATAATACCATCAAGAAAATTTTCAAAATTTATATATTTATTAGTTAATTTAAACATAAGAGGTTTGTTTTATATACACAATGTGTTCTGGAGCTGCAGGTGCCAAGCTACATTTTGGGAAGTGGGGTAGATTTTGTTGTTATTTTCTATCTTCAATGGCTTGAGATGGCCTGTTCTAAATTTTGTAGAATACAGTAGAACCTCCCTTTAGCGGACACGTCTCCACAAAGAACAGCTTTCATTTGCAAAATTACCATTTTTACAATTTAGCAATTCTCATGTAAAAAGACACTTCTCTCTAATGAACACTTTGGCTCTGCAATTAGGTGTTGTCCTTTATAGGGAGCTTCTAGTGTATATATTTATATATATAATACCGTTAAGAGAATTTCAAAATTTATCTAATTTGTTATTTAGTTTAAACATGTGAGGTTTTTTTATATAAGAAATAAATAAGTAGTTAGCATATAGTAGTATAAAGAGAAAAAAAGTAACACCAGCAAAACATCGGCAGTTAAACGTCATAGGCTGGGTAAAAAAAGGAATAAGCCGAAGAGAAAGTTTTATAGAAAAGAGCAAAGACAGAACCATGATAATAATTTTACAAACATTAAAATTAAGCTAATTAGAGAAATCGAAGTTTTTTTCTCTCTATTTTCTCTCTTGGTGAAAGAAGATAGATTTTTAAATTTTTTATAAATTAATTTGTGAGTATTTTTTATAGCTTATTTTTAAAACAATCTAATGTAAAACTGGAGGACACGATATAAGCTATTATATTTATTTAATGGACCCAATTATGAGGAATGAAAACCATAAAGGTTAGACCAAATGAAAACCTTAAAGGTTAGACCAAATGAAAACCATAAAGGTTAGAACAAATGAAAACCATAAAGGTTAGACCAAATGGAAACCATAAAGGTTAGACCAAATGGAAACCTTAAAGGTTAGACCAAATGGAAACCATAAAGGTTAGACCAAATGGAAACCATAAAGGTTAGACCAAATGAAAACCATAAAGGTTAGACCAAATGAAAACCATAAAGGTTAGACCAATGAAAACCATAAAGGTTGGACCAAATGAAAACCATAAAGGTTAAACCAAATGGAAACCTTAAAGGTTAGACCAAATGGAAACCTTAAAGGTTAGACCAAATGGAAACCTAAAAGGTTAGACCAAATGAAACCATAAAGGTTAGACCAAATGGAAACCATAAAGGTTAGACCAAATGAAAACCATAAAGGTTAGACAAGATGAAAACCCATAAAGGTTAGACCAAATGAAAACCATAAAGGTTAGACCAAATGAAAACCATAAAGGTTAGACAAGATGAAAACCATAAAGGTTGGACCAAATGGAAACCATAAAGGTTAGACCAAATGGAAACCTTAAAGGTTAGACCAAATGGAAACCTAAAAGGTTAGACCAAATGAAACCATAAAGGTTAGACCAAATGGAAACCATAAAGGTTAGACCAAACGGAAAGAGGATGGTACTCAGGCGGGCCTCTTCAGATGAAGACCTGAGCAGCAGTTTCAGCCACGTGTTCATGTCTACTAAACCATACCTCTTCGACCAAGTAAAAATAAATTTTGATTGGAATGGAAATGGAGTAACAACTTTGCTACCAATACAACACAAATCACCAAATGAACAAGACTCACTTTTCCGTAGTTTCAAACTATAATCAAGATGTGCTTTTTTCATTCAAGAAATTAAAACTGCAAGAAAATAAGATATAGGAACTATAAGAAAATATTATATTTTTTAAGCAATCCAATCAAATATCGTGTGCGTCAATATGGAAACAGGAAAACTAAGTTATCAGAACAAAGGACTAAATCCTTTGTCTGATGTGTCAATCAACCTGTCTTTGAAACGACAAAAACTATTAACCTAATCGGATATAAACTTTCATTTACGTAGTTCAAAACTATAATCCAAGATGTACTTTTTCTCTCCAAATATTTTAAACTATGATAAAATAATTTTCTTCTTCTTCTTTCTTATCTCCACACTGGGTGATGTAGAATGCATCTGCCTTTGTCATTAAGACAGGGGGCACTATTCAGTGGCAGGGCCGACTTAGCTCCAAAAGAAATGGCTGCCTCTGACATGAAGAACAGACGCCATGTGCAGCCGCTCCTAACATGGAGTACAGACTCATCCTGTATCCCTTGAGCCCTTACAGGGTACTATCAGCTGGGCCAGCTGAACCCAGGTTTTTTAGTGAGCTTGTTACTGCTCCCCCTCCTTTTTTATCCGGGCTTGGGACCGGCAAAGGCGGATTATTAGAACTATTAGATACGACACAATACACTCAAATCAGATGTATGCGTCAACAATGAAACAAAAAGGTTAACGTCTACAGACCAAGGATCAAATCCTTTGTCTAATTATGACAACTTCAGTGGATTCGAAACAGACAGAACCAAAACATATCGGATCAAGTCTACCTTTACCGTAATTACTATTTATAAACCAACATGTGCTTATTCATTCTACATATTAGGACAGGAGGGGAAAATCTTTTTTAGAAATACAAGAAGATAATAAATTATTAGAAAATATGACTCATATTCCAAACAGATCAACAGTGTATGATAATAAAGAAACAGAAAAGTATTCCTCAATAGACCTAGGTCTGAATCCTTTGTCTGTTAATGGTAACTACAATGTATTCAAATCCCCGAACCTAATCAGATTAAGACATACCTTTCCCTTAATGTCAAACTATAACACAAATTGTGTTTATTCTTTCTAGATATTAGGACTTCAGAAAATAATGAAATATTAGAAATACAGTTAATAAATTATCACAACTACAAGAAATACGACCCTATCCAAACAAATTAACAATGTGCGTCAACATGGGAACAGAAAAGCTAACGTCAAAAGACAAAGAAATAGATCCTTTGTCTGATGTTGGTAGCAACACTGCAATCGAAACAACACTCCATCAACCTAATTGGATCAAGAATATCTTTACAAAAGGTTCAGACTATAATCCAAATTGTGTTTATTCACTCTAAATTTTGAACTGCAGGAAAATAATAAAATATTAGAAGTGCAAGAGAATAGTAAATTATTAGAATAACAAGAAAATACGACTCAATCCAAAAAAGTCAACGGTATGCGTCAATACGGAATATTATATTCATATTACAAACCTCCTGCACCAATTCAATCGAGTTATTCGGTAAAAGCGGTGGAAGAACACACGTTACTGATCATCCAATGTTGAGACCTCTTTCAAGAAGTCTTCGTAACATTGCCATCAGGGAATTCTCTTTCCTGTGGATGTGACAAAAGTTACTAGAACGGGATAACACACAAATTTGCAATAAACTAGGGCCTACCGTAATAGTAACTAACACACAGAAAAGCGTGAACTCAGGAGTACAACAACAACAATAAAAAAAGAAGCAAAAGAAAAAAAACTCACGAATTGCTATATAAAAACAAAACAATACTTATCCTTTATTGTAGCGTTGGTATGGATCGGACCACACAGGTATGTGAGGAGATCACCAGACACGGATAAATCACACAGAGAACGACGTCTCCACACAATAATCCACCACACTGGTCTCTCGCAATACCATAGCCCCCTTATATATACAGACATGGCCACATTCGTCCAATGAGAAGGCGGGAGAGATTAGTCCACCTACAAACGAAAATTCCTCCCACTAAAACCTGAGATAAGATAAAAATATTGTCAATGTAGTCAATTGTGCAAATATTGTCAATGTAGTCAATTGTGCAAATATTGTCAATGTAGTCAATTGTGCAAATATTGTCAATGTAGTCAATTGTGCAAATATTGTCAATGTACTTTGACAGATGAAGCTAACTCGGAAGAGAATAGCGAAGATGTTAGTTGTCTGTGGTTGGTTGAGCCAGTTATCTCTAGATGTTGTGATTCCCGGCTGTCTTTCTGTAGGTATTTGGGCATTCTGAAATTGATTCAGATTCTTGAGGAAACGCTTCTTAAAACATTTGTCAATCTTTCTACTTCAGGCCGAGTCTACCCAGCTTCTTATCATCAATTGATTGCCACCTTTAAGAATCTTCCAAGCTCTGTAAGATGTTCAGAGAAAAGATAATCTTAAATATCATACATTTTTGATTATTCGATCTTATTACATAGAACCTCTACCCTTTTAAGCAAATTTAAATCTGACGTGGAAGTTCAATGATATATCTATAACCATAAATATAATTGTCTTAATAATGATTTTCTAAAACTCTTCCTTTTCATCAATAAAATATACTCTATAACAAAAAGCACCAAGAAGCAGTTGTCCGATTTATATGAAAATACGTATACAAAGAGGTTTCGACTAAACATGCAAATGATTGAAATTTAGTGGCCGATTTATGCAAAGCAAGAGCTCCAGCGCATCTGAACTGCGCATCCAGCACGAGCATTCTAGACTCAATATTCGGCGCGGCACGAGCTGATTTTCAGAATTTCCGTTTAGAATTTTAGCAGTACGCCTATTTCTACTGTATCAATGCCTCGCCGAAAGATTCGTGCTCATTACGAACATATGTCAGAATTTGAAACTGGTCGTGCCATTGGATTGAAAGAGGCTGGTTGGTCTAAACGACTAATCGCGCGACATCTGTGTCGAAGTGATGCGGCTATTAGGCGATGTTGGCAAAAGTGGGTCAACAACGGAAGAATACAACCTCAGGACGGCAGCGGTGTACCAAGGGCAGCAACAGAACGGGAGGACAGAGCAATTGTCAGAATGGCTGTCGCAGCACCGGAATCCACGTTATTTACCATCCAACGTGTGACCGGCACACAAGTGTCCAAAATGACCATCAACAGGCGACTGAGAGAGCGGAATCTAAGAGCTCGCCGACCGTTACGATGCCTACCCCTCACACCCGTGCCCAGACAAGTCCGACTACAGTGGTGTCGGGAGCGATAACTTGTAACTGCGCTGACTGGGAACGTATAGTCTTTAGTGACGAGTCCCGTTTCTTACTGTGTCCTGACGACCGTCGCAAACGTGTCTGGAGACGTCCTGGACAGCGTGTGGATCCTGGCCTTACTGTCGAACACCACACAGGTCCACAACAGGGCGTTATGGTCTGGGGTGCCATTTCATTTGATAGCAGGACCCCATTGGTAGTCATTCCTGGCACCCTGACAGCACAACGGTACGTAGATGACATTCTACGGCCTGTTTTGTTGCCGTTCCTCTAACATCACCCCGGGCTTACCTTTCAACAAGATAATGCCCGGCCACACACGGCACGTGTTACTATGGATTGCCTTCAATCTTGCCGAACTCTTCCGTGGCCAGCAAGGTCGCCTGATCTCTCGCCCAAAGAGCACATTTGGGACGTGATGGAAGGGCGATTGCAGCCATCCCGGAATGTTGACTATTTAGCCCAACAGTTGGAGACAATTTGGCAAGAAATCCCGCAGCACACCATCCGGAATCTTTATCAGTCCATGACACGCCGGGTGGCAGCCTGTATCCAGGCCAATGGGGGTCCAACGACATATTGACATTCTCAATTGTGACGATCAAACTCTGAAATAAAACAATTAATTGTTCTAAAATTTTAATCGTTTTTTTCCTTATACATGCTCTTTGCATACACCAAATTTTGTCCTAATCTGACAACTCCTTCTTGGTGCGTCGATTTTTTTGTTATACAGTGTATTATAGATATATTCGGAAAAAATTATATTTTTCATAAAATAAAGACGAAGAAATAAATAATCGTCCAAATTCAACTTGGGCGTCAACATTTATGTTCGCTTTACATTTCTTAAAACGCTTACTATGGGGTTTGTACATATCATTATAGAAAGATTGGTGTATATATGTTATAGAAAAATATTATTTCATTTTGGAATTAAAATTTATAGAAAACAAATACTCTGTTAAATCGACCGCCAGAAGTCACGCTCCCCCTATAAAAACTCATTGTTGTTGTTTCCCGATGGCCCGCTCAAATCTTTTGTACATTATGTAAATAAGTTTTTAATTTTTTTTTAATTCTTACGCCTTAAGACAGGCATTACTTTTATCAAATTATGTTTTATATATCCCATAAGTTCAATTAAAGCTATTTCTAATCTTCATTATTTTTATTATTATAGTTTCAAGATTTGAACCACGACTGCATTGACATAGCATGATCCTCAAGATAATAAAAAATCAGCAGAAAATCTTTTTTTTAAATAATATATATATATTATGCTTATTTACACAAGTTTTAATTAATATATTCTTTATAAATTGAATAAAATCATTATGTTCCTTAATCCTTGCACATCAATATATTCACCCGTACTATAAACGAGAATTATATCATTATCCCGGTTTTTAAATAGAAAATATATATTTTTTTGTTGTTTTCTCTTCAGCCGGGGGCAAAGGGTAAGAAATAGAAGAAAACGATATATTATCGAAAGAAATAATATAACATCCTATAATAATACCACTTGTCCCTTTATCATTAGATATAAAAAGAGGGGGGATTGGAGGAAAAATTTTAAAGAAATCTGTGTAAAGTATTGTTGAATTTTAGGTGGTTTTAATTCTTGCACTACATGGTTGAAAAGGTTAGTAAAAAGCATTCTGACCAATTTAAGACGAGACTCGTCTGCTAATTAACATCTTTACATTTTCGTATAACGATTTAGTGTTTCCTTTTTGTTATCTCTAGTACAAGTACTATATATATACTCGTATAGAAGAGAAATTTTTATGGAAAAGAGCAAAGACAGAACCATGATAATAATTTTCCAAATATTAAAATTAAGCTAATTAGAGAAAGAGAAGTTTTTCCCCTCTATTTTCTCTCTTTGTGAAAGAAGATAGATTTTTACATTTTTTATAAATTTATTTGTGAGTATTAGTTATAGCTTATTTAAAAAAATAATCTAGTGTAAAAATAGAGGGCACGATATATAAGATAATATATTAATTTAATGGACCTAATTAGGTGGAATGAAAACCTTAAAGTTAGTTAATAGTACTTGTACTTTTTAGTATTTGTATATTATCACTGGGTAGCGGTGTCTAGTCCGAATGTGTCATAAGTTACTTTTACGAGTTAACACACAATATACTAGGGCCTAAAGTAACTTAACACACAGAAAAGCGTACACTCTAGAGTACAACAATAAAAGGGAGTAAAAAATAGTACAAATGTGATATTGTACTGGATTAAGATGCATAAATTAACAAAAAAGAAAGAGATACAAATAAAAACTCATGATTTGTTATATATATTTATTTAACTATAGCAGAATACACGCTATATCCACAAATCGGATATTTGCGTGTGAAATATATACATTTGAATGAAAGAAAAAGGAGTTTAAAGGGATATATACATATTTACATATCAGTATTGATTACATTAGTAGTCAGTTATTTAGTTAAGTACATTATGCAGTCTTCGGTGTATGTCCTTAGTGTAGACCAGATGTTGCATATTTGTTATGGGAAGTTGATTTAGTTCCCTAAGGTCAGCGGTCAGCGGGCAGTCAGTTAATAAGTGTCTGGGGTTCTGTTCTTCGCCTCCACACGAGCATCCAGGTAATTCAGCTTTGCCAATTTTAAACAGGTATGAGTTGAAGTCGCCATGTCCAGTGAAGAATTGCACACTATAGAAGTTAGGTTTGACATAATTAGGAATTATATATATATATATAAAAAACCAATACTTATCTTTTATTGTAGCGGTGAGCGGAGGTATGTGAGGAGATCACAAAGATCTCCACACATTCCTCACAACTTGTTTCAACCTTCTTTTAACATGGCCGTTCAATGACGTGGGAGATCACTTAAAAAATAAACAACATTCTTCCCGCATAACTGAGAAGATAAAAACTGCTATGTTTGTCAATAATTTGACAAAAGTTCGTATTCATTGTTGGCAAAGGTAAATTACATATGAGTTCCTCGTTTGATTTAGATTTTGTACTTTGGGATTCCTATCTAAGTATAATCTATGTTGTACCTCGTTATGTTAAAATGATTAATTTTAATCTGTGAGTACGTAGAAGATCTCTATAAATTGAACTACATTAAGATATTTCTTATACCAGCAAACAGCGATATGTGGACTTACATATACTACTCCTAATAATTGAAATATATATATATCAATAACATAAATGCATTATTAAGTAGAATATACATTCGAATGTGAAATAAACTCTGAGAGAAAACTGACAAAAACAATAACAAGACTTAGAACAAAACACTATAAAGGAATGACAATACATCCAAATGGCACAAGAACCTACAGGACATGTAACAACTGTCCTGGTGTGGAACTAACACCTACCCACATATTCTCATGTCCAGCAATGGCCGCAGCCTTGCAGAAAATTGACATGGATTCAGAGCAGCAGCTTAACACACCCAAGATAGAGGACATTGCGACTGCTGTGATAGAGATGTATGGAGACATCTGAGGCTCTTCATTGGACACAACAACAACAACAACAACAACAGAGAATTGACATGGACCCAGAGCAGCAGCTTTACACACCCAAGATAGAGGACATTGTGACTGCTGTGATAGAGATGTATGGAGACATCTGAGGCTCTTCATTGGACACGACAACAACAGAAAATTGACATGGACCCAGAGCAGCAGCTTTACACATCCAAGATAGAGAACATTGTAACTGCTGTGATAGAGATGTATGGAGACATCTGAGGTTCTTCATTGGACACGACAACAACAACAACAACAACAGAAAATTGACATGGACCCAGAACAGCAGCTTTACACACCAAGATAAAGGACACTGCTGTGATAGAGATGTATGGAGACATCTGAGGCTTTTCATTGGACACGACAACAACAACAACAGAAAATTGACATGGACCCAGAGCAGCAGCTTTACACATCCAAGATAGAGGACATTGTTGCTTCTGTGATAGAGATGTATGGAGACATCTGAGGCTCTTCATTGGACACGACAATAACAACAGAAAATTGACATGGACCCAGAGCAGCAGCTTTACACATCCAAGATAGAGGACATTGTGACTTCTGTGATAGAGATGTATTGAGACATCTGAGGTTCTTCATTGGACACGACAACCACAACATACATTCAAATAATTGTCTCCGATTTGTTTTACATTGTTTTCATTAGCCAGAAACCATGGTCTCTAGTTAACGCTTCTCAGTTTGCCAAAGCTGGTGTTGTGGCTTTGTCACTGACCCGCTAGTTTGTGGCGACGTTCAAAAGATGGCGTCTAGTTTTGACGTTTAATTTAACGGAAAAGTCAGAGAGGCATTTTTTATAAAAAAATGTTAAATAAAACCGTATCCATATAAAAATCGCGTTTTTTAGTTCTGATGTGATAATTTCGCCAATTTTTTCAATACAATCAACGTTTCTACATTGTGGGCACCATAAAATTTTATTATAAATTAACGGCAAAAAAAAAAACAAAAAAACATAACATCGTATTAATTTCGAAATACAGAAAAAAGTCCATATTTTCTGAACGTCTTTATACAGATAATTTTACCAAAATATTGAATATATATGTATCAAATTAACAGCGTTCACACAAACACCATAGCATTCTATACACAATGTAAAATAAGGCACTCCCATTAAATTGAGAAAGGAGGCGATCTCTATGAAAGCATTTCCTTCGGATATTTATCTTTGATTAAAGCCCCAGATCCCTCAATTATAGGCTGAAAGGCGATGGTAGGGTGTCAAGGGCTCGCACCAGCCAGGCGTTACAGAATTAAATCGACCCAGAGCATATTTTAATGGTCTCCCAGCCGGGAGGGTCTGGCGAAGCTCTTGACCGATTCTATAGAGTCGAATACCTGAGCAGGGGCGCCCTCACTAATCTCTCCAAAAAGGAAGCTTTGTCTGTCGACTCCAGTCATGTCTCCCCTAAATCCTGCGAGAGCAAATTGCCTCCTCCCCACAAGACATTTAGTGATTCCATCGAAGCGAGATAGGAAGGCTTTGTCGCCGTTAGCCTGCTTTTAGCGGCGCTTGGTTGACTCCGCGGGAAGAGTGTCCATTTCCCCGATTGATCGCTCTGATGCCAGAATGGATTGCAACATTATTGTAGCTTGTTTCTCGTTGGTTGTTGATCATGATAATAGAAGATATCAGATTTTATCTTCAATATAAACACTTTTGTTGTTTTGGCAGGTTATTTCGTTAACAATATTTTTAACTAGTTTCTGAAGGGTTTATATTTCACATAGAAAAAGGATTTCTATATACAATATTAAGGGTGTGTGTGTACTCTAAAGGAAGTTCCTATACCACAAACTTTTTTATTTTCTTTTTTGACACTAAAATATATTTAAGAGGAAATTTATTAAATACAGTAGAACCTCCCTTTAGCGTGCACCTCTCCACAAAGGAGAGTTTTCATTTACGAAATTACCATTTTTACAATTTAGCAACTCTTCGATAAGAGGACATCTCTCCCTAAAGGACACTTTGGCTCTACAATTAGGTGTTGTCCTTTACAGGGAGGTTCTACTGTATTTAGCAACTCTCCAGTAAGAAGACACCTCTCCCTAAAGGACACTTTGGCTCTGCAACTAGGTGTTGTCCTTTACAGGGAGGTTCTACTCTATTTAGCAACTCTCCAGTAAGAAGACACCTCTCCCTAAAGGACACTTTGGCTCTGCAACTAGGTGTTGTCCTTCACAGGGAGGTAGTTCTACTGTATTTATCAACTCTCCGGTAAGAGAACACCTCTCCCTAAAGGACACTTTGGCTCTGCAACTAGGTGTTGTCCTTTACAGGGAGGTAGTTCTACTGTATTTATCAACTCTCCGGTAAGAGAACACCTCTCCCTAAAGGACACTTTGGCTCTGCAACTAGGTGTTGTCCTTTACAGGGAGGTAGTTCTACTGTATTTAGCAACTCTCCGGTAAGAATAAAACTCTCCCTAAAGGACACTTTGGCTCTGCAATTAGGTGTCCTTTACAGGGAGGTAGTTCTACTGTATTTAGCAACTCTCCGGTAAGAAGACACCTCTCCCTAAAGGACACTTTGGCTCTGCAATTAGGTGTTGTCCTTTACAGGGAGGTTCTACTGTATTTAGTTTATGAAAAACTCTGCCAAAATTTCATCAGTGTTCACAGTGGAGAGACCTGGATAGATATACATCCTCCAAACTATCAAATAATACAAAAGAAATAAATATATAACCAGAAGTCTAAGTTATTAATAGTAAACACCTAAATGGAACACAACATTCCCCAAACTACAGAAAACCCAGAATCATCCACACAGGAAAGCCACTTCCAAGACTCAAAGATTAATCCTCAAAGCTATAAAAACGATATATGTTAGCTATATAAACGAAAAATATGTTATATAAAGATATTATTTCATTTTAAAATTCGAATTTTTATAATAAAATACTCTGTTAAGTTACCGCCAGACGTTGTGGCTTTCCCCTATATAAACCTATTGTTGTTGTTTCCCGTTGGCCGGCTCAAACCTTTAGTAATTATGTAAATAAGTCTTTTGTTTTCTTTTTCTTAGGCCTTAAATCAGACAATACTTTCTCACATTATGTATTTTATAAGCTTAATTAAAACAAACTAGTAAATAATGATTTAAACAGTTTTATCATTATCGTGAAGATAGAGGCTGCCTGGCCGGCATTCATATTTCTTGAAAAAAGACACCTCGGCCAGTATAAATCTTTTTATTACCTCGACGTTTCGACAAAAAGCTTTTGTCCTCGTCAGGAGCAAATAAAAATTAAAACATATATCAAGGCGTTAAAAATCAGTCTTTATCATTATTGCCACGACTGCAATATCACATACTCATGGATTCCAAGATCAAGCAAATGACCAATAATTCCTCAACAAGCAAATAAAATCTTATCTCAATAATATTCAAAAAACAGCAGAAAATCGATCTTTTTTATAATATATATCGCAAAGTTATTTTCTCTACTCGAAGTACATACCAAGCCAATAAGAAGAGAAGGTGGTGTCTTGTACTGTAGAGGTAGTTACCTTGCTGCATATTCCTTCCAAAGTTGTTATGTCTACTGGGGTCTGGTTGGTAGGAATTTATTATTTTTTTGTTGGTTCTTTAGAAAGATTTTAATTACTTGAAATTCGGTTGTCTTTGGTGGTGTCTGCGTTAGTTTCTTCAGATTCTATGGTTTTTTATTAAGAAGGCGAGTCAGTCTCCCCGTCACGATCTTTCCTTCCAGTGATGTAACCAGGTATTGAACATTTCATTGAGCTAGGTTTCCTGGAGACATCAATGTGCTACAGCAGTCTACTCAGCTCTCCTTCTTCTTTTTTTTTGCTTATTCCTAGTACACGTGGTACAGGCCATGATATTCATGGTGGGTAGTTAGCGCCTGCTTTTTACTGTAAGTGCACCACATGTCTACACATCTGAAAATCAGTTCGACTTTGTACTTACAAATGTGCCAGAAACCCGTTTGGTTACTTGCACTCGCTGGTGGAGTTGGACTTTTGCAAGAATCGGGGGCCATTGAAGCATTTTTTTAAATAGAAAAAAAAAGTGCCCAATGCGGGAATCGAACCCGGGTCGTACCGGTCGAAAACCAACGGTTTAGACCATCCCTCCACCGACCCCCTAGCTCTCCTTCTGTGTTCCATTTATATTTAGTTGTAAGATGTTCAGGGTCCTCGTAGTCCCACTGGTTCCCCGGACTGCAGGCCGTCGGCTCCCTTGGACGCAGTAGCATGGATCGTCAATTTATGATTTTGTTGCTCCATGGAAAGGACGGGTGCCATTGATAAGAAAGGATATTTAGAATATCGAAACATCTATTGATCTAACCATCGATTGAAATGGAATTCGACCGTTAGCGAAAGTGGGAAATATAAAGGAACTTTTCTGGGAATCCGCGCCAGCCAGACATCGTAGATGAGCGTAGTAGATGTCTGGAAGTCTATCTACAAGGCGGGATTCATACGTAAGACATCAATGCCAAGAACTCGACGATAAAAGATTCTCTATAGAGATCACAAAGCGGGCCACCCTACAAGAACGCACATTGTGACGAGGTTTTGACTCTTGGCCAGTCCACATCGACTTCATGACAAAACAAAGCTCCGATAGGCTTTTCATGGCCGACAAAGCAGAGGCAGGGGTGGGAATGGTTGGATGACAAAGGCTGCCTCTCGGCGGGCAAATTGAGATTCTCGCTTCATTACACCAAGCTTCCTTCCTTCTATCCGGGCGCCGGCTTGTATCGAACTCACTGACCTGTCTACTCGGCAGATACCAGAATTGGAAGTGTCGCTTCAAAAAACAAACTGATATATTGTAACGTTTTATTTTTGCTTTAACTTTTAAAGAAAATGTTTTATTTTAAATCTTTATCTAATTTGTTTGTTTGTTTTAAATAAATAGGCAAATTTACCATGTTGTTGTTCTTCTGTTTATTATTTGTTCTTTTTTCTAATGATGATAAGAGTTATTGATCACACATTAAAAATCAATGAAAAACTAATTACCAAATTAATTACAAAATTCAGAAACGTGTCATATCGCTCGGCTTGAAGGATTTATTTTCGCAAAATAAATGGTTTCAATTGTGACACATGAACTTTAAACCAAGGAGGAATCATCTTTCAATAATTCACACGTAACACTAGATATTATTCTTGTTATCTGAAAAGGACCCTCATACTTTGGGGATGTTTTGACCATACTTGGATCATTACTAGCTATTTTACGAAGGACCAGATCACCAACTTTGAATGACGACTGCGGATGTTTTGCATCGTGTCGTGCTTTCCACTTTTCTCTATGCTTTGCGCTATTTTCTATTGCTTTCTTCCTTGCATTTTCTATGGTGAAATGTGGTGATTCAGAAAATTCTGGTATTGCACAATCACCAAAAAGTAGGAAATTTGGAGAAAACCCAGTGACATCATGGGGTGTGCTATTATAATCTTTCACAATTTTGGCAAGTAATGATGACCATTTTAGTCTTGGATTCTCTTGATGGTTTGTTCTTAATTTGGTGAGTATAGTGTCATTCATCTTTTCACACAGTCCATTACTCTGCGGATGATATGGCGTCGAATAGGTGTGTTGAACTTGATGCTCATTCAAAAACTTGTTAAATTCTTTTGATGTAAAATTCTTTCCGTTGTCGGTTAAAATACATTTGATTTGGGGAACAGTTTTGTTGATTTTGTCTAAACATTGAATTACTGCTTGAGAAGTGTTGGTGACAGTAGGGAAAGCCCAAAAAAATCTTGTTAGGTGGTCAATTATTACTTGAATGTATTTGTGCTTGGTTTCATTTGCTGCAGAGCCTAGCACAATAGTATCCATTGATATTAATTCCAGTGGTTTCAGATCAGAGTTTGGTGCAACATATTCTCCAATAAATGGTTTATGACTGCATTTAGTTATTTGACATATTTTACATGAGCGAACATAGTCTTTGATGCATCTGATAGCATTCGGCCACCAATAAAATGGTGTTATCAATCTTACTGTCTTGTTAATTGAGGGGTGAGAATGATTATCGTGGTATTCTTTGAGAATTTCTTCTTGGAATGATTCTGGAACAACTGTTTTTAGAACTCCATTATGTTTCACCATAATAAGATCTCGATGAATATGAGAGTTCTTTACAAAACTGATATCCGATTTTTGTTGGTGTAGTCGAAGAGTGGGGATTGATATATGAAATGACACTGGTGATCTTGACAATGCATCAACATGCGTTTGCTTTGATCCTGATCTGTGAACTATTTTCATTGACTTGGTTGATAATTCAATTATCCATCGGAGATATTTTGCCTTTGGTTTCTTTACGTTGAAGAGCCATTCCAAAGCCGAATGATCTGTAATGACTTCAAATGTATTGTTCTCAAGATAAACTTCAAAGTATTCAACTGATTGAACTACAGCAAAGCATTCCAACTCAAATGCAGAATAGTTCTGTTGATGTGGTAGAAGTTTCCCTGAATAATAGGAAATTACATGTTCTTGATTATCATTTCCAATTTGAGCTAAAATAGCACCAATTCCCAGTTTAGATGCATCTGTATAAAGCTTAAATGGTAATGAAGGATCATATGTAGAAAGAACTGGATCTGTGGATAAATGAGACTTTAGTTCCTGAAATGATTTGTTAACTTCAGTAGTCCATTTGAATAACTTATTTTTTCTTGTGAGGCTTGTTAAAGGATCTGCAATTTCACTAAATTTAGGAATAAATTTCCTGTAGTAACCTGCTAAACCCAAAAACTGCCTTACTTGCTTCACTGTTTTAGGTTGAGGGAACTCATTTATTGCCTTTGTTTTTTCAGGGTCAGGTTTAATCTTGTTATGTCCTATGATATGACCTAAATATCTTATTTCTTGTTTTGCAAAGGAGCATTTCTTCAACTTGAGTTTGATATTGTTTTCTTTAAGCTTGTCAAATATTTTCTTCACGAGTTCAATATGATCTTTAAAAGTACTGCTGTAAATTAGAATATCATCTTGATAATTACAAACACCGTTCCAAAGAAGATTTCTAATAATATGCTGAATTATTCGCTGAAAAGTACTTGGAGCATTTTTCAAGCCAAATGGCATAACCAAAAATTCATAATGCCCGTCATTTGTAATGAAAGCAGTTTTCTCAACAGAGTCTGGATGCATTTCAACATGCCAATAGCCCCATGCTATGTCAAGTGTTGTGAAGTATTTCGCATTATGTAAGCGATCAAACATATCTTGGATGTATGGAAGAGGCTGCTTGTCATCAATTGTAATTGCATTCAGTTTTCGGTAATCTATGCACATCCTTTGTGAACCATCCTTTTTAGAGACCAACACTACGGGGAAGGCCCAAGGTGACTGAGATTCTCTTATTAGTTCCTTTTTACTCAATTCTTCAACTTGTCTTTTTATTTCATCATATTCGGCAAGTGGTCTTCTATATGGTCTACAACTGATGGGTGGATGTTCAATTGTATGGATCTTGTGTTGAACAGCAATCCTTCCGATGTCAGTTTCATGCTGGCTGAACAATGCTTGATTTTCTTTAAGTAATTGATTAAGCTCTTTTTACTGAAGAGATGGAAGATGCGTTTCAGGAGATATATAAAATCATTCATTTCCTTTAACATACACCGCTTTGTCTTTTGTGTCAATTATTAATCCAATTTTTCCTGCTACATCAAGTCCGATAAGCAATGGATAGCTAAAGTTTTTCACTACATGAAGCTTACACCCGATAAGTTTAGAATGGATTTTCAAAAATACTTCTACTGATCC
Source organism: Cordylochernes scorpioides (assembly GCA_030710605.1). NCBI lineage: Eukaryota > Metazoa > Arthropoda > Arachnida > Pseudoscorpiones > Chernetidae > Cordylochernes > Cordylochernes scorpioides. Next base: position 154,947,750 of record CP092864.1, read on the forward strand.
TAAAGTATATGCAAAACTATCTACTTGTTTAATTTTGATTCTATCGTTTACATTCAATTTTAACTTATGTTGTTTTAAAAGCGAACAGCTCATTAATGAAATAGCTGACCCGGTATCAATAAAAGATGAAACTGGAATATTATTAAGTAAAACTTCAACATTAACAAATCTATAAGGAAAATTGGTATTTGCTATGCAAAGTGAATCAGCTATGGTTTGTTTAACATCTGTGGGGATATTAGTTGCTTGGTGTTTAAGCTTGTCTTTATAATTAGGATCATAATCTTTGCAATCACTTATCCAATGTTTAAAATACAATCCTTTTTTTCTTACAAATAGGACACCAATATAGGCAATTTTTTGAAATGGTAGGTGTAGTTATATTAAAAACCTTGGTTTTACTTCTCTGTTGTTGCCTTATTTGATTATTGTTTTGTTCAATCTCCATGGCAATCTGCATCCAATGTGATGGATCTTTAGGCTGGGCTGTTACGAGATAATTTTTCCAATCTAATGGCAATCCATCCGTTAACATTTTTAGCTTCTCGACATTATTGAGGCTTGCTTGATTTAATGATCTAATTTTATCTCTAAAATAATCTTCCACGGTTTCTTCTTTTTTAAGTCTTCTTTTTGATGCTGCAACTATAGGGCTTTCAACTTTATAACCAAAGCGCTGAATTAATTTGAGTTTAACAGTATCCCATTTTTTAATGGATGCGTTGCTCAATATTTCATCAGCAAACCATTCTAAAGCATCTTTTGATAAATAATAAATTAGATTATTGATTCTATCGACTTCATCTAGTTTACTAGTTTCCAATTCATATAGTTTAAGCCATGATTCAGGCCGAATTGAACCTTTATCACCGCTAAATTTCTCTAATTTGTTTGCATTTACTGCCATTGTACTTACTTTTTCTTTCGTCGAAACCTTTTTTGATTTATATTTTAATCCTTTCGTAGCTGCGCCAAATATTTTATGTAACGTTTTATTTTTGCTTTAACTTTTAAAGAAAATGTTTTATTTTAAATCTTTATCTAATTTGTTTGTTTGTTTTAAATAAATAGGCAAATTTACCATGTTGTTGTTCTTCTGTTTATTATTTGTTCTTTTTTCTAATGATGATAAGAGTTATTGATCACACATTAAAAATCAATGAAAAACTAATTACAAAATTAATTACAAAATTCAGAAACGTGTCAATATATCCTTTTCTTTTTTATTCCTCTATCAACACTTTGAATAAATGATTATTTCTCTCTGGATAAAAATGTTCAAAAACTTTTAAATATTTCTAGAGTAAACACACATACACACAAACCTTTATTAGGGATCAAGCCCCATACAGGATTCTCCCATTTCTAGGGTAAACAAACACATTTTATTTGAAAATATATGAATGTATAATGATTACATTTACATTTGATTAATCAAGACGCGATATAGAAATATTTGGACCTATTACTGAGAAAACAAACAAAACAACAAACACATTAGAACTTAGAATTAAATATTTGCAAATTTACATGTATTATTCGACAGAGTTCATAAAATTTATATAGACAAAGATGTAAGAGAGTTAAATCATTTAGATCAGGGAACAATCGATGTCTCACAGACATAGATAAGGTGAAGTTTGTTCAGTCTCTCCGCAGGAACAATTTCTGATAGACCTCTTTTATGTAAGTATTTCTGGCCGTGTGATGTGACAAATTGAGTGACTATAAAATTTGGATGGAACTGTGTAGGAATTCCATTTGGAAAAATAGTACGAATTGGGTAATTAGCATTATGAATAATAAATGATTAATAATAATAGCTTTTTCTTCGCCTTTTATTGTTGTAAATATTTCCCTTGGTAAATTTTGATCATTTCAATTCGTATTTTTTGTATTTTATGAGTGTTATAGTTTCAATATACCATTTCACTAATTGAGCCTTTTCTTGTGCAATCAGAGCGCGCATTATACCGAATACATCCTATAAGAAAGATACACATGGTAAAAATTATTTAGATGTAGCAATACTTTAATGTCGAAAATTAGGAAAAACAACTTCAGGCTGACACAGAAATTTATTTAAGGCACAAATAAGCAATTGTTGTAGATACTGACATGGTTCTAACGTGCTTCTGCCAAGGATTCCATCGAAGTCTTGGAACTTTGTCCCTAGTAGCTTTGCGTACTTTTTCTTGCGGCGTGAAGAGCGGCTTTGTCTTCGTATCGTCTATAGGGACATCGTTATCTTGGAAGGAAGTCTTGGCTTTGACACGGCGATGGAATCCTGGAGCCAGTCTCGGAAAATGAAGATCACAGCACCCATGGCCTCAAGATCCTCAGTTTGTCTTCCCTAATCTACCCAGCATCTCCACCAAATGTAACGTAGAAAATTAAGAAAGACAAACTTCAGGATGACACAGCAATTTGAAGCACCAGCACAAACTAAAATTAATTAAATACAAAAGAAGCAATGAAGGAAGTTTACGCGGAATGATAAAATAAATAAATATTAAAATTAATAAAATAATAAATACTTTGCTACAATATTTAAACTGTCGTATTTCATGTAAATAAAAGTTATGTAATTACACTTTGACATCGAAATGTATCTTTGAGGATATCCTATATAAACAAAACTTCACTTTAACAAGCAGTATATCTAAAATAATACAACTAATACATGAGGGATAGTATTTCAAATGTCGTTTTACAATCACAAGCCGCATTATATTATATTGTATTATACAATACATCTAATGTTTTGAAATACATACATTTTAAAAGGTTTGGACATGTATAGATGAAACTATCTTTGTTAAATCTATTATGAAAATTTCCCAAAATGTCCTTTCTAAACAATTTCCTTCATACTGAAAGTACATCAATAATAAATAGTAGAAGTGCCATAGAATAGCAATACAGAAGTAATACATAAACTATAGGCAAAAAGTGTCTGTAATGGCAAAAATTGTATTATATTAGTGTTTAGGTATTTGATTTAATTATTTTTTGCAATCCATTTAGTTGTTTCAAAATCATGTGAAATTGTAGCGGGATAAGGTGGTTAAATAAATAAAAAGACATCTCCTTATCGTTTAACTGAAAGTTGCTGATGGCTTGCACCATCTATCGGAATAAATATCAACTATTCTGTTTTTATTATTTATTTTATTAACCTGTTTCATGATTTTCCAGGATGCCTGAATGACCAGTTTATTTGATCGTTGACGTACAACTTGCACCACGCTGATGAGGGCCAACAGCCCGAAACACGTCCGTGATTAGCTCTTCTTGATTAATCAAGAATGGGTATTTGGCCAATTCTGGAATAATTAAAAATCAACGAGAATAGTTGATATTTATTCCGACAGATGGCACAAGCCATCAGCAACTTTCAGTTTCACGATAAGGAGATTCCTTTTTCTTTATATATTGATTGTAAACGAAAAAAATCTCGGTTAATATTTTTTAAGACGCATGTTTAATGCTTTAACACTTCCGTAGGTATTGTTTCAATTAGTATTTTGTCTACAATATAAAGCATAATCACTCATAGATACAGATGTATATATTACGACGCACTAGCGCGCCATCTGTTATCAAATTACAAAACTATTTTAGACGCGTAATATTCTTTTTAAAATGAAACAATTTCTACTGCCCTTACTGCAATGGAAAAATTAAAAGGAGGGCCTGGCTCATCAGTGGTGAACCCTAACTGTCCTCAAAGCTTATGTCCATAGTTCATTTAAAATACCCATTCGAAGAGTCAAGCATCAGTATCACTATAAAAGGAAGTTCCAAAAATGCAATATAACAGCGGTATGGTAGATTAAACTGGCGAAACCGCTGGGAGGGTTCACCACTGATGAGCCAGGCCCTCCCTTTAATTTTTCCATTGCAGTAAGGGCAGTAGAAATTGTTTTATTTTAAAAAGAATCTTACGCCTCTAAAATAGTTTTGTAATTTGATAACAGATGTATATAAAGAAAGTAATATCTCAAACTTCCAATTTATTCTTCGCTTCTAACAATCCCCAAAATATTCGAAGACTGACAAAAAAATCCATATATAATTGAAGGGAGGGTTTATTGGAAGCCACAATTAATCTGATGAAAGCATCCCACTGGTCTTTGTTGGGAGCGGTTCGGATCAATTTCGGGAAGAAAAGAAAAAAAGGATTGGTAGAAAGGCGGGGCGAGAAAGTGGGCTTGAGAGCGACCAGCTCATTACGTGGCCACAAAGGCGCTACTTGAACGTCTGCTGCAGGAAGATGCTAAATTAATAAAGCAGACGATCCAAGATAAAAACCGCTCAAGAGGACATTGTGCTCCAACGCGACAGCTTTGACTGACATCTTACCCGCTCTGGATAATAGATGTCGACCTCAAAGCATCTTGCCCCGGAAAAAAATGCTTTCACTCTTTTCTTATTGGTTGTCTGGGTCACATGACTTATTGTACCTTTATGACCATATGGTATATACATATACAAAAAAAAAAAAAAGAAGAAGAATTATTAAACAGAACCCTCTCTTCCTAACAAGGCACCGTAGTCAGAATTTAATTCGAATAATTGCCAATTATTTCTATCTAATCTATTCATGTTTATATCAATTTTGTTTTACACCAACTATTCGTATTTTGAAACCAAATATCAAGAGTGTGATGAAAGCAACGATGATAACATGAGACCAGTCTTATTTATAGCTTCATAGCTTATGAAGTCCTTTACAGTTTTACTGTAGCAAGTGCATCATAATATAAATGTTCTGATAAAACTGTACATTGAGCTATATTGGGTCACATCTATCCGTTCCATGACTTGGGCCGGTAGGAGTCAGGCAGTAAGCAGATGGCCGGTAAGCCACTTAGCACGCCGCTCGGGTGTCAAAGGCCCCGCGTCCAATCAGAGTCCGTAATCCAGGGACAGCTGGCGGCTCAGTGATAGATAAATAGAGGCGGAAGCTGGTTAGAAGGCTATTAGCACTGCCACTCCCCGTTTGTCAATCTCATTGCTGCTGTGACCTTTCTAATTAATTCCCTCGGCTCACTGGCTCGTAGACACTTCTGCTCTTTGTAGAAGAGCATTGCTCGATGCAAATATTTATATGTAATTCAAATAAATGCTCCAATATCCCGCGATTCTTGTAAAAATCCAATCCCACCAGCGATTGCAAGTAACTAAACGGGGTTCTGGCACATTTATAAGTGCAAAAGTCGAACTGCTTTTCACATGTGTAGACATATGGTGCACTTACAGTAAAAGCAGTCGCCAACTTCTACCCACCATGATTATCATGAACTGTACCACGTGTAATAGGGATACTAATAAAATAATATGTAATTATACTGTCCTATAAGCTTATGTCCATAGTTTGCTCAAATACCATATCTAAGATTCCACCCTTCAGTGTAGCATATAAAATCAGAATGATCCAATACAGTATTAGAGCTCTAAAGAAGCGGTCTGGTAGATTAAATTGGTGAAACCGCTGGGAGGGTTCACCACTGATGAACCAAGCCCTCCTAATATTATTTCATCGCAGTAAGGACAGTAGAGGTTTGTTCTATGTTTAAATGAAACATTCGTGATTTGATGCTTCCATTTCTTATATATTTAGTTCTATTTATTTTGTCATATAGGAACCAATATATCCGTGTCAAGAGGCATGCATTCAAATATATAATGTTCTAATTCATTTTCGGTTCTATTTTTGCATAGTTGGCAATACAAGTCTTCTGTCCTTAGATATTTTATATGGTCTTCTCGATGTAAAACAAATATAATTCTCAATTGCGCAATGAGGCGTTTAGTCGGCGGTGGGAGTTCACTTAGTAGATAGTTCTCTGCTGCGAATGTTTTATGTAAATATTTGTAGTGTGTGTACAGCTTCGAATTGGTTATTCTTGATTGATCGGTTTGAATAGACTGTTCTATAGTGATTCTGATAATTTGAGGTATTGCTTTCTGTTGAATATTAGGGTCTGAACAGTTCTTTAACCACATGAATCCAGTTGAGTTTAGGATATTCATTAAATTTTCTGTAAAACCTATAAAGGTATTCGTTAGAGGAACCAATATATCTACAATTAATTAATCGAAGATTAAGATTTATATGATAAACTCTGAATATAATTCCATCAGCAACATATAGGAGTGCGTTATATGAATTCCTTACTAATATTGTCTGGACAAACTTCTGCATTTGTTGTATTCTCTTTTGAAGGGAAGAACTTCGCTTGAGGCCGAAATATGGCGGAATATTTGAGGTGTATTAGCAAAGTTTGTACGATTTACACACAAATAAAAACTGAGGTCTAAAGTAACTTAACATTGAGAAAACACTCAGAAAAACAACAAAATAAAAAGGAAGGACGAAAATAAAACCATTTGATCAGTTCCATGGTTTCCAACAAAGAAGCGATGTTATCAAAGGAAATGAGTATAGCTCAGGGGTGTGGTGAGCAGGGGAACGGCGCTAGGCATTGACAAAAGTTTACTTTACGGGATATCACACACAAAGTACAATTTACTACGGTCTAAATTAACTTAACACAGAGAGAAAACACTCAGAAATACAACAAAATAAAACGTAAATAAAACCACTCGATCAGTTCTAACAAAACCAATACTTTTATTGTAGCGGTGAGCGGAGGTATGTGAGAAGATCACAGAGATCTCTACACTCCTCACATCCCGTTTCAACCTTCTTTTAACATGGCCACATTGGTCCAATGACGTGGGAGTTCACTTAACTAACAACATTCTTCCCACATAACTGAGATAAGATAAAACTGCTTATGTTTTCGAATAATTTGTGTGTATTAGGAAAATCTGAAGAGTTAGAAGCAATCAGTAAAATATATATTCCAAAGATAAAGAGATCCAACAGTATTGGTTTAAAATTATTATAAATTAACTAATACAACAACATTTGTGAAAACAATCTGTAATATGAATTCAGAGTTAGATGAAATGGAAAATGAAATAAAGTTATTGTTTATCATGAAATCAAATATAACTGTACAAAATATTGTGAATTGACTCTCACCTAAGACATATTAAAACTCAACTCACTCCAGACCATATATACCCGGCCAGCCCTCTATATGGCAGACATCAATCCAGAACAGGACATCCATACGGCACCTCATTTAGCCGGTATTATGATCAGGGTGCATGGACCGATCTGATCTGCTCTATGGACAAGACATCACCACCATCAATCCAGAAGAAGACATCCATACGGACAAGACACCTCAGTTGGCCGGTATTGTGATCAGGGTGCATGGACCGATCTGATCTGCTCCATGGACAAGACACCACCACCATCAATCCAGAAGAGGACATCCATACGGACAAAACACCTCGGTTGGCCGGTATTGTGATCAGGGTGCATGGACCGATGTGATCTGCTCCATGGACAAGACACCACCACCATCAATCCAGAAGAGGACATCCATACGGACAAGACACCTCGGTTGGCCGGTATTGTGATCAGGGTGCATGGACCGATCTGATCTGCTCTATGGACAAGACACCACCACCATCAATCCAGAAGAGGACATCCATACGGACAAGACACCTCAGTTGGCCGGTATTGTGATCAGAGTGCATGGACCGATGTGATCTGCTCCATGGACAAGACACCACCACCATCAATCCAGAAGAGGACATCCATACGGACAAGACACCTCAGTTGGCTGGTATTGTGATCAGGGTGCACGGATCGATCTGATCTGCTACATGGACAAGACACCACCACCTAAGACATATTAAATAATAAAGAAAATGAACAATACAATGTGCATTGACTTAGAACGTATTCAAGATAAAGTATTCGTGAAAATTTGTCTTAGAATTTCTATGAATACAATATCCAAACCATAAACTTAAAGACTGCACAAAGAGAAATTATCTGTGGGTCCATGGAACCGACTCCTGCTCTGATGTACTGTCAGTTGTCATAGCTGCTCTAATCACCCTAGATTTAGAAATAAACCAACCAATCACAGCTTAATGGGACTGATTGTCCTCTTCATAAAATACAAGCAGACAGAATCATAAATAGAACTAATTTTTTATGATTTAGAAGAGGGAGTCAGTGGAAGGGTTGTCTCAACCGTTGGTTTTCGACCGCTACGACCCGGAATTGAATTCCGTATTGGGCACTTTTTTTATAATTAAAATTTTTAAAAATGCGCCAATTTCCCCCGATTCTTGCAGAGAGAATATATGAAATGAGGGAAATTTACAGAGTAGCAAAATATAAACAACAAAATTGATGATCTTTTAATGAATAAATAAATACTTTGTTACATAACTCCTTCCCTATGGGAGCTGTAACCCACAGATATTAATTACTGACATGGATCTGACGTGCTTCTGCCATGGATTCCATCGAAGTTTTGGAACTTTGTCTCTAGTACGTTTGCGTCCTTTTTCTTGCGGCGTGAAGAGCGGCTTTGTCGTCGTATCGTCAAATGGGGACATCGTCATCTTGGAGGGAAGTCTTGGCTTTGACACGGTGGTGAAATCCTGGAGTCAGTCTCCGAAAATGTAAATCACAGCACCCATGGCCTCGAGGTCTTTTCGGCGATATTAGGTTTGTCTTTCCTAATCTAACCAGCATCTCCACCAAAATACCACGTGGAAAATTAGGAAAGATAAACTTCAGGATGACATTGCAATTTATTTAAGACAAAACAAATTATAATCAAATTAAAATATAAGATTAACAATGAGGGAAGTTTACAGAGTAGCGAATATAAGCAATAAAGTTGATAATCCCTTAATAAAATAATAAATACTTTGCTACTATATTTTGGGGAAATTGACTGCTCCTCTTCCAGGATGGTGTAAAGACACAATGCACCATCTGCAGGACCAAAGAGGCCTCTAGGAATATATGGAAGTCTCCAGACAGGACCCCAACCCTACCAAGATAGTGAATTTGATCTATGAATTTAGTCTCCATGACCTTGTATAATTATACAATGAGGAAAGACAATGAAAGGAACAAAGAGGAAATGCCATCGAGATGGCCAGAACGAGCGACCGGCCGAATGTCCACCAGACCAAATGGTCTCTATTATGTCGACAGCGTCCCTCCTTCCAACCACATTATGCGCCGCGACAAACAAGTTAGGGACCAACAAAGTATTTTTTGGTGACTAATAGCTCTGCAGTTGACAGCTCCCCTGACATCAGCCCCCCCCCCCCCCCCCCCCCCCCCCCCCCAAGGGTGCTCTAGGGGGGATGCCCCCGTTGTCATGGAGCCTCGCGAGAATGGCTCCAATCACTCTTTCTTCCCACTTCATAATGACACGTACTCGCCTTGTAAATTGGGCGTTTAAATCAATGTCATAGTTGCTTAGTTCACTGGTCTTCTATTTCAATACAGCTCCGATGATGCGGAGAAACTGAACAAACTTCACCTTATCTATGACTGTCCGAACTTTACAGAAGTGAGATTGTTCCCTGATCTAAATGATTTAACTCTCTTACATCAGCCACTTTGTCTATATACATTTTATGAACTCTGTCGATTAATACATGTAAATTTTGAATATAGAGCAAGCTATAATATCAATATTTTTGAAAATAAGGCTTATTTTGGATTTGATAAGATTTTTTATTAATCCAATATTTCGATGGACCAATCGTCCATCTTTTACGAGGGTTTTGTTTTAAAGCACATAGCAGGTCGCGTGCTTCAGGTGAGCCACAGACGTCTTACAAGTTTATTGGGGGATAAAACCATCTATGATATATACAAATATATATCATAGATGGTTTTATCGCCCAATAAGCTTGTAAGACGTCTGTGACTCACCTGAAGCACGCGACCTGCTGTGTGCTTTAAAACAAAACCCTCGTAAAAGATCGGTGGGGTCGGTGGAAGGATGGTCTAAACCGTTGGTTTTGACCGTTACGACCCGGGTTCGATTCCCGCATTGGACACTTTTTTTTCTGATTAAAAAAATATGCTCCAATGGCCTCCGATTCTTTCAAAAGTCCAACCCCACCAGCGAGTGACATGTGTAGACATGTGGTGTACTTACAGTAAAAGCAGTCGCCAACTTCTACCCACCATGATTATCATGGCCTGTACCGCGTGTACTAGGGATAAGCAAAAAAATATAATAATAATAAGTCTTATTAAAAAAAAAAACATCTCAATTTGTAAATATTCAATACTAAGTTCTAATTTGTCTGTTGTTTTGTTTGTTTTTCACTGTAATAGGCGCAAATATTTCAATATCGCGTCTGGTTGATTAATTAATAAAAATAAAAATGATTGAAAATCAGAAAATACATATATAAAAACCTGCGCTATCTTTATTCATTATATATTGCATAAAATTCTATCCAAAATCTTTATTGTATTGTGTTTGATTATTTGCATGCGTTATTTATTATCAAGAAAAAAGCATCTATTGATCGTGCTGACAAAAGTTACTTTGTAAGGGTTACTACACAAAGTTACAATAAACTAGGGTCACCGTTAGAGTAACTAACACAGAGAAAAGCGTACAACAACAACAATAAAAAGGAGCGAAAAAAAAAAAAAACTCACGATTTGTTATATAAAAACAAAACAGTACTTTTTTTGTAACGTTGGTAGAGATCTGACCGGGGTCACACAGGTATGTGAGGAGATCACCAGACACGGATAAATCACACAGAGAACGACGTCTCCACACAATAATCCACCACACTCCCCTCGCAATACCATAGCTCCCTTATATATACAGACATGGCCACATTCGTCCAATGAGAAAGCGGAAGAGATTGGTTCACTATCAAACGAAAAAAAAATCCTTCTCACTAAAACCTGAGATAAGATTTGAAAAAGTGCAAATATTTGTCAATATAATTTGACAGCGCAACTATAAAGGATTTCATAGTATGTTCTTTGGATGTCACCTCCATGTTCTTTTCCTTCCCACACAACCAGATGATCCTTCTGTTCGTGTTGAGATATCAACACATATCTCAAACTGGTCACTCTTTTAACCTCTCTATCCAATATGTCATTATCATAACATCAAACCCAAGTATCAATCTTTTAGAGTATTTCGCCTTTTGGGACTCGAATATCATCAATTGACAATTGATATTTAAAATAATTTTATTGACATCTTGTCAATACATGCAAAGTGCACAGTCTGTACTATTTAAAAAAAAAAGAAAGATAATTATATATATTATAAAACAAAAAAATATTTCTGTAGTATTTTAGAATTGTTGAGATTATGCTATGTTAATGCAGTCGTGGTTAAATCTTGAAAGTATGATAATAAAAATAATTTTGATCAGTAATTTAATTGAACTAAAGGAATATATAAAAGAACATAATTTGATAAAAGTACTGCCTGGCTTAAGGCGAGTAGAATAAGGAAAACAAAATATTATTTACATAATGTACAAAAGTTTTGAGCCGGCCAGCGGGAAACAACAACAACGAGATTTTATAGGGGAAGCATGACCTCTGGCGGTCGATTTAGCAAAGTATTTGGATCTATGAAATATAATTTCTCTCAAATAGAATAATATTTTAATATAACATATATATATTCAAATATTAACGCTTATTTTGGATCAAAAATATTTATTAAAACTTCCAATATTTCGATGAGGCTGTTCGCCTATCTTCCTCGGGGATTCTAACCTTGTAAACAGCCACGTGATGTGGCGAGGTTTTGAATAAAACAGATTGATGTGGCCAAACTGTTCAATGAAAATATGATTAATTCTTAAATTTTATATTAATATAATACTATTGTATATAATTACTGTTTTATCTGTAGGTATGATTGGGGTATATCTATTCTTCTGTTAATACTATTTTTGTTCTCTATAGATGCCCAGCTCTCTAGAAATAATCTTGTATGTTTATCCTGTATATCTTGGAATTTTCCAAATCTGGTATGTGTCCTTGTTTTATTGTACAATGTACTATGTACAATGAATATAGCGCCTCTGCCAGCGCTGCAGAGTTTGGTGGAGAATCACCAGCGGGTCTCTAGCGACATCACGTATTTCGTGATCTACGAAGAATACGTCTTCTTCTTCTTTCTTATCTCCACTCAATCATATTAGGGTATCAAGCTTGTAGAGCTTGAGACTTGACAACCATCATGACTGGGTGAAGTAGAATGCCTTTGTCATTAAGACTGGGAGCACTACTCAGTGGCAGGTCTACGAAGAATACGTAGATCGCGTACTTCACCACTGAGGATATGGTGATGGTGTGGTCCTCGAGACCAACTGGAAAGAATAACATCAATAGATGTATTGAACTGCCATCTCAGTACCAATCGGTTAAGAAAAAAACAACCCAAACCGTCTATTTCTCTTCTCCAGGTTGTCTTTCACATCCATAGTATCAGTTTCATTTCAATGGTCATAATGATTTCTCATTATTTTCATTGAATCCTTTTATTCATTTGATATTTTTGTTTGCCCGCGTTTGTGTATATGTATGTTATATTCAATTTAATTTTTTATGATATATAAATATTTTTTCTAATTTCACCAAAAAACAAAAAGGTTTTTTATTTTTTATTTTTTGCTGTTGTAGATATAAATTTTTTATTTTCTTTTGGAGGGGTTAAATGTGTTTTTTCTAATAAACTCATTTGCCAAAAATATTATATAGTTAAATTGGTTTAAATAAAGTAAGCATATTTGCTAATAATTCAATTTCATTCTTCCTTTTTTTTTTAGTAAGTAAAATTTGCTTTCGACAAACTAAACATTCACTTAATAATTAATATTACTTTTCTTTATTCTCTCCTTCTCCACTCGGAATATAAGATATATATTAATTTTATTATGTCCTCCTTTCAGTTTCGTATGTATATGCAAATGTCTTATAGTTTGTGTATAGAATTTTTATGCAAATTTTTTATTTTTAAAAATAAATGTAAATAAGTTTGAGTATTTATTTATCTCTACATTTTCTAAACTCTTTATGGACATATAAGAAATGGAAGCATTGAAAAACGAATATTTCTTTTCAAATATAAACAAGCTTCTACTGTCCTTACTGCGCGATGAAGCAGAAAGATCCAATACAGTATTGGATCTCTGAGAAGTGGTCTGGTAGATTAAATTGGTGAAACTGCTGGGAGGGTTCACCACTGATAAACCAAGCCTTCCTAATATTTTTTTTTATCGCAGCAAGGACAGTAGAAGTTTGATTTATGTTTAAACTAACATTCATGATTTAATGCCTTCAATTTTTATATATATAGATGGTACGTTATCGTATTATAAGCTTTATGGATATGCCTGTAGATGGACAAAAAAAAAAAAGTCAGAAAGATTGCCATGCCAATAAAGAAAAAATTGTTAACGTTTTTATATTTTCCCATATATACTCGCTTTTGCTGAGTCAATATAGTAATGAAAAACCTGAACGAAAAGAACTTGAATGTTTGTCTTACCCAGAATACTGCCTTCACCTATAGGCTTCTTTTCTCCCCGTCAGTAAATAGAGAAATCCGATATCAATAGAGACGAAAGGGAAGTCGGCTTTGGAAAATATGCCAAAGAAGGCGTTCTAGAAACTTTTTTTTTTAATAACAAAGGCATTGGTCCATATTCATATATCATTGATAGAAATACTTAGAAAATATCTCTCATAATATAAAAATCTTGTGCATAGATAATGCACAATATATTATGCATAGATTATCCTAGCTGCTTCTGTGGAAAAGAAAACTCAATACATTTATTGATAGAATGTCCAATCTTTCACAGCTACAGAAGTAATCATTTTTATCCCATCGAAGAAATGTGCGAATTTGTATATAACAAAGACACCTTTAATCAAAAAGACATATATTGGATCAAAATATCATTTATTTTATCAATATTTCAGTTGGCTGAATGCCAACCTTTTTCAAGGAAATATTGCTAAACTAAGTGATATTTTGATCTAATATGTGCATTTTTAATTAAAGATTTATTTCTGGATTGCTCTATTTTCAAAATGACACCTATGTAAAATTCAATAAGTTTTGTAAATTTATTTTAGATTTTCTTTTCTGTTTGAGAAAACCAACCTTTCAGTTTTAATTTTGTTGTTAGTCTTGTTTATTGAATTATATATAAGTTGCTAAAATGTATTTAGGCGCAAGTATTCCAAGCTGGGATATCGCGTCCGATATGTCAAATGAAATAGAATATATATTTATAGCATATATTTCAATTGTGTTGATATTTTTTCTCTTTTCATCTAACTAAAACTTGCATACTAATTCTTGTACATATTTCAAATAATCTCTCTTCCTTTCAATGTTTAGTTTACCTTTAAAGTACAAGTGTCCCTAGGGGATATAACGCTCGAAGTCGAAATAAAATAGAATTGAAGTAATTTTATTTTTTTTCGACATGAACTCTCGCAAAGAGGTCTTCAAATTATACGGTTAGCAGTTTGAAGAGTAGGATAATTCTTGTACATATTTCAAATATCTTTTTTTCCTTTCCATGTTTAGTTTACCTTTGTAGTGTAAGTGTCCCTAAGGGGACATAGCGCTCTAAGTCGAAATAAAATAGAATTGAAGTAATTTTTTTTTTCGACATGAACTCTCGCAAAGAGCTCTACACAAAATACGGTCAGCAGTTTGAAGAGTAGGATAATTTGAGAAAAGAATGTTCACCCCAAAAAAGTAATTTGTTCAATGTGACACGCGTCCTTATGAGTGACAGGAACAGGATTAGCGGCACGAGACATGGAAGGTAGGGGGAAGCTGTCAAAGTCAAGACCTAACTAATCTGGGCGCAAACATCTAATTACCTGACTCCCAGCTCATCACTGGGGATATTTGTTTAGCCGCTGGAATGTTTTCTTAGCGTTGCTTTGTGTTCGACACTGGAGCTATTTGTTATGCAAGTTTTATTTGAACTAGACAAATCAGAGAGGGTTGTTTTCCTGGTTCTTTCCCCTAACATCCCTTCTTCGAATCCTTTCCTGACTTCCTTTGTAACATAACTTCTGGAAAAATTCTGCATTTAAAAGATATATATTGTATACAAGGTTGTCCCAAAATTTCGTAAATACTAACAAAAAACTCAAATACCAATATTATTCACCATAATATTATTCGCTGTTATGTATAATGTCTTTGTATTATGTTGTTGTTGTCGTGTCCAATGAAGAGCCTCAGATGTCTCCATACATCTCTATCACAGCAGTAGCAATGTTCTCTATCTTGGGTGTGTAAAGCTGCTGCTCTGGGTCCATGTCAATTTTCTGTTGTTGTCATGTCCAATGAAGAGACTCAGATGTCTCCATACATCTCTATAACAGCAGTCGCCATGTCCTCTATCTTGGGTGTGTAAAGCTGCTGCTCTGGGTCCATGTCAATTTTCTGTTGTTGTTGTTGTCGTGTCCAATGAAGAGACTCAGATGTCTCCATACATCTCTATCACAGCAATGTCCTCTATCTTGGGTGTGTGAAGCCGCTGCTCTGGGTCCATGTCAATTTTCTGTTGTTGTTGTCGTGTCCAATGAAGAGACTCAGATGTCTCCATACATCTCTATCACAGCAATGTCCTCTATCTTGGGTGTGTAAAGCTGCTGTTTCGCATATTTGATCTTTCCTTATCTATTGTTGAATTATCTTGTATTTTTCCAAAGTATCAGCGTCAAATACTGACATTTGTTCTTTCCTTTGGCTCAACTTTCTAGCTTCCTTTGATATTTCATCTGCCAACTCATTACCCCCGATCTTTGTATTATGTATAAAGTAATTGTATTATGTATTATATATATTATCAGCTTAATATTGATACGAGGGATTTTATATTTACAAATACACTATTAGGTTGAGATAGGGATAGGTTCTCGACCATTACAGGAGCACTAGTCCCGCATACGTAATATATCTGCTTATTGTTGTTGATACTTGGAGTCAAAGGAAAGAACAAATGTCAGTATTTGACGCTGATACTTTGGCAAAATATAAGATAATTCAACAAAAGTTTGGAAAAAATCAAATTTGCGAAATAAACTCTGAGAGAAGAATTACAAAAACAAGACTCAGAACGAAACACTATAAAGGAATGACAATACATCCAGATGGCATAAGAACCTACAAGACATGTAACAACTGTCCTGGTGTGGAACTAACACCTACCCACATATTCTCATGTCCAGAAATGGCCGCAGCCTTGCAGAAAATTGACGTGGACCCGTGTAGTGTTCAAAAGTAAGGCCAGGATTCACACGCTGCCCAGGACGTATCCAGACACGTTTGCGATGGTCGTCAGGACTCAATAAGACATGGGACTCGTCACTAAAGACTATACGTCCCCAGTCAGCGCAGTTCCAAGTTGATCGCTCCCGACACCACTGTAGTCGGACTTGTCGGTGTACGGGTGTGAGGGGTAGGCGTCGTAACAGTCGGTGAGATCTCAGTCGTCTGTTGATGGTAATTTTGGACAATTGTGTGCCACGTTAGATGGTAGATAACGTCAGTGCTGTGACAGCTGTTCTTGACAATCGCTCTGACCTCCTGTTCTGTTGTTTATTTGTTTTGCATAATATTTAATTTATAAATTAATCTCATAATTTAGACTGTGAAAATAAAAATATTGGACCGGTGACAAACACAAAACTGTAAATAGATGGCTAAATGTTATGTAGTTATGATATATAATTAATTGTGATTATACAAGGTGCGTTCATTAATTTCCAGGACTGGTTAAAAAATAAAATAAATAAAAAAGCTAGAGAAAATATTTTTTTACAGAGTTGAATATTGGACATTCGACCACACCTGACTGAAAGCACGAGTCTCGTGGCGCACGCGCCGATCTAAAAATAGAACAAAACAACTTCCTTGTAAGGTTCGCATTTCTAATTTTAAAATGGCCATTTTCGAAGAGCAGAGAATCTGCAGTAAGTTTTGTTTTAAATTGAAAAAAAGTGCTACTGAGACGTATGAATTGATTAAAGAAGCTTTTGGCGATGCAGGTTTTTCCCGTTCAAGAACTTTTGAATGATTTTCACGCTTCCAAAAAGGTCGGGAAAAGGTAAACGATGATCAGCATACTGGGCGTCCAAGATCATTTCGTTGCGAGGAAAACAAGCTCAAAATAAAGGAGTTAATTAAATCTAACAGAAGAATTATCTTCAGTGACTGGACTATATGTTTATTTGGGGATAATGAGGTGCTTAAGGGAGGCAGTGCGCCTTAAAAGACCTGAAAGATGGCAAAACAATGACTGGATACTTCACGTCGGTAATGCGCGGCCGCACACAGTCCGTGTTGTTTTGCAGTTTTTGGCCAAGCATTCAACCATACAGATCCCTCATCCACCCTATTCCCCCGACTTAGCCCCCAATGACTTTTTCCTCTATCCTAAATTGAAAATTAACTTGAAAGGACGGAAATTTGACAACGTTGATATGATACAAGCTGAATCGAAGGCAACCTTGAGGAACCTCTCAAAAAGTGATTTTATCTCCTGCTTCGACAATTGGAAAAAAAGATGGAACGGGTGTATTGAGGCAGGAGGGGCATATTTTGAAAAATATTAAATTAGTTTTTTTATTTGTTTTATTTTTTCAAAGATACAGAGCAGTCCTGGAAATTAATGAACGCACCTTGTATATAATAAATTGTGATGGTTATGTAATTTTGATCTTCATTGGACTGCCGTCCTGACGTTGCATTCTTCCGTTGTTCACCCACTCTTGTCAACATGTCTAATAGCCGCATCACTTCGACACAGATGTCGCGTGATTAGTCCATTTGACCAACCAGCTTCTTTCAATTCGCTGTCACGATCTCTTTCCAACTCTGACATATGTTCGTAATGAACACAAATCTTTCGCTGAAGCATTAATACAGTAGAAATATGTTTACAGAAAAAAAGTAAACGGAAATATCTTTGAAAATCAGCTCGTGCCGCGCCGATTATGGAGTCTAGAATACTCGTTCTGGATGCGCAGTTCAGATGCGTAGGAGCTTGCATAAATCGGCCATCAAATTTAAATCATTGGCATGTTTGGTCAAAACATCTTTGTATCCTTTTTTTCATTCAAATCGAACAATTCCTTCTTGGTGCGTCAATTTTTTTTTTTGTAATAGAATATTTGCTCGACATAGAAGTACATTGTTTTGAAAATAGAGCAATCCATATTTAATTCATTAGATAATAAAAGTCATATATTGGATTTAATAAAATAGTTATTTTGCCAATATTTCGGCTGGCTGAACGCCAACCTTTATCGAGGCATTACATCTTTGTATACACGGATACAAAAATGTAATGCCTCGATAAAGGTTGGCGTTCAGCCAGCCGAAATATTGGCAAAATAAATATTTTATAGTTTTTTTGTAAAATAAATATATATGTTGAAATTCGAGCAATCCATCTTAAATACTTTGAATTATTAACGCTTATTTTGGATCAAAAATATTTATTAAAACTTCCAATATTTCGATGAGGCTGTTATCTTCCTCGGGGATTCTAACCCTATCCACGTGATGTGGCGAGGTTTTGAATAAAGTACATCACGTGGATGTTTACAAGGTTAGAATCCCCGAGGAAGATAACAGCCTCATCGAAATATTGGAAGTTTTAATAAATATTTTTGATCCAAAATAAGCGTTAATATTTCAATATATATATAGCAATGGAAGCAATGGTCGCCTCTCCCGTCAAAATAAACGTCAGAATCTGACGCCATCCATTGACCGTCGCCGCAACTAGCGGCATC
>CP092864.1:154966597-155011165 GCA_030710605.1 Cordylochernes scorpioides
ACTCAAAACATTTCTGGCACTGCCTAACTAATACTTTGTCGTGTATATGGCATCTCTCACAGTCGGTATAGATAAAATTACCCTTCTTCCTTAAGGTTTGATACACTCGTGGAGAAACTCGCAGCACTACATTGTGGTGAGAGGTATTGGATTTCATGGGGAACAGCACTCGGATTTCATTCTCTAGTCCACTCAAATCAGGATTCATGGTACATATGATTGGTATTAAATTATTAACTTCCGTTAATTTACTGACATTTTTTATAATAATTGTTGGGTCTCTAGGTTGCGGGGTAAAAATTTTACTATTTGCTTTCAATTCCGCCGCCATGCTCAGTTCCTTTAACAAGTGTTTAGCCTCTTCGTCGCTAGGAGTTTTTATTACTACTGCATTTTTGGTGTTAATAATTTTATTAATTCGTATCCCACTACCGTTTTCTCGTAACTTTTTTATATTAGTTGAAATTGCCTGAGCTATGTTGTTAATAGGCTCATTATTTAGAGGAACTGCGAGCAGTGTAGCTTCAGTGTTTAAGGTCCGTTGTCTTTCCTCAATAAATTTCTGTGTATGATCTCTCTGTGTAACTTGGGCATAAGATAATCCTTTCGAGGAGATCACGCTTCGAATATCACCGAGCTTCTCTTCCACTATGTTGCCGACGGTTTCCTTCATCTGTGCCAAAAGGTTCTCGTTATCCGATTCAACCATAGAAGAAATTCCATCTTTCGTTTGTTTTAACATAGTCGAAAGATATGATAAATCATTTTTAGTCAAATTTTTTTGATTTTGTTGAAATTTATTCTCATTTTTGGACAATATGTACAGAAGCCATTGGCCGGATCCTAACACAAACATAAACTAATAAAATACAAGAGAAGTAATGAAGGAAGTTTATGAGGGAAGGTAATAAAATATATAAACATCAAAACTAATAGGTTAATGAAATAATAAATACTTTGTTACATAGCTCTTTCCCTATGGGAGCTGTTACCTACAGCTTGTAATTATTGTAGCTACTGACATGGATCTGACGTGCTTCTGCCAAGGATTACATCGAAGTCTTGTAACTTTGTCCCTAGTAGCTTTGTGTACTTTCTCTTGCGGCTTGAAGAGCGGCTTTGTCGTCGTATCGTTTATAGGGACATCGTCATCTTGGAGGGAAGTCTTGGCTTTGACACGGCGATGGAATCCTGGAGTCAGTCTCTGAAAATGAAGATCACAGCACCCATGACCTCAAGGTCTTCAGTTTGTCTTCCCTAATCTACACAGCATCTCCACTAAATGCCACGTATAAAATTAAGAAAGACAAACTTCAGGATGACACAGCAATTTGAGGCACCGTTACAAAATAAAATTAATTAAATACAAAAGAAGCAATGAAGGAAGTTTACGCGGAATAAATAAAATATATAAATATTAAAATTAATAATCTATTAATAAAATAATAAATACTTTGCTGCAATATTTAAACTGTCGTATTTCATGTAAATAAAAGTTATGTAATTACACTTTGACATCGAAATGTATCTTTGAGGACATTCTATATAAACAAAACTTCACTTTAACAAGCAGTATATTTAAAATAATACATCTAATACATGCGGGATAGTATTTCAAATGTCGTTTTACAATCACAAGCCGCATTATATTATATTGTATTATAAAAAACATCTAATGTTTCGAAATACATACATTTTAAAAGGTTTGGACATGTATAGATGAAACTATCTTTGTTAAATCTATTATGAGAATTTCCCAAAATGTCCCTTCTAAACAATTTCCTTCATACTGAAAGTACATCAATAATAAATAGTAGAAGTGCCATAGAATAGCAATACAGAAGTGACACATAAACTACAGGCAAAAAGTGTGTGTGATGGCAAAAATTGTATTATATTAGTGTTTAGGTATTTGATTTAATTATTTTTTGCAATCCATTTAGTTGTTTCAAAATCATGTGAAATTGTACCGGGATAAGGTGGTTAAATAAATAAAAATACATATCTTTATCGTTTAACTGAAAGTTGCTGATGGCTTGCGCCATCTATCGGAATAAATACCAACTATTCTGTTTTTATTATTTATTTTATTAACCCGTTTCATGATTTTCCAGGATACCTCAATGACCAGTTTTATTTGGTCGTTGAGGTACAGCTTGCACCACGCTGATGAGGGCCAACAGCCCGAAACGCGTACGTGGTTAGATTTTCTTGATTAATCAAGAATGGGTATTTGGCCAATTCTTGAATAATTAAAAATCAACGAGAATAGTTGATATTTATTCCGATAGATGGCGCAAGCCATCAGCAACTTTCAGTTTCACGATAAGGAGATTCCCTTTTCTTTATATATTGATTGTAAACGAAAAATAACCCGGTTAATGTTTTTAAGACGCATGTTTAATGCTTTAACACTTCCGTAGGTATTGTTTCAATTAATATTTTGTCTACAATATAAAGCATAATCTTTCATAGATACAGATGTATATATTACGATGCACTAGCGCGCCATCTGTTATCAAATTACAAAACTATTTTAGACGCGTAATATTCTTTTTAAAATAAAACAATTTCTACTGCCCTTACTGCAATGGAAAAATTAAAAGGAGGGCCTGGCTCATCAGTGGTGAACCCTAACTGTCCTAAAAGCTTATGTCCATAGTTCATTTAAAATACCCATTCGAAGAGTCGAGCATCAGTATCACTATAAAAGGAAGTTCCAAAAATGCAATATAACAGCGGTATGGTAGATTAAACTGGCGAAACCGCTGGGAGGGTTCACCACTGATGAGCCAGGCCCTCCCTTTAATTTTTCCATTGCAGTAAGAGCAGTAGAAATTGTTTTATTTTAAAAAGAATATTACGCCTCTAAAATAGTTTTGTAATTTGATAACAGATGTATGTAAAGAAATTAATATCTCAAACTTCCAATTTATTCTTCGCTTCTAACAATCCCAAAATATTCGAAGACTGACAAAAAAATCTATATATAATTGAAGGGAGGTTTTATTGGAAGCCACAATTAATCTGATGAAAGCATCCCACTGGTCTTTGTTGGGAGCATCTCGGATCAATTTCGAGAAGAAAAGAAAAAAAAAGGATTGGTAGAAAGGCGGGGCGAGAAAGTGGGCTTGAGAGCGACCAGCTCATTACGTGGCCACAAAGGCGCTACTTGAACGTCTGCTGCAGGAAGATGCTAAATTAATAAAGCAGACGATCCAAGATAAAAACCGCTCAAGAGGACATTGTGCTCCAACGCGACAGCTTTGACTGACATCTTACCCGCTCTGGATAATAGATGTCGACCTCAAAGCATCTTGCCCCGGAAAAAAATGCTTTCACTCTTTTCTTATTGGTTGTCTGGGTCACATGACTTATTGTACCTTTATGACCATATGGTATATACATATACAAAAAAAAAAGAAGAAGAAGAAGAATTATTAAACAGAACCCTCTCTTTCTAACAAGGCACCGTAGTCAGAATTTAATTCGAATAATGTGCCAATTATTTCTATCTAATCTATTCATTATTATATCAATTAGGTTTTACACCAAATATTTTGACACTAAATATCAAGAGTGTGATGAAAGCAACGATGATAACATGAGACCAGTCTTATTTATAGCTTCATAGCTTATGAAGTCCTTTACAGGGAAGTTTTACTGTAGCAAGTGCATCATAATATAAATGTTCTGATAAAACTGTACATTGAGCTATATTGGGTGACATCTATCCGTTCCATGACTTGGGCCGGTAGGAGTCAGGCAGTAAGCAGATGGCCGGTAAGCCACTTAGCACGCCGCTCGGGTGTCAAAGGCCCCGCGTCCAATCAGAGTCCGTAATCCAGGGACAGCTGGCGGCT
Organism: Cordylochernes scorpioides; assembly: GCA_030710605.1. Classification (NCBI taxonomy): domain Eukaryota; kingdom Metazoa; phylum Arthropoda; class Arachnida; order Pseudoscorpiones; family Chernetidae; genus Cordylochernes; species Cordylochernes scorpioides. The sequence continues at coordinate 154,970,461 of CP092864.1, forward strand.
CAGTGATAGATAAATAGAGGCGGAAGCTGGTTAGAAGGCTATTAGCACTGCCACTCCCCGTTTGTCAATCTCATTGCTGCTGTGACCTTTCTAATTAATTCCCTCGGCTCACTGGCTCGTAGACACTTCTGCTCTTTGCTTAGAGCATTGCTTGATGCAAATATTTATATGTATTTCTAAAAAATGCTCCAATGGCCCCCGATTATTGTAAAAAATATAAATCCACCAGCGATTGCAAGTAACCAAATGGGGTTCTGGCACATTTGTAAGTGCAAAAGACGAACTGCTTTTCACATGTGTAGACATATAGTGCACTTACAGTAAAAGCAGTCGCCAACTTCTACCCACCATGATTATCATGAACTGTACCACGTGTAATAGGGATAATAATAAAATAATATGTAATTCTACTGTCCTAAAAGCTTATGTCCATAGTTTGCTCAAATACCATATCTAAGATTCCACCCTTCAATGTAGCATATAAAAGCAGAATGATCCAATATAGTATTAGAGCTCTAAAGAAGCGGTCTGGTAGATTGAATTGGAGAAACTGCTGTAAGGGTTCACCACTGATAAGCCAAGCCCTCCCAATATTATTTCATCGCAGTAAGGACAGTAGAAGTTTGATTTATTTGTGAAAAGAAACATTCGTGATTTAATGCTTCCTTTTCTTATATATTTAGTTCTATTTATTTTGTCATATAGGAACCACAATATATCTGTGTCAAGAGTCATATATGCATTCAAATATTTTATGTTCTAAATTATTTTCGGTTCTATTTTTGCATAGTTGGCAATACAAGTCTTCTGTCTTTAGATATTTCATATGGTCTTCTCGATATAAAACAAATAGAATTCTCAATTGCGCAATGAGGCGTTCAGTCGGCAGTGAGAGTTCTCGGTAGTAGATAGTTCTCTGCTGCGAATGTTTTATGTAAATATTTGTAGTGTGTGTACAGCTTCGAATTGGTTATTCTTGATTGATCAGTTTGAATAGACTGTTCTATAGTGATTCTGATAATTTGAGGTATTGCTTTCTGTAGAATATTGGGGTCTGAACAGTTCTTTAACCACATGAATCCAGTTGAGTTTAGGATATTCATAATATTTTCTGTAAAACCTATAAAGGTATTCGTTAGAGGAACCAATATATCTACAATTAATGAATAGAAGAATAAGATTTATATATGATAAACTCTGAATATAATTCCATCAGCAACATATAGGAGTGCGTTATATAAATTCATTACTAATATTGTCTGGACAAACTTCTGCATTTGTTGTATTCTCTTTTGAAGGGAAGAACTTTGCTTGAGGCCGAAATATGGCGGAATATTTGAGGTGTATTAGCAAAGTTTGTACGATTTACACACAAATAAAAACTGAGGTCTAAAGTAACTTAACATTGAGAAAACACTCAGAAATACAACAAAATAAAAAGGAAGGACGAAAATAAAACCATTTGATCAGTTCCATGGTTTCCAAGAAAGAAGCGATGTTATCAAAGGAAATGAGTATAGCTCAGGGGTGTGGTGAGTAGGGGAATGACGTCAGCATTGACAAAAGTTTACTTTACGGGATATCACACACAAAGTACAATTTACTACGGTCTAAATTAACTTAACACAGAGAGAAAACACTCAGAAATACAACAAAATAAAACGTAAATAAAACCACTCGATCAGTTCTAACAAAACCAATACTTTTATTGTAGCGGTGAGCGGAGGTATGTGAGAAGATCACAGAGATCTCTACACTCCTCACATCCCGTTTCAACCTTCTTTCAACATGGCCACATTGGTCCAATGACGTGGGAGTTCACTTAACTAACAACATTCTTCCCACATAACTGAGATAAGATAAAACTGCTTATGTTTTCGAATAATTTGTGTGTATTAGGAAAATCTGAAGAGTTAGAAGCAATCAGTAAAATATATATTCCAAAGATAAAGAGATCCAACAGTATTGGTTTAAAATGATTATAAATTAACTAATACAACAACATTTGTGAAAACAATCTGTAATATGAATTCAGAGTTAGATTAAATGGAAAATTAAATAAAGTTATTGTTTATCATGAAATCAAATATAACTGTACAAAATATTGTGAATTGACTCTCACCTAAGACATATTAAAACTCAACTCACTCCAGACCATATATACCCGGCCAGCCCTCTATATGGCAGACATCAATCCAGAACAGGACATCCATACGGCACCTCATTTAGCCGGTATTGTGATCAGGGTGCATGGACCGATCTGATCTGCTCTATGGACAAGACATCACCACCATCAATCCAGAAGAAGACATCCATACGGACAAGACACCTCAGTTGGCCGGTATTGTGATCAGGGTGCATGGACCGATCTGATCTGCTCCATGGACAAGACACCACCACCATCAATCCAGAAGAGGACATCCATACGGACAAAACACCTCGGTTGGCCGGTATTGTGATCAGGGTGCATGGACCGATGTGATCTGCTCCATGGACAAGACACCACCACCATCAATCCAGAAGAGGACATCCATACGGACAAGACACCTCAGTTGGCCGGTATTGTGATCAGGGTGCATGGACCGATCTGATCTGCTCCATGGACAAGACACCACCACCATCAATCCAGAAGAGGACATCCATACGGACAAGACACCTCGGTTGGCCGGTATTGTGATCAGGGTGCATGGACCGATCTGATCTGCTCTATGGACAAGACACCACCACCATCAATCCAGAAGAGGACATCCATACGGACAAGACACCTCAGTTGGCCGGTATTGTGATCAGAGTGCATGGACCGATGTGATCTGCTCTATGGACAAGACACCACCACCATCAATCCAGAAGAGGACATCCATACGGACAAGACACCTCAGTTGGCCGGTATTGTGATCAGAGTGCATGGACCGATCTGATCTGCTCCATGGACAAGACACCACCACCATCAATCCAGAAGAGGACATCCATTCGGACAAGACACCTCAGTTGGCCGGTATTGTGATCAAGGTGCACGGACCGATCTGATCTGCTACATGGACAAGACACCACCACCTAAGACATATTAAATAATAAAGAAAATGAACAATACAATGTGCATTGACTTAGAACGTATTCAAGATAAAGTATTCGTGAAAATTTGTCTTAGAATTTCTATGAATACAATATCCAAACCATAAACTTAAAGACTGCACAAAGAGAAATTATCTGTGGGTCCATGGAACCGACTCCTGCTCTGATGTACTGTCAGTTGCCATAGCTGCTCTAATCACCCTAGATTTAGAAATAAACCAACCAATCACAGCTTAATGGGACTGATTGTCCTCTTCATAAAATACAAGCAGACAGAATCATAAATAGAACTAATTTTTTATGATTTAGAAGAGGGAGTCAGTGGAAGGGTTGTCTCAACCGTTGGTTTTCGACCGCTACGACCCGGAATTGAATTCCGTATTGGGCACTTTTTTTATAATTAAAATTTTTAAAAATGCGCCAATTTCCCCCGATTCTTGCAGAGAGAATATAAGAAATGAGGGAAATTTACAGAGTAGCAAAATATAAACAACAAAATTGATGATCTTTTAATGAATAAATAAATACTTTGTTACATAGCTCCTTCCCTATGGGAGCTGTGACCCACAGATATCAATTACTGACATGGATCTGACGTGCTTCTGCCAAGGATTCCATCGAAGTTTTGGAACTTTGTCCCTAGTACGTTTGCGTCCTTTTTCTTGCGGCGTGAAGAGCGGCTTTGTCGTCGTATCGTCAAATGGGGACATCGTCATCTTGGAGGGAAGTCTTGGCTTTGACACGGTGGTGAAATCCTGGAGTCAGTCTCCGAAAATGTAAATCACAGCACCCATGGCCTCGAGGTCTTTTCGGCGATATTAGGTTTGTCTTTCCTAATCTAACCAGCATCTCCACCAAAATACCACGTGGAAAATTAGGAAAGATAAACTTCAGGATGACACTGCAATTTATTTAAGACAAAACAAATTATAATCAAATTAAAATATAAGATTAACAATGAGGGAAGTTTACAGAGTAGCGAATATAAGCAATAAAGTTGATAATCCCTTAATAAAATAATAAATACTTTGCTACTATATTTTGGGGAAATTGACTGCTCGTCTTCCAGGATGGTGTAAAGACACAATGCACCATCTGCAGGACCAAAGAGGCCTCTAGGAATATATGGAAGTCTCCAGACAGGACCTGTATTCCAACCCTACCAAGATAGTTAATTTGATCAATGAATATAGTCTCCATGACCTTGTATAATTATACAATGAGGAAAGACAATGAAAGGAAATACAATGAACAAAGAGGAAATGCCATCGAGATGGCCAGAACGGCCGAATGTCCACCAGACCAAATGGTCTCTATTATGTCGACAGCGTCCCTCCTTCCAACCACATTATGCGCCGCGACAAACAAGTTAGGGACCAACAAAGTATTTTTTGGTGACTAATAGCTCTGCAGTTGACAGCTCCCCTGACATCAGCCCCCCCCCCCCAAGGGTGCTCTAGGGGGATGCCCCCGTTGTCATGGAGCCTCGCGAGAATGGCTCCAATCACTCTTTCTTCCCACTTCATAATGACACGTACTCGCCTTGTAAATTGGGCGTTTAAATCAATGTCATAGTTGCTTAGTTCACTGGTCTTCTATTTCAATACAGCTCCGATGATGCGGAGAAACTGAACAAACTTCACCTTATCTATGACTGTCCGAACTTTACAGAAGTGAGATTGTTCCCTGATCTAAATGATTTAACTCTCTTACATCAGCCACTTTGTCTATATACATTTTATGAACTCTGTCGATTAATACATGTAAATTTTGAATATAGAGCAAGCTATAATATCAATATTTTTGAAAATAAGGCTTATTTTGGATTTGATAAGATTTTTTATTAATCCAATATTTCGATGGACCAATCGTCCATCTTTTACGAGGTTTTTGTTTTGAAGCACATAGCAGATCGCGTGCTTCAGGTGAGCCACAGACGTCTTACAAGTTTATTGGGGGATAAAACCATCTATGATGTATACAAATATATATCATAGATGGTTTTATCGCCCAATAAACTTGTAAGACGTCTGTGGCTCACCAGAAGCAGGCGACCTGCTGTGTGCTTTAAAACAAAACCCTCGTAAAAGATCGGTGGGGTCGGTAGAAGGATGGTCTAAACCGTTGGTTTTTGACTGTTACGACCCGGGTTCGATTCCCGCATTGGACACTTTTTTTTTTCTGATTAAAAAAATATGCTCCAATGGCCTCCGATTCTTTCAAAAGTCCAACCCCACCAGCGAGTGACATGTGTAGGACATGTGGTGTACTTACAGTAAAAGCAGTCGCCAACTTCTACCCACCATGATTATCATGGCCTGTACCGCGTGTACTAGGGATAAGCAAAAAAATATAATAATAATAAGTCTTATTAAAAAAAAAACATCTCAATTTGTAAATATTCAATACTAAGTTCTAATTTGTCTGTTGTTTTGTTTGTTTTCACTGTAATAGGCGCAAATATTTCAATATCGCATCTGGTTGATTAATTAATAAAAATAAAAATGATTGAAAATCAGAAATACAGATATAAAAACCTGCGCTATCTCTATTCATTATATATTGCATAAAATTCTATCCAAAATCTTATTGTATTGTGTTTGATTATTTGCATGCGTTATTTATTATCAAGAAAAAAGCATCTATTGATCGTGCTGACAAAAGTTACTTTGTAAGGGTTACTACACAAAGTTACAATAAACTAGGGTCACCGTTAGAGTAACTAACACACAGAAAAGCGTACAACAACAACAATAAAAAGGAGAGAAAAAAAAAAACTCACGATTTGTTATATAAAAACAAAACAGTACTTTTATTGTAACGTTGGTAGAGATCTGACCGGGGTCACACAGGTATGTGAGGAGATCACCAGACACGGATAAATCACACAGAGAACGACGTCTCCACACAATAATCCACCACACTCCCCTCGCAATACCATAGCTCCCTTATATATACAGACATGGCCACATTCGTCCAATGAGAAAGCGGAAGAGATTGGTTCACTATCAAACGAAAACAAAATCCTTCTCACTAAAACCTGAGATAAGATTTGAAAAAGTGCAAATATTTGTCAATATAATTTGACAGCGCAACTATAAAGGATTTCATAGTATGTTCTTTGGATGTCACCTCCATGTTCTTTTCCTTCCCACACAACCAGATGATCCTTCTGTTCGTGTTGAGATATCAACACATATCTCAAACTGGTCACTCTTTTAACCTCTTTATCCAATATGTCATTATCATAACATCAAACCCAAGTATCAATCTTTTAGAGTATTTCGCCTTTTGGGACTTGAATATCATCAATTGACAATTGACAATTAAAATAATTTTATTGACATCTTGTCAATACATGCAAAGTGCACAGTCTGTACTATTAAAAAAAAAAAGATAATTATATATATTATAAAACAAAAAAATATTTCTGTAGTATTTTAGAATTGTTTGAGATTATGCTATGTTAATGCAGTCGTGGTTAATTCTTGAAAGTATGATAATAAATATAATTTAGATCAGTAATTTAATTGAACTAAAGGAATATATAAAAGAACATAATTTGATAAAAGTAATGCCTGGCTTAAGGCGAGTAGAATAAGGAAAACAAAATATTATTTACATAATGTACAAAAGTTTTGAGCCGGCCAGCGGGAAACAACAACAACGAGATTTTATAGGGGAAGCATGACCTCTGGCGGTCGATTTAGCAAAGTATTTGGATCTATATGAAATATATTTCAAATATAATAATATTTTAATATAACATATATATATTGAAATATTAACGCTTATTTTGGATCAAAAATATTTATTAAAACTTCCAATATTTCGATGAGGCTGTTTTCTTCCTTGTAAGGAGGCTGATTCTATCCTTGTAAACATCCACGTGATGTGGCGAGGTTTGAATAAAGTATATTGGTGTGGTCAAACTGTTCAATGAAAATATGATTAATTTTTAAATTTATATTATTAAAATACTATTGTACTATAATTACTGTTTTATCTGTAGGTATGATTGGGGTATATCTATTCTTCTGTTGATACTATGTTTGTTTTCTATAGATGCCCAGCTCTCTAGAAATAATCTTGGGTGTTTATCCTGTATGTTCCTGTATAATATCTTGGAATTTTCAAATCTGGTATGTGTCTTTGTTTTATTGTACTATGTACAATGAACATGGCGTCTCTGCCAGCGCTGCAGAGTTTGGTGGAGAATCGCCAGTGCGACACCACGCATTTCGTGATCTACGAAGAATACGTCTTCTTCTTCTTTCTTATCTCCACTCAATCATATTAGGGTATCAAGCTTGTAGAGATTGAGACTTTACAACCATCATGACTGGGTGAAGTAGAATGCCTTTGTCATTAAGACTGGGAGCACTACTCAGTGGCAGGTCTACGAAGAATACGTAGATCGCGTACTTCACCACTGAGGAGATGGTGATGGTGTGGTCCTCGAGACCAACTGGAAAGAATACCATCAATAGATGTGTTGAACTGCCGTCTCAGTACCAATCGGTTAAGAAAAAACAACCCAAACCGTCTCTTTCTCTTCTCCAGGTTGTCTTTCGTATCCATAGTCTCAGTTTCATTTCAATGGTCATAATGATTTCTCATTATTTTCATTGAATCCTTTTATTCATTTGATATTTTTGTTTGCCCGCGTTTGTGTATATGTATGTTATATTCAATTTAATTTTTTATGATATATAAATATTTTTTCTAATTTCACCAAAAAACAAAAAGGTTTTTTATTTTTATTTTTTATTTTTTGCTGTTGTAGATATAGATTTTTTTTTCTTTTGGAGGGGTTAAATGTGTTTTTTCTAATAAACTCATTTGCCAAAAATATTATATAGTTAAATTGGTTTAAATAAAGTAAGCATATTTGCTAATAATTCAATTTCATTCTTTCTTTTTTTTTTAGTAAGTAAAATTTGCTTTCGACAAACTAAACATTCACTTAATAACCAATATTAGTTTTCTTTATTCTCTCCTCTCCACTCGGAATATAAGATATATATTTATTTTATTATGTCCTCCTTTCAGTTTCGTATGTATATGCAAATGTCTTATAGTTTGTGTATAGAATGTTTATGCAAATTTTTTATTTTAAAAATTAAGGTAAATAAGTTTGAGTATTTATATATCCTCTACATTTTCTAAACTCTTTATGGACATATAAGAAATGGAAGCATTGAAAAACGAATGTTTCTTTTCAAATATAAACAAACTTCTACTGTCCTTACTGCGATGATGCAGAATGATCCAATACAGTATTAGAGCTCTAAAGAAGCGGTCTGGTGGATTAAATTGGTGAAACCGCTGGGAGGGTTCACCACTGATAAACCAAGCCTTCCTAATATTTTTTTTTGTCGCAGCAAGGACAGTAGAAGTTTGATTTATGTTTAAACTAACATTCATGCCTAATGCCTTCAATTTTTATATATATAGATGGTACGTTATCGTATTATAAGCTTTATGGATATGCTTGTAGATGGACAAAAAAAAAAAAAAAAGTCAGAAAGATTGCCATGCCAATAAAGAAAAAATTGTTAACGTTTTTATATTTTCCCATATATACTCGCTTTTGCTCAGTCAATATCGTAATGAAAAACCTGAACGAAAAGAACTTGAATGTTTGTCTTACCCAGAATACTACCTTCACCTATAGGCTTCTTTTCTCCCCGTCAGTAAATAGAGAAATCCGATATCAATAGAGACGAAAGGGAAGGCGGCTTTGGAAAATATGCCAAAGAAGGCGTTCTAGAAACTTTTTTTTTTAATAACAAAGGCATTGGTCCATATTCATATATCATTGATAGAAATACTTAGAAAATATCTCTCATAATATAAAAATATTGTGCATAGATAATGCACAATATATTATGCATAGATTATCCTAGCTGCTTCTGTGGAAAAGAAAACTCAATACATTTATTGATAGAATGTCCAATCTTTCACAGCTACAGAAGTAATCATTTTTATCCCATCGAATAAATGTTTCAATTTGTATATAACAAAGACATCTATGTAAAATTCAATAATTTTGGTAAATTCATTTTAGATTTTCTTTTCTGTTTGAGAAAACCAACATCTCAGTTTTGTTTTTAGTCTTGTTTATTGAATCTATATATATAAAAATGAATGTATGTGTGTGTGTCTGTCCTTTATGCCTGATCAAACCACTCATTGGAACGCCATGAAACTTTGGGAAGTTATTTAGTATAGTACTGGGAAGGTTTCTAGCAAATGATTTCTTGAATATCTTGAATATCCTTAGAGTTATTTGCAGATTTGTAGATTTAACTCGAAAGCATCCCCCCATTGCGACGACGTTAACAAGTTTTTTTATCTATAAGTTTTATTATCACAAAGTTTATTATCTTAAAGATTATTTATCAAAAGTAAGATTTTCTACCTATTAATTGCGCACAAGTCAAAGTTAGATTTATCATTTATCTACAACATATATATTGGGAGAATAGATAAAATGATGATTTTGTAATGTAGAAAATTAGGAAAGACAAAATTAAGGATGACACGGCAATTTATTTGAGACAAGAATAATGATACAATTCCAAGGCAAAAATACTATTCCTTTAACTTCCGTTTACCGAGGGGACCAATTAATATTGATTTTATTCAACTTATCGAGTATTTTTCAAGGGACCGGGAAAAAATGTTCACTTTATTCGAGAGATTCAAATTTACGAGTTTCAAATTATCAATATATATCTATTATTTTTTTATAAGTTTATAGAGAATTGTTTTTAACAAATGTTCGTTAGACAAACCTTTACTCGGGTAAAACCCGGGCGAAGCCGGGTACATCCGCTAGTTGTATATAATGTTAATTATATATAAGCTGCTAAAATGTATTTAGGCGCAAGTATCCCAAGCTGGGATATCACGTCCGATATGTCAAATAAAAAATATTATATATTTATAGCATATATTTCAATTGGTTGATATTTTTTCTCTTTCATCTAACTAAAACTTGCATACTAATTCTTGTATATATTTCAAATATCTTTTTTCTTTCCTTTCAATGTTTAGTTTACTTTTGTAGTGCAAGTGTCCCTATGGGGACATAGCGCTCAAAGTCGAAATAAAATAGAATTGAAGTAATTTTTTTTCGACATGAGCTCTGGCAAAGAGCTCTACACAAAATACGGCCAGCGGTTTGAAGAGTAGGATAATTATTGTACATATTTCAAATGATCTTTCTCTTTCAATGTTTAGTTTACCTTTGTAGTGCAAGTGTTCCTAGGGGGACATAGCGCTCTAAGTCGAAATAAAATAGAATTGAAGTAATTTTTTTTTTCGACATGAACTCTCGCAAAGAGCTCTACAAAAAATACGGTCAGCGGTTTGAAGAGTAGGATAATTTGAGAAAAGAATGTTCACCCCAAAAAAGTAATTTGTTCAATGTGACACGCGTCCTTATGAGTGACAGGAACAGGATTAGCGGCACGAGACATGGAAGGTAGGGGGAAGCTGTCAAAGTCAAGACCTAACTAATCTGGGCGCAAACATCTAATTACCTGACTCCCAGCTCATCACTGGGGATATTTGTTTAGCCGCTGGAATGTTTTCTTAGCGTTGCTTTGTGTTCGACACTGGAGCTATTTGTTATGCAAGTTTTATTTGAACTAGACAAATCAGAGAGGGTTGTTTTCCTGGTTCTTTCCCCTAACATCCCTTCTTCGAATCCTTTCCTGACTTCCTTTGTAACATAACTTCTGAAAAAATTCTACATTCAAAATATATATATTGTATACAAGGCTGTCCCAAAATTTCGTAAACACTTTGCAAAAAAATTGAAATATCAATATTATTTACCATAATGTTATTAGCTGTTATGTATAATGTCTTTGTATTATGTTGTTGTTGTCGTGTCCAAAGAAGAGCTTCAGATGTCTCCATACATCTCTATCACAGCAGTCGCAATGTTCTCTATCTTGGGTGTGTAAAGCTGCTGTTTCGCATATTTGATCTTTCCTCATCTTTTGTTGAATTATCTTGTATTTTTTTCAAAGTATCAGCGTCAAATACTGACATTTGTTCTTTCCTTTGGCTCAACTTTCTGGCTTCCTTTGATATTTCATCTGCCAACTCATTACCCCCGATCTTTGTATTATGTATAAAGTAATTGTATTAGGTATTATTATCAGCTTAATATTGATACGAGGGATTCTATATTTACAAATACGTTATTAGGTTGAGATGGGGATAGCTTCTCGGCCATTACAGGAGCACTAGACCCTCCTATGTAATATATCTGTTTATTATCGTTGACACTTGGAGTCAAAGGAAAGAACAAATGTCAGTATTTGACGCTGATGCTTTGGCAAAATATAAGATAATTCAACAAAAGTTTGGAAAAAATCAAATATGCGAAATAAACTCTGAGAGAAGAATTACAAAAAACAAGACTCAGAACGAAACACTATAAAGGAATGACAATACGAGGTGTGTTCAAAAAGTATCGCGACTTTTGTGTTTTTTCAAAAATTATTTATTTATTCATGAATACCTATTTTGTCCCCTTCAAAGTAATAGCCATGAGATATTATACACTCGTGCCAACGGTTTTTTCAATCTTCGAAGCACTTCAAAAAATCATTTTTAAAAATCTTTTTTAGCTCTTCCTTCGATGCCGTCTTTATCTCGTCAAGCGTAGCGTAACGTCGTCCTTTCATGGGCCTCTTCAGTTTAGGGAACAAGAAAAAGTCACAGGGACCAGATCTGGGAATACGGTGGCTGCGGCATCATTAGTGTGTTGTTTTTGGCCAAAAAGTCGCGCACAAGCAACGATGTGTGAGCAGGGGCGTTATCGTGGTGCAAAAGCCAATTTTTGTTCTTCCACAAATCCTGGCGTTTCTGGCGGATTGCTTCGCGCAAATTGCGCATAACTTGCAGGTAATATTCCTTATTTACCGTTCTACCCTGTGGCAAGAACTCATGATGCACCACGCCCCTGCAATCGAAGAAAACTGTCAGCAAAACTTTCACATTCGACCGAACTTGGCGCGCTTTTTTCGGTCTTGGTTCGTGCGGCAGCTTCCATTGAGATGATTGAGCTTTGGTTTCCACGTCATAACCATAAACCCACGCTTCGTCACCAGTTATGACCCTCTGGAGCAAATTTGGGTCGTCGCGGACAGAGTCCAACATCTCATTAGCAATGTTCATGCGATGCTGTTTTTGGTCGCAATTGAGCAATTTTGGTACGAATTTCGCGGCGACCCGTCTCATGCCCAAATCATTGATAAAAATCGAATGGCACGAGCCAATCGATATGTTTAGGTCCTCAGAAACTTCTCTAACGGTGATTCGACGATTGGCCAATATCATTTTCTCCACTTCATTAATTTTTTCGTCTGTTGTTGAAGTGCTCGGGCGTCCGGCACGCTCTTCGTCGTTCACATCTTCTCGGCCTTCTGATAACATTTTATACCACCGATAAACGTTGCTTCGGTCCAAGGTAGCTTCTCAGTATGCCACAGTCAACATTCGGAATGCATCCGCGCACTTAATTTCGTTTTTCACACAAAATTTGATACAGGTTCTTTGATCCATTTTTTTTAATAGGTAAAAATCGAATACGATCCAAAACACCTGCAAGCAAAGCAGCTGTCAACAATTAAGTGAACATACAAAATGGCCGAGCTTGTCGGCATAAGTGAGAGACATGAGTACCAACATAAAGCCACAATAAGATCGAAATTCGAATATACGTAACCCGCGAAAATTCAAAAGTCGCGATACTTTTTGAACACACCTCGTACATCCTGATGGCACAAGAACCTACAGGACATGTAACAACTGTCCTGGTGTGGAACTAACACCTACCCACATATTCTCATGTCCAGAAATGGCCGCAGCCTTACAGAAAATTGACATGAACCCGTGTAGTGTTCAAAAGTAAGGCCAGAATTCACACGCTGCCCAGGACGTATCCAGACACGTTTGCGACGGTCGTCAGGACTCAATAAGACATGGGACTCGTCACTAAAGACTATACGTCCCCAGTCAGCGCAGTTCCAAGTTGATCGCTCCCGACACCACTGTAGTCGGACTTGTCGGTCAGGGTGTGAGGGGTAGGCATCGTAACAGTCGGTGAGATCTCAGTCGTCTGTTGATAGTAATTTTGGACAATTGTATGCCACGTTAGATGGTAGATAACGTCAGTGCTGCGACAGCTGTTCTGACAATCGCTCTGTCCTCCCGTTCTGTTGTGTCTCTTGTGATGTATATAATTATTTATTTGTTTTGTGTCGCGTTCCCAATATAAGAACAAGTTTTAAAGAAACACTAAAAGATTCTAAGCAACAGAACTCTACTTTATTATTCTCTTGACCTATATTTTATACCTCGCGCTTTTCGCGGACATGCAAATCAACCATCCTTTTAAAAAAAACAAAAAGTAAATATACAAATATACAGAATATACAAATATACAAAATAAAACAATACCATGCAAATATCCCAAGGTATGCGACAGACTCCCCCCCCATGACCTCTCATCACTCCTGTGATGGGACTCCTGGTGGTCTATGATGAAACTTAATGATGTTGGTGATGTGGGCACTCTGGGTTCCTCGTTCTGATTCATAGAGGACATATTTAACACAGCCGTCCACCATCTTTACATCAGTAACAACATGAGGTCCAGTCTGCAGTCGCTGTTTACCTGTGTATTGGTGTTTCACCAGAATCGAATCTCCAGGTTTGACATCAGCAGGTCTTCTTCGATTTCGGTTGTAATAATATTTAGTGCGCAGACGGTATTTATGGCGCTGTTTGTCATTATTCTCCGTTTCAATTCTATGGAGTTGTAAGCCCAATTCCTCGTCAGCAGGCACTACCGGCACTGTTCCCTTCCATTTATACCATGGAGAGCATCCCAGATAGGTATTATGATGTCGATTATGATAATGGACGGCTGCCTCCAAGCAACATTTCCATCCTTTAGGGAACTGTGGGTAGCATTCCATGAAGGTCTTAATTTCTTGAATCACTCTCTCGGCCAGACCATTTCCCGCAGGGTGATAAGGACTGGTATGAAGAAACCCGATTCCCTTCTCCTGCGTCCAGTTGTAAAATTTCCCTCGAGTAAAGGAGGTACCTCTATCGGAAATAATTTTCTTTACATTTTTAAGAATGGGATGGTCCGCAAAGTATTCCTTTAGGGCTTTACCCGACTGTTTCATACTTTTGGCGTATACAATCCGAGTAGCTTCATCAATCACTACTAAGAATGACTGGGTAGAGGCATTGGATTCTGATTTCTTTTTGAGTTCTGCGAAGTCAACATGAACCGTATGAAAGGGAACATGAGATTGAACAGGCAAACTCATCTGGTCAGAGGTAGATCTATATTTGGCCTTTACCTTCTGACAGGTGGAACACGATTGGACATAACGTCGAATGTCCCCCTTCATATTTCGCCACCAAAATCGATTCTTAATTGTATAATAAGTCCTCCAGAATCCCGAGTGGCCACCAAATAAGACTTTCTCTGTTCGTCGTATTCCAGCTCTAAAGCTTTATGCTTCAACCAGAACGTCTGTTCATCAGACTTGTCTGGGACGCTTACACACAATCGTGACAACGCGTCGGCGTCCCTCAGTTCCTTTCCCGACCGATGATTTATTATGATATTAAAGGAGCGCAGGAATAACTGCCACCTGGCTAAACGGTCTCTAAGTTCTCCACAACTTAAAAGTTGAGTTAAGGCTCTGTGATCTGTATGTACCACAAAAGGGCGACTCTCCAAGTAGGAACGAAAATGTTTCACAGCCTTTAATACCGCCAAGCACTCTTTCTCGGTAACGGAATAATTTTGTTCGGCTTTTGTAAAGGTGTAGGAGTAATAGCTAATTACCCGAAGTTGTTTACATCTTTTTTCTTGGAGGTCCCTTTGATATAAAATGGCTCCCGTTCCATAGTAGCTGGCATCCGTTGATAGCTCGAATGGCAATCTCCCATCAGGAACCTTAAGAATTGGTTCCTCAGTAATAAGTGCGATACGTTTTTGGTAGGCCGTCTCGCATTCAGAATCCCATTCGAAGGTTACATCTTTTCCTTTTAATTTGTCCAATGGTCTTACTATGTGAGCATAATCTTTTATAAAGGCGCGGAAATGATTAGTCAATCCGGTGAAACACTGTAAGGACCTCAAATTGTATGGACGTTTCATATTTCGAACCTTTTCGGTAACTTCAGCCCTTATTTTCTTTGTGTCTCCATCAATAACTCTCCCCAATAAGTCTATGCGAGGGACGCAAAATTGACATTTATCAAGATTTAGCACTAGGCCCGCAGTGGTCAGTCGTTCAAGAATTCTATGCGTCAAAATGGAGCAATCCTCCTGAGTATAGCCACCACAACAGATGTCATCGATATAAGCTACCACCTTATCACCCAGTAGGTCTCCTAGAATTGTAGTCATTATTCTCTGGAACTTAGCTGGAGAATTCTTCCATCCAAACGGAAGCTTTAGAAACTCGTAATGACCAGATGGAGTTACGAAGGCAGTGTATTTTCGAGTATTTTCTGATACGCCAAGTTGCCAAAATCCATCCTTCAAGTCGAGCTTTGAGAAAAAACGACATCCTCCGAACACATTAATAATGTCGTCTATTCGAGGAAAGGGAAAAGGATCCAAAATTGTTTCATCGTTAATCCTTCGATAGTCGACACATAATCGATAGTCTCCATTCTTTTTTGGAATTACTATGCATGGAGATGCAAATGCCGAGTTTGATGGTCTAATTATTCCTTCGCTTAGCATCGATCTAATTTTCACATTTAACCAGTTTCTTTTGGTATTCTCCAATCGATATGGCTTTGCACTGACAACTCGAAAGTTTTCTTGCAGTCCAAATTCCACCTCAAATTTTGAAATTATTGGCGAAGTCCTTTTGCAAAGGCTGGGGTATTTGACCTCGACATCCCTCCTGGTAACGAAGTTCGGGCCAGCTTCAGAAAAGAAACTGATTTGATCTGTAAAGAAGTCCCACTTCACTTTCAAGGATTTTAACGTAGGCTTACCAATTAACAGATCAAAGGGCATATCTGGGAGGACAATAGCCTGGATCTTGATTGTTTGCTCCCCAGCCTCCAAAACCAGATCAATGGCTTCGGTAGCAGTGAATTTGTTATGGTTGATCGTGTTTATTAAAGTCTTGGTAGGGTATGTTTTCCACTTGTTTTTTTGTGTTAAATTTTCGTGTATCAGGTTAAGAGAAGAACCGCTGTCCAGATAGGCCTTTACTAAGTGAGAGTTTATTGTCACATCAATGAAGGAATGGGGAGAATCACAAATCGAAAAAATGGTCGATTTTGACCATGGGATCGGCGAACCCATACTTGTCAGTTTTTTGACAAATACGAACCATTTCCATCATTTTCCGCCTGGTATAACCTCGTGTCACTAGTTTCAGTGAAATGAACTGGTTTCTTGACTGTGCCAGGAGGTTATACCAGGTTTTCACAAATGTTTTCATATACTTTGATCCAAATTTTAGGATCCACGTTTCTTCCATCAAAGGTAGCCACATCCATTTTGACTGGCCTACCTACCCTGATTTCACTCTTATTAGTAAGCAGAAAGTCCGTCATTAAACGCTGCTGGTTGGCCATCGTCCTGAGGATACTCTCCATGGTCGAATCTGCCAAGTCCGTTTCTTCCTCTTGCCTGTCTTGCTTAATAAGTTTAATCTTATCAAATTCTCCATTGGCATACCATTGTATAAGGCCAGTTGGAACGCCAACAAATCGGTTTGAATCCTTTTTCAGATAAAAAGCCATTGGTTTCTTGCCATACCTAAAAGTCCTTTCATGACACTCTGGTATTCTTCTGGAATGTCAATAATCTCCTCACCAGAGTGTAAACCAAATCCAATCACCTTATCATCCCTGAAGTATAAGACTAGTGATCCTGTCGGCTGCGCCATAGTTGTCGAGTTCCCAATATAAGAACTAGTTTTAAAGAAACACTAAAAGATTCTAAGCAACAGAACTCTACTTTATTATTCTCTTGACCTATATTTTATACCTCGCGCTTTTCGCGGACATGCAAATCAACCATCCTTTAAAAAAAAAACAAAAAGTAAATATACAAATATACAGAATATACAAATATACAAAATAAAACAATACCATGCAAATATCCCAAGGTATGCGACATTTTGCATAATATTTAATTTATAAATTAATCTCATAATTTAGTCTATGAAAATTAAAATATTGGACTGGTGACAAAAACAAAACTGAAAATAGATGGCTTAATGTTATGTAGTTAAGATATATAATTAATTGTTATGGTTATGTAATTTTGATCTTCATTGAATAAAATATATAAAGTTTGAATGTGTTTTAAATTTTAATAACAAGTACAAAACACCTTGGTCGACCGCTGCCGTCCTGACGTCCGTTCCGTTGTTGACCCATTTTTGCCAACATCGTCTGATAGCCGCATCACTTCGACACAGATGTCGCGCGATTAGTCGATTAGACCAACCAGCCTCTTTCAATCCAATGGCACGGCCAGTTTCAAACTCTGACATATGTTCGTAATGAGCACGAATCTTTCGGCGAGGCATTGATACAGTAGAAATAGGCGTACTGCTAAAATATTAAACGGAAATATTTTGAAAATCAGCTCGTTCCGCGTCGATTATTGAGTCTAGAATGCTCGTGCTGGATGCGAAGTTCAGATGCGTGGGAGCTCTGGCTTTTCATATATACATACATACATACATATACATACATACAATACATACGTGCGCAGCGTGGATATTTACACTGCAATTTTAAAATTGACATGTAATATTTAACAATTTTTTTAAAATATCACTTTGATATGATATATAGCTATTTAGATATCTAAATTGTTATATCTTCAGCTATAAATATCCATGCTGCGATAGTATATATTAATAAATATTTATTGTAAGATATAGTCAATGTTTTATTAAGCCCGTTGAAGAGCGATTATCGCTTGATATTTTGCATTTTAAAATAAAAAGAAGCTCATTGTGAGAAAATATTTCGAATTTAAAACGTTTTTCACAATTTTTTCATGAATAGAGCCCTTTGTTGTTATAGTTGAATAAGGTTGAATTCTGCACATAGTTTCAATTTGTATTATTTGAAGAAGAATTTTTCTTTTCTTTTTTTATATCATTTTCTTTTTTACATATTGGCCTTATGTGGCCAATTTCTCAGCAATTGTAGGATTTAGATTTTATAAAGTAACATAAAATTGTAGAATGATTACTTTTACTACAATTTGTAGAAAGAATTAACTTTAGATATCTTTTTAGTTTCATTTTCTATAATTAAAAAATATATATATTTCAATTTAAAGCGCTATGTCCCCCTAGGGACACTTGCGCTGTCATACATGTATGACATTTGTCTATACATTTTAGCCGTAAATAGAATAGTGATATGATATTAACAATGAGAAAGAGAGAGAAAAATAAAAACGAGAAAAAAAGAACTGTGTACAAAAGAAAGAAATGTCTGGCAATATGTACAATCAACATAATATAAATTATCAGTTTCTTAAAATATATTTGTTGCTATATAATTTAATATATAATGTCTATTTGCAATCAAAAGGTATTAAATTTAATATACATTTATTTACTGGAAATAAAAATACTTGGATCTGTTACTATTAAATTATTGTAAATTCTGTAGTCTTGAAAAACAGGACAATCCAGTAAAAGATGTATTGAGGTTTGTTCCTCATGTCCACAAAAACAACTCGAGTCTTCCATCGCTTTAATTCTTTTTAAAAAGCTTCTGAAATTTCCATGATTAGAAATGAATTGAGAATTAAGAAAGTTTGGTCGGAAATATTTTGGTATGTTGTTAGGGAAGAAGCTTTGAAAGTTTCATTTGTGTTGTTCTTTAAATTAGCCATTTTAAATTCAATAAAATCCGTTATCAATCTTGGGACATCTCTCTCAAAATTGTATTTTCTATAATAACCTTCAGATTATTTTCTGCAGACTCATATGCTAAAGCGACTATATATATTCAAGACTTGCTTCATATCTCCCTCCTGTAATAATTGGACGCTTACTCGTAATCTATTCCGTAATTTATCAGACCTAACATCAAATTCATTACGTTTCCATATAGAGTTATGCCAACGGTTAAAATTGAAAACTTACATGTTAAAAATGAGTAAATAACAGAGATATATATTTATTAGATAGTAAAAAGGCATATATTGGATTTAACAAAAGATTTATTTTGCCAATATTTCGGTTGGCTGAATGCCAAACCTTTATCAAGGCATTACATTTTTGTATACACAAACTCAGCGCCGCATAGTGTTATAATATCACAGTTGAAATCTTTTCCAAGCCAGCCGAAATATTGGCAAAATAAATATTTTATTAATTCCAATATATGCCTTTTATTATCTAATGAATTAAATATGGATTGCTCTTTTTCAAAAAGAGATATATATAAATACTAGACGAATGGCCCGGGCTTCGCCCCGGGATTGACCCGTGTGCATATCTACCCGAGTGATATATATTCAGATAAGATTTTTTTTATAATTGTTTGTTATTAGCATTATCTATTTGTTTGCATCAGCCTAATTTAATCTAATCTTTGATAGAGGGCGCTGTTCGTGAGCTAAGTAGAATAATTTTAATATATAGTTTTAAGTTTGGCATACCCGAGACATTTGGCCTATATCGACAGATGAATCAGCTTTATAATCAGTATGGGCATTATACTGCAAACCTGAAAAAGGCTTGAGTCCAAAGCTGAATACGCTGAACAGGAACTTGCATAGTTTGTGTAGCTGCGACGCGGGCTTCAGAATACCTAAGACGGCGAAGCGCACGACGCGTCTCACTTTGAAGTGGTGTCTCAATAGCTCTAGCATTCCTATATCTCCTGGAAGCAGCCGTATTCCTACCAAGTAAACGTCGGCTGTGGCGAGGCATATTCTAAAAAAATATATTAGATTGAGATTAATAACAAAAGCTTCAAAACCAGCAATTTCTAAACAAAGCATAAAAATTTCCTGTCTTTTTGAGGTAAAAATCAAAATTTTTAAATTTTTTATTCAAAATAGCCTTCAGATATGTTAAAAAGATTTTAAAAAACTAAAATCATAATATTATTACCAAAAAATTGATGTACAAAACCAGTTATTATTAAAAAGCTTCAAAAATAGACCAACCGCTGGATACGGCAATGAAAAAGCATGCTTTTTCGAGCTAAAAAATAGAAATAATTTTCAAAAATACAAAATACAACCCCTATATGTTAAAAAAACTATAAATAATCTAAATATAAAATATTTAATCAAATAAATTAAAATATCTTTAAAAAAATTTTGAAAAAGGACTTCAAAAAGACAAATAAATGAATCCGTAAAAGAAATCCCTTGTTTATTTAAAAATATAAATAACCTATTTTTTTAGATACAACCCATATATGTAGAAAATATAATAAATAAACTGTATGGCATATTCTGAAAAAAAAATTAGATTGAGATTAATAACAAAAGCTTCAAAACCAGCAATTTCTAAACAAAGCATAAAAATTTCCTGTCTTTTTGAGGTAAAAATCAAAATTTTTAAATTTTTTATTCAAAATAACCTTCAGATATGTTAAAAAGATGTTAAAAAGCTAAAATCATAATATTATATTACCAAAAAATTAATGTACAAAACCAGTTATCATTAAAAAACTTCAAAAATAGACCAACCGCTGGATACGGCAATGAAAAAGCATGCTTTTTGGAGCTAAAAAAATAGAAATAATTTTCTAAAATACAAAATAAAACCCCTATATGTTAAAAAAACTATTAATAATCTAAATATAAAATATTTAATCAAATAAATTAAAATATCTTTAAAAAAATTTGAAAAAGGACTTCAAAAAGACAAATAAATGAATCCGTAAAAGAAATCCCTTGCTTATTTAAAAATATAAATAACCTATTTTTTAGATACAACCCATATATGTAGAAAATATAATAAATAAACTGTATTTAAAAGATCAAAGCAATAATTAAAAAAATTCCATAATAAAATTTAAAAAAGGACCTCAAAATGACCCATAATTGAACACAATGAAATTGCTTGCTCTTTTTTGCGATTAATAATAAAAAAACCCAAATATTTTAAAAAACACAACACCTATATGTTATAAATACCACAAATAATTTGTATTTGAAAGATCTAAATAATTAAATAAAAATATCTGAAGAAATATTTGAGAAGGGCCTCATAATGACAATCACATAAACATATCAATAAAATATCTTGCATCTTAGTGAAAAAAAAATAGAAATAACCCAAAATTTGTTTACAAAACAACCCATATATGTGGAAAACACCATAAATAATCTACTTTTAAAATATCTAAGCAATTAATTAAAATTTTGTTAAGGTCCCCTCAAAAAAAGACATAAAATTGAGCACATTAATGAAATTTCAAGCTTTTTGGTGAAAAAAAAAAGAAATAACCCATTTTTTTTTACAAAACAACCCATATAAGTGGAAAACACCATAAATAATCTGTTATTAAAATATCTAAACAATTAATTTAAAATTTTGTTAAGGTCCTCAAAAAAAGACATAAAAATGAGCACATTAATGAAATTTCATTTTTTTTTTGTAAAAAATAATATAAATAACCTTAGTCTTATAAAAATACTAACCACGTAAGTTAGAAATAGCATATATAATCTGTATATAAAATAAAAAAGAAATAAATTAAAATTAGCCTAAAAATTTATCTAAAATATAAAATTGATCTCATCAAGTAAGGCTTCAACTTTTTTTGGTATAAAATAAGAAAACTATAAAATAAAAGTATCTTACCATGTATAAAAGTTATTAAAATATATATAAAAAAGATTAAAACTAACTTTCCAAGAAGTTCAAAAGTGTAAACACTTTCGAAAAGCCTAAAAATTTATCTAAAAAATAAAATTGATCTCATCAAGTAAGGCTTCAACTTTTTTTGGTATAAAATATGAAAACTATAAAATAAAAGTATCTTACCATGTATAAAAGTTATTAAAATATATATAAAAAAGATTAAAACAAATTTTCAAAGAAGCGCTAAAGTGTAAACACTTTTGAAAGTGTAAACACTTTAACTCTGTTGAATTTTTTTTTGTATTTTATCGATAACAGCAAAGTTATGTATGTTAAAGTTAGGAAAAATATTTTGATGTTAAGCAAAACCTGCTCCATCTCGTTTTACATAAATGTTGAAAATTTGGTCGAAATTGATGCATTGTAACGAAAGTTTTTAGTGAACAACACTTATGAAATTTCCATTTTATTAATATAGATATATATATTATTAATAGTATTTTTTTTATTTTTTGAAAAAGAGGAAAAGTAAAATATTAAGAACTACAGATTTTGAATTAATTTTGAGTCAGAACAGCAAGCTAATTCTGTATCAAATAGTATTGTTATGAGAATTTCAAGATTTATAAAATTTGTTATTTAGTTTAAACATGTGAGGTTTATTTTTTTATTTTTTTTTTAATAATAAATAATTAGCTACAATATAGTAGTATAAAGGAAAAAAAGGGTATAAAGGGTAAAAAAAGGAATAAGCGAAGAGAAAGTTTTATAGAAAAGAGCAAAGACAGAACCATGATAATAATTTTCCAAATATATATATATAAAGGCTAATCATAATTATCTCATGGTAAAAGCATTTAATAACGACGTCAAATTTGCAAACATTTATCACGTAAATAATGGTGAAAGATTCTCCATTCAAGTACCAATTCATGGCGCAGGCATTTTGCAAAATATGCCATCAATACACAAAGCAGAAGAGTCAGCCTTTCTTGTCAAAGAGAGAGAGTTTGACTGGAGCCGGATTAGAGAAAATTACTCCAGGTGTGAAAGGAATCATGTTAAAAGGAAGTCGTGGATTGGCTACTGGGGTTTGGATGGCCATTGGTCAGGCAGGAATTCAACTCAATCTTTCTCACGATGTCATGCCTCCCTATTCTGTCGCCCATCTGGGGCCATTCAGCCTTTCTGGGGCGTCGTTCGACCGGAAAATTATCGTCTTTTTGTGGTAAATGTCATCTCTTTGAAGAATCTTGTTGTACTTAGTATGTGTGGAGTTGGCCGGATACTCTTTGTCCTCTCTTCATTTTAACTTTTTTTTGCCTCTTTATTTATCTTTCTTTTCCCTTCGATTGCATATTGATTCTTGACGCTGATTGAAGTGATCTGTCGTATTGACGTTAACAATGTTTGTTTGAAAACCATATCTAATTCTTGTCAATCACAACTTGAGGTAAATTGAGACGTTTATTGAAAGAGGAGTTTTTTTGAAAATGTGAGACAAAATATTGACAAAGTCAAGGAAATTTCCAAAGTATTTATTTGAAATACCCTTTGCAAGGAATTTTGTTAAACGCTATTGATAATTATTAAATGGAACAAAGTTTAATTTCCCTTACTTTAATAAATAAAATTATATTCAATTTTTAAAATTTTTCAAAGATTTTTTTTCTCATCGAATATACAGTTAAACCTGTCTATATTGTGCCCCCCCCCCCCCCCTAAATAGCGCCTTCCTCTCTATAGCGCCCGATTTTGAACATTAAAATGTAAACATTTTACATTAAAAGTGACCTGTCTATAGCACCCTATTTTGGTAAGTCCCAAGAGGGGGCGCTATAGACAGGTTTAACTGTATATTTATTTGTAATGCAAGTTTTCAAAAGAAAACCACTCTACCCTTTCGCTTTTACCTTAATGAATCAAAATGCTTAGCGTAAATCTTCTGAGATTGCTGGTTGTATGATCTATAGGTGTATGAATAGATTTGTGTGATCTGAGTTATTTTGGGCAACGCTTAATGGAAAGATTTTAAAAGACAGTGTGACTAGTGAGTGACAGAAAGACAAAGAAGGTGGGGCGGTTTAGCCCTTTGGTGTGCTCGTTCATTTCCCAGAATACCGCTGTGACAGAGTAGAGTTGAACATTGGGTGTATAGTGAGGTGGTCTGCTGACAAAAGTTACTTTGTACGGGTTATCACACAAAATGCAATAAACTAGGGCCTAAAGTAATAGTAACTAAACACACAAAAATCGTACACTCAAGAGTACAACACCAAAAAAAAGGAGGTTAATAATATTTAACAAATTGTGAGTTAAAATAAAACAAAACAATTTTTATCTTTATTGTAGCGTTGGTAGGGATCGGACCGGGGTTACACAGGTATGGGAGGAGATCACCAGACACGGATAAAACACGCAGAGAACACCATAAGCGTCTCCACACAAATCTTTAACCATACTGGTCTCTCGCATTCCCTTAAACCCTCTTTATATACAAACATGGCCACATTTGTCCAATGAGAATGCTTGAGAGATCAGTTCACTTATCTAACAAAAACAACATTCTTCCCAATAAAGAAATAAGATAATAGAAAAATAAAACGGAGATAGAAGAGGAGTGTCTTGGGCGAATTTTATTAGCAAGCTTTCGGACGTCCTTCTACTGGCTTTGCGATATACAAGGTGCGTTCATTAATTTCCAGGACTGCTCTGTATCTTTGAAAAAAAATAAAACAAATAAAAAAACTAATTCAATATTTTTCAAAATATGCCCCTCCTGCCTCAATACACCCGTTCCATCTTTTTTTCCAATTGTCGAAGCAGGAGATAAAATCACTTTTTGAGAGGTTCCTCAAGGTTGCCTTCGATTCAGCTTGTATCATATCAACGTTGTCAAATTTCCGTCCTTTCAAGTTAATTTTCAATTTAGGATAGAGGAAAAAGTCATTGGGGGCTAAGTCGGGGGAATAGGGTGGATGAGGGATCTGTATGGTTGAATGCTTGGCCAAAAACTGCAAAACAACATGGGATGTGTGCGGCCGCGCATTACCGACGTGAAGTATCCAGTCATTGTTTTGCCATCTTTCAGGTCTTTTAAGGCGCACTGCCTCCCTTAAGCACCTTATTATCCCCAAATAAACAGACAGTCCAGTCACTGAAGATAATTCTTCTGTTAGATTTAATTAACTCCTTCATTTTGAGCTTGTTTTCCTCGCAACGAAATGATCTTGGACGCCCAGTATGCTGATCATCGTTTACCTTTTCCCGACCTTTTTGGAAGCGTGAAAATCATTCAAAAGTTCTTGAACGGGATAAAGCTGCATCGCCAAAAGCTTCTTTAATCAATTCATACGTCTCAGTATAACTTTTTTTTCAATTTAAAACAAAACTTAATGCAGATTCTCTGCTCTTCGAAAATGGCCATTTTAAAATTAGAAATGCGAACCTTACAAGGAAGTTGTTTTGTTCTATTTTTAGATCGGCGCGTGCGCCACGAGACTCGTGCTTTCAGTCAGGTGTGGTCGAATGTCCAATATTCAACTCTGTAAAAAATATTTTCTCTAGCTTTTTTATTTATTTTATTTTTTAACCAGTCCTGGAAATTAATGAACGCACCTTGTAGATAAGAGTGCGAATATTTGCCAATTAACACAAAGCAATAACATCTATACATATAAAATGGAAGGATTTAAAAGCACGAATGTTTCTTTTATACATAATACAAACTTCTACTGTCCTTACTGCGATGAAAAATATATTGGGAGGGCTTGGCTCATCAGTGGTGAACCCTCCCAGCGGTTTCGTCAATTTAATCTACTAGACCGCTTCTCAGAGCTTTAATACTCGATTGGACGATTCTGCTTATATACGCAGCACTTAAGGATGGAATCTTAGAAATTGTTTTAAAGAAAACTATGGACATAAGCTTATAGGACAGTAGAATTACATTTAAATATTTGTCAATATAAATTGACACTGCGTATGATAGTCAATTGGCAGTCTGAAGCAAGTTTACACGCGTCAGCTTTGGTCGCCTAAAGAACCAGGGTTTCTTCGTGGAATATTCGTGCCGCTCAATACGCTTCAGAAACTGCTGCGCCTATTTTCTACATTTTCAAAAGGAATATAAAAATTCTATTCTATTTTGAAAATAGAGCAATCCATAACTAAATCTTTAATTAAAAAGGCATATTTTCCTAATATTCCAATTATTTTATTTCCAAAGCGCTATATCCCGCAAGGGATACTTGCGCCAAACAAGGAAAAAAGTTTATTTACATAAGTTATTTACATTATTCAACGCATGAAAACATTAGAGATCCAGATTTTGTAGAACGTTTAGAATGTATTTATAAAATTATACAAAAAGGCATATATTGGATCAAAATATCATTTATTTTATCAATATTTCAGTTGGCTGAAGGTGGCTGAAGGTGTTATAACATATTAATGTGTGTCAACAACAAACTCAGCGCCACATAACGTCAACAGAATTAAGTTTTAAAAATATTTTGTTATATTTTCAATGGGGAGAAAAAAAATTGATATATTTATTTATATTATGGACAAAATTTTACTAAATTTTCCAAAATTTATTTTGTCCATAATATAAATATATATATCTTTTTTTTCTCCCCATTGAATATAACAAAATATTTGTAAAACATAATTCTGCTGACGTTATGTCGCGCTGAATTTGTTGTTGACGCACAATAAAATGTTATAATACCTTGATAAAGGTTGGCGATCAGCCAACTGAAATATTGGAAAAAATATGTGATACTTTGATCCAATATATGTCTTTTTAATTAAATTCTATGTGTTATAACTGGGTACCACATTCAGATAAAAGTTTGATAATTATTACTTTTACTTTGCAAGATGTTTTGAGCAAGTATATCAAATTTAATACTTCTATGTAGCGCCTGGGTTTATATCAAAAATCGATCACAAAATTTGAAAGGAAGCATGGAATTTAGTCCATTCCTGTCCACATATTTATAGAATACTGGGCGCTCTTTACACCACAGAAAAAACTTGATTTGAAAGAAAATATACAATGCCTATTCTCTAATCTACTATCAAATTATATTGACAAACAATATGTACTTTTATCTTATATAAGGTTTTAGTGGGAAGGATTTTGTTTTCGTTTGATAGTAAACCAATCTCTCCCGCCTTCTCATTGGACGAATGTGGCCATATTTGTATATATAAGAGGGGGCTATGGTATTGCGACGGAGGAGAGTGGTGGATTATTGTGTACAGACGTTTAAAGTGTTCTCTGTGTGATTGTCTGGTGATCTCCTCACATACCTGTGTGACCCCGGTCCGATCCCTACCAACACCACAATAAGTACTGTTTTGTTTTTATATAACAAATTGTGAGTTATTGTTTACCTTCCTTTTTTTGTACTCTGTGTTGTACTCTTGAGTGTACGATTTTTGTGTGTTTAGTTACTATTACTTTAGGCCCTAGTATATTACTTTTTGTGTTAACCCGTACAAAGTAAATTTTGGCAATATTCCATGCCACGACGTTCACCAGGAAGTCTGACATTTTGCAAACTTACATTGTTAGCAGTAGTGAAACAGCCTATAAAATACCAGACGTCTACATGGTATAGATGTATTTTAAGAACTAGATAATTATTCCGTTTTGTCAAATTATTTGACAAACCTAGCAGTTTTAAACTTCTCAGTTATGTGGGAAGAATGTTGTTAAGTGAACTCTCACGTCATTGGACGGCCATGTTTGTATATAAAAGAGGGTTGAAACGGAATGCCAGGAGTCGTGGAGTGGTGTTCGAGTGGAGACACTTAAAGCGTTCTCTGTGTGCTTGTCTGGTGATCTCCTCGCATACCTGTGTGACCCCGCTCCTTATCAACGCTGCAAATAAAAGATAAGTACTGTTTTTATTTTGTTTAACAAATCGTGAATTTTCTTTATCTCCTTTTTTGTTGTTGGTGTTGTACTCTTGAGTGTACCTTTTTCTGTGTATTAAGTTACTCTTATGGTAGACCCTAATTTATTTCTTTTTGTGTCATAACCCGTAAAAGTAACCTTTGTCAGTTTTACCAACGGGTTTAGAACGATAAATAATGTCATTTCTAAACCTCCCTATTTGGACAAGACACCACCAAATCCCCCTGTTAAAATTTTACCCATTTATATATACATATACGTTGTGACCGATATATATAGATATATTTAATATAAATGTGTGCATGATGATATTGTAAACAAATTATAAGAGGTAAATAGAGATATGTTTTTATTTTTAATTAAAAAGACCTATATTGGATCAAAATATCATTTATTTTACCAATATTTCAGTTGGCTGAACGCCAACCTTTATCAAAGTGTTATAACATATTTAATTTAAGTTGGCGTTCAGCCAACTGAAATATTGGTAAAATAAATGATATTTTGATTATGCCTTTTTAATTAAAGATTTATTTATGGATTGCTCTATTTTAAAAATGTTTTTATTTGTAACAGATTTTTGCTTTTAATTCCAAAGAGCATAGGAACCTGAATATTTGTATTTATTCCTTCATTGAAGCCTTGATTCAATTTTAAGATTTGTGGACAGACAGACAAGGAAGCAAGTTAAAAAGGATCAGATGGTGCTCTTTCATTATATCACCCCACTGGGATCTTTTTCTTCTTTCCTACGTTTAAACTATATATATTCTGTGTGTGAGAGAGAGATTGAAACTGATTTATTACAACGTCCATATAAGATTATATAAGGTTAAATACAGAATAAATATATATATATGATAATTTAAACCAATAACCCTATATTATGTAATACGTATAACAAGCTTGTCATGTTGTATATATAACTAATTATAAACTACAACTAATTATACGCATAATTGACATGTCTCCTTGCATCACCAAATGTAATGTACTGAGGATGAATAAATAAAAAACTATATAATAGATTAAAAGCTGAGTTAAGAGCCAGAGAGAGATTTACAAAGTAACTTCTAAAGATAGATTGTTAGCCGCCAGCCTGGCGCCATTCTCGAGTAACAGAGACACGTGTGACACGTGTATGACCCAATTCTCTTAGTCAGAGCGGTCGTATAAAAAGGCCGCGTAGCAACAACCAGTTCAGTTCAGTCCAGGAGTCTTCCGGTCAGCGTCATCCCTTATTGTCTCCAGAGACCAACTCATCGACGATGTAAAACAGTAAGAAAACTTCTCGATCTCCATCTTTGCTCTTGGCTCGCTTTTTATCTATTCAAGGAACTTTCTTTCAACTGTGTCTCTTCGTTTTTTGTGTGTGGACATCCCCAGTTTTCCACTCTGCCTCGACCACGACTGCCTGTACTTTGGGAGAACTGTTAAAGGTCCTACAAGGTGCAGAGAGGCACTGGAAAACTCTCCACCCCTGACTGTCCCTCGCGGTTACTACAGGTTTGACCCTCGGTTGCCACAACTTATAGCGAGAGTCGACGAGGTTCTACAACAGGCTTACCAAACCTCAACACAATATTACAGCTAGTCCACCAAACCCCAACCTATTATTACAGAGAGTCGTCAGGATCCCTAATCACAGATAAGTCGATTCAACAAATTATTACAGATAGTCGACAGGATCTCAACAAATTATTACAGATAGTCGACAGGATCTCAACAAATTATCACATATATAAATAAGATTATGTAATTGTAAGGAACTCTTCCTAGTAAAATTTGCAATAAACAAGGCGATAAGGAAGATGGGTGTCTTTATTATACAGAATAAGCACGAGCTTTCGGGTAAAAACCCTTCGACAGGTAGCTATCACATAGCACGATGGACACTAATGGAAAGAGTTTTTTTTAAATATATATATAGTAGAGGTAATTTGTACATACAGCGTAAAAAGAAAAGATGCAAAATAGATAAAAATTCTATCAAACAAAAATATATAGAGGTAATTTGTATAGACTGCATAGAAAGAAGGAAGATGCAAATAAATAATAAGATAAAGTACTATTAAACGAATATATATGGAGATACGGCTCGAGATAACATAGGAACTATTAAAGCTTTAAGAGATACCAGCAAGGAAAACACCATAAATGTCCGGCATGTCAATTTTTCTATTTATGCTATTGAGTTTTCTAGAGATAATAGATTCCAGCACCAATCGTTGATGCTGGTTGTGAATATGTAGGTAGTGAACAGTGGGATGGAGAAAGTCGAAGGAGTGACCAGTATCGGCTATATGCTGGTATATTAGGGATCTAGGGTCACAGTTAGATATATTGCGCTGATGCTCCGACACTCTAATGGCAACTGTTCTACCCGTCTCACCCACATAAGTGGCAGAGCAAAGCTCACAGGAGACGGAGTAGACAGCGCCAGTAGAGAGAAGGGCGTCAGGTGGGGTACAGGACTTAGTGATTGAATGCCTTAAAGAAGTTAGTAGGTTAGGGCTATTACTGTAAAAAATTCGAATTCCAAAGGATTTTAGGGAACGAGCAATGTCAACAGAAAGAGAGGAATAGGGAAGAGTACATATTGATCTGTAAGTATCCGGTGGTTTCCGAGGAACCGGAATATAAGAATGTCTCTTCCCATCTCACTGCTGCCTCCTTCCCTCTGTCCTTTATTAAGAGACATTCTTATATTCCGGTTCCTCGGAAACCACCGGATACTTACAGATCAATATGTACTCTTCCCTATTCCTCTCTTTCTGTTGACATTGCCCGTTCCCTAAAATCCTTTGGAATTCGAATTTTTTACAGTAATAGCCCTAACCTACTAACTTCTTTAAGGCATTCAATCACTAAGTCCTGTACCCCACCTGACGCCCTTCTCTCTACTGGCGCTGTCTACTCCGTCTCCTGTGAGCTTTGCTCTGCCACTTATGTGGGTGAGACGGGTAGAACAGTTGCCATTAGAGTGTCGGAGCATCAGCGCAATATATCTAACTGTGACCCTAGATCCCTAATATACCAGCATATAGCCGATACTGGTCACTCCTTCGACTTTCTCCATCCCACTGTTCACTACCTACATATTCACAACCAGCATCAACGATTGGTGCTGGAATCTATTATCTCTAGAAAACTCAATAGCATAAATAGAAAAATTGACATGCCGGACATTTATGGTGTTTTCCTTGCTGGTATCTCTTAAAGCTTTAATAGTTCCTATGTTATCTCGAGCCGTATCTCCATATATATTCGTTTAATAGTACTTTATCTTATTATTTATTTGCATCTTCCTTCTTTCTATGCAGTCTATACAAATTACCTCTATATATTTTTGTTTGATAGAATTTTTATCTATTTTGCATCTTTTCTTTTTACGCTGTATGTACAAATTACCTCTACTATATATATATTTAAAAAAAACTCTTTCCATTAGTGTCCATCGTGCTATGTGATAGCTACCTGTCGAAGGGTTTTTACCCGAAAGCTCGTGCTTATTCTGTATAATAAAGACACCCATCTTCCTTATCGCCTTGTTTATTGCAAAGATTATGTAATGATAAATATAGGAAAAATAGATATGAATATATAAAATAATTGATAAATATACATATATATATATATATATAATATACAGTCTTCATTGGTGGGGCCCACCGCGGGAAAGACTCCGCCACCGATGGACTGCGAGAGTTCACAGAGTGTTGATGTGATGGCTGGTGTTATCAAGACCAAGATGGTACTTGTAGATGGTAGCCACACTTGTGATTACCTCGGGATGGAGACCGACGCCGAAGAGCCAGGCCTGCAGATCCAGGAGCTTTTCGCTGGAGGCGAACACCTCCCTGAGCAGGGGTCGCACGAGAGAGAGCGCGCTTAAATAACCTACGAATGACATGTGTTTGAACATTTATTTCATGTTATATTATCTAAATCTTCAATTAAATATAACAACTAAACGTAGCCAAAATACCAATGAAAAATTTCTTCTTAGCGGCTCGCTTGCTAATATTGACTTTAGCCTAGTGCTGCCATCTACCGAACGTATATCAAACTATTCAAACCTTTATACCTCGATGTATCGTTTTGTGTTATTTTTTCGAAATATATAAATATAAAATATTTATTAAAATATATATATATTCCCTTCTACAAAAATATATTCTAAAAAGAGACATATGGGAAAATAATTGGGGAATATTTATATATGAAATATATATAATATTTATATATTCTAAATATATATTGACTGGAAGGATTTATAAAAAATATAAACTGCTATTTCCCTGTTTTATCATATTTATAATAGCATATACGTTATATTTTACCAATATAATTTTATATATTTATAAGTAGTTGAATATTTTCACAATAGATGGCAGCACAAGCCTCAGAAAACTCTCTTAGTTATTACTAAAGGGCGAATTTTTTGGTACTTTTTTTCTTTCATCAATTTATGAAATGGCATACTGTAAAAATTTCATAAACCACATTTGATTTTTTCTCTAGCTTAAAAATATTTTCACCTTTTTTTAAAAGCTACGTTTACCTTTGAAAACAAAATTGTTTAATTTCTAATTCTGTCCAATTTGAACAATTTGACTTCTGAGTAAAGGCCTACAATATATAGGTTTTGCAATTTTAAAACATTTTACACTCTTTAATATGACTCTACATTTTAATTTTAAAAACAAAATTTACACTTTAATAACATTTTCATTTATATAACAACGTTTTACATTTTAATAACAACATTTTCAATTTTAAACAGTGCTTTTCGATTTGAATTTTTAGATATTATTAGTTTTCATCAAAATATTATCATCTTATTTGAAATTTGTCTATTTTGGACATTTTTTATCTCCGTTTTAATCGAGCATTGGGAATGAAGTATTTGAGATTTTCTCACAAATATAGTTAATTCTTGTTTAATTCCTGTTCTTAGAGCCTCCGCATTTCCAGGCCCAGGAAATATTTGAATATACGGGTCTTGGAAGATGCCATGATGGCCAAGGCTCCAGGTCATGCCCGAAGACCCAGGCCTGCAGGTCAGGGGGGATGAAGGCCTCCAGGATGACATCCACCTACAGTAGCGGTGGGCCAGTGACAGGTCTCCACAGGCGATGCAGGAATGAAGCCGGGTGGGCTGGATGGAGAAAAGCGTACAGAGTCAGTCTCACCACGATGTCCGCGTTGTGCCCGGAGAAGGCGGAGCGACGGCCAGCCGATGTTGATGGGGAGATTCAGATGGCCCTCCCACCTCCTCGCGAGCTGGGTGATGAGCAGCCGGCTCCAGCACACGGCGGGCAGTACGGGTGGTGACACGCCCCAAAGGCGTCCTCGTCCCGCGAAGCACCAACGCCGAAGGTCCCGCGGAGGTTCTTGTCGGCCAGACGCCAGCAGAAGCTGGACATGGAGGTCGCGTCCGCCAGGGCACAGCGCGCTGGACGAGCGAGGGGATCGGCAGAAGCGACGCAGGCGCCGATCCACCGAAGCCAGAAGGTCAGGTGGTCGGAGGAGACGGCAGCCTCTGATGATGGGGAGTTCCAGCGCGAGGATGTCGGCAACCGCCTCCCAGAGCTTGAGCAGCCGGAGACGGAACCACGCGCCGCTCTAAACCAGCTAGGAGTAGGCGCTGCGAGTGACATGCAGCTGGGTCTGCACGCCCTTCAAACCAGCTAGTCGTCGCTGTGTGCCGATAACAAGGAGCCCGAAGCCGTCAACGAAGGCTGTCCTTGCATGGACGCCGCCCGGCAGCCAGGCAGTACGCTGTGGTCCCCCGACAAAGCGCACCAGTCGGACTTGCAGCTTGGCGATGGTGGAGTCTGTGGGGAGGTACCCGTGGAGATGGGTACCACTTCGGATAGCACCATCGAGTTGGCGGTTCTGGCTCGACCGACTAGAGACACCCCCCAGGTGCCGCACCATAGACCCTTGCTCTTCGCGAAGCTGACCTTGATTCCCGAAGTGCGCCGGAAGTCCTCGAAGATGGTATTCACCAAGTCGGAAAGTTCGTCGCGCCTGATGAGCATCAATATTTCGTCGGTATAGGCGAAGACGTTCCGGGGCCGAGCGCTCGAGGCGCAACAAGAGAAGGCCGGGGGCGAGACTGAACACAGCGTAGCTGACGGCGCAGCCCTGCCTCACCCCGTTCAGCAGATGGAAGGGCCTTGTGTGGAGGCCTCCGGCTCGTACCGCCGCGCCCACCCGGGATACACGAAGAGGAACAACTCGACGAAGGCAGGGAACAACCACAGTGAGGCCATTAGGGGAACCAGAAACAGCGGTCCAGGGTGTTGAAGTCTGACTCTAGATATGTCGAAATGACAGCCAGCTCCGAGCCGTTCATCGCGGCCATTTTGACCTCGTTGGCTATTCGCGCCACGTTCCATCTGGGAGAACTCCCCGGGACTGCGTACGTCTGGCATCGAGGTACCAAGACGGGAAGATGGGGCGCAGATGGTTAAGGAGGATGTTGCCCAGGACCCGGTAGTCCGCCGTGGGGAGCGAGATAGGTCTGTAGCCGCAGAGCCCAGGCCGCCTTTGGACTCGGGGACTAGACAGATGGTGCTGCACCGGGTCGATGAAGGTGAGGCCCCGCGGAGTTGGAAGGCCTCGTAGATGCGCCTGAAAGCTTCGCCGAAAAAGTCCTTGTAGGCCCTTTCGAGGAGCAGTTGACAGATGGCCGGGGCGATCTCTGCGCCGTGGGCGGAGTAATGGATCGTCCTCTTCCAGGATGAGGAGGTAGTCGTCCTCCAGATGGGGTCGTTGAACTCACGGGAGTAGACTTGTCGTCGCATGTTACCATCCTCTTCGCGGATGTTCGTACCAGCGGGCCGTCGGACGCGAAACGAACGCTCGAAGTCGGGCAGAGATGGGTAATCGGCGGTTGACGACGTTGCGTCTAGTCAAGAACTTCCTGGCGCGATGTGATCGTCGTCGGCGACGCGGGGGAGATGGAGGGATATCACCTCCGCCAGGAGTTCGGTCTTGATTTTGGACCAGCTTCCCCAGAGATCTTCGCTGGTCATGTCTGCGATGGCTGCAGATGTTCTCTCTAATGTCGTCCAGTATCTACCAGCGCTGAGCGAAGCATGGCGGCCACCCAAGGCTGGCGAGGGGAAGGAGACGAGCCTAGCTGAATGAGAACAGCTCGATGGTCGGAGAATCTGTAGTGGATGGTCTTATACTGGGGGACTCTCTATTAGAGACTCTTAGAGTGTCGGTGACAAGAGAACTCTGTCCAGTCGAGCGGCATCGACCTGTCTCCCGCAGTAGGCCACTCTGGTTGGAAGGTGTTCAGCGTCAAAGAGACTGGAAATCATCTAATATATGTAAATATGCAGATATGTATATAAACAATTCATCTTCTACGTTTTCTATTTTTCTCCTGTAGAAGGACAGTAATGTTTGAAAAAGCTCGGCAAAACGATTAAAAAAACTGAAAGAAACTTTCACCTTATGATTTCGCGTTTTTTTTATAAATTGTTCCAGACGATTATATCACCTAAATATTTAAAAATGTAAAAAATCGATTTAAATATTTCAGAGTTGAGCGATCCGTTAAATTTATTTTTGCAGCCGATGAGCGCGAGGAATGTGGCAGCGGTAGAATGGTGTAATGTGAAATCGATGGGCGGTAATTAACAAGTACGAGATGGATCACGTGTGGAAATAAGTAATGAATGCCTCGAAGTAAATGAACCAACTTTCTAATTTATCTCAATAAATAAGGAAGGTCTAAATAAGAAGGAATTGGAGAGGCATTCATTTGGAAATTACATAATCTATTTAAATATCATTTGTGTATATTGTCACAGAGTAAATATTCTTTAGTGGGCTACTATGCAAATTAAATGCCACGTTATCATCCTGATGTCAGCATTTTATTTGTAAATAGTTTGTATCTTGGTGGGATTGATTGATCTGGGAAACTTGTAAATACCTTTCTTGGAGAAATAAATGATGGTGGAGTCTACTTAAAGTAGAGTTATCTCGTTATTCCCTTATATAAATTGGTAGGATGGTTGAGACACGCTCTGGTAAGATACAAGACATGTCTGAGGAAAGAATCGAGGCTGAAGAGTCTGCCAAGCCGCAACCTGGTTCAATAATATATATATGTATATATAGAAGCAATGGGCGCCTCTCCCGTCAAAATAAACGCCAGAATCTGACGCCATCTATTGACCGTCGCCGCAACTAGCGGCATCGGGTCGGTGACAAAGCCACAACACCAACTTTGGCAAACTGATAAGCGTCCACCTAGAGACCATGGTTTCGGGCTAATGGCCCTCGTCAGTCTAGGGCGGACTTTATTCCAAGAGATCCACACGGGATCTAATGGAATCCTCACAATCATATATATATATGTTAGATAGTAAAAAGGCAAATATTGGATTGAATAAAAGATTTATTATATTAGATATAGATAGAGATAGATATAATAAAATAAATCTTTTATTCAATTCAATATATGCCTTTTTACTATCTAATGATTTAAGTATGGATTACATATTTTCAGAATGATATATATATATATGTGGTGAAGGTCTGGTAGCCTCTTGTAGAATCCTGTCGACTAAATCTGTGGTGAGGTATCCAGTCGACTTAAACTGTGGTGTGAGTCCCTGTCAACTCTCGCTATACTGTGTTAACCGAGAGGGACAGTCAGGATGTGGATAGTTTTCCAGTACCTCTCTGCACCTTGGAAGACCTTTAACAGTTCTCACAGAGTACAGGCAGTCGTGGTCGTGGC
Organism: Cordylochernes scorpioides; assembly: GCA_030710605.1. Classification (NCBI taxonomy): domain Eukaryota; kingdom Metazoa; phylum Arthropoda; class Arachnida; order Pseudoscorpiones; family Chernetidae; genus Cordylochernes; species Cordylochernes scorpioides. The sequence continues at coordinate 155,007,119 of CP092864.1, forward strand.
AGAGTGGAAGACTTGGGAATGTCCACACAAAAAACGAAGAACACACAGTTGTACTACGAAATTTCCGTTAACAGATAAAAGTCGAGCTAGGAGCGAAAGATGGAGATAGAAGATTTCTTACTGTTCTATCTGGTTGATGAGGCGGACCTTGGACACAACCGACGAGGGCTCCCGCTGATGGTGAAGTGATTGTTTATTTCTGGCCATGTTGGAGGCTTATATATCTTTCCCGAAAGGAAGTATTGGATTTCAGCGGATACTATAAGGGCGTGGATCGGAAGAGATATTGTACACTGGCAACGCCCTGTCATCTTGTAGGCCTCGATTTTAGACTTCTATCTCAATCTCTTGCTTTATCTCAACTCTTAATCTATTACAGAGTTTTATTTATTTATCCTCAGTTTGTACAAAGTACAATACATATGATGATGCAATGACACATGTCAATCATGCGTATAATCATTTACAGATGTGTTTCTATTGTACAACACGAAAATCTTGTTATAAGTTATATACAATATGGGGTTGTTGGTTTAAATTACCATATATATATGTAGTAATGTGTTTATCCTGTCGGATGACTGTGGTTGGTTCGATGTAGTCGTGATGGCCACAATGATCAGAGTGGTTTCAGGTCTGAATGAGTTGTACAAAAGGACGAGGCATGTTGGATGTCACCGCAGAGAGGGCGTGAAAGAGAATGACCGTGTAGCCGGTGCCGTTCGAGGGACTGATCTATTTCTGAGCCAGAGGGGAACTGTCTGTATTCCGACTGTTTTTCGGATCGACGGTGTAATCATAGATCTTTCTCCTGTCTGGCGCCGGTCATCATGCCCCACACACAAATTGACGAGTTGAATTATGTCTACAGTTTTGGTTGTTACATTATAGCTCTATTATATATGGGGATATAAGTATATATTGAAATATATTACATCATAAATGTATGTAAAGCATAGGGCGCCTCTCCCGTCAAATTAAACGTAAAAACTAGACGCCATCTATTGACCGCCACCCCAAATTTGACACATTATGAAGATTCCATTAGATTCCGTGTAGATCTCATGGAATAAAGTCTGCCCTAGGCTGACGAGGGCCATCAGCCCGAAACCATGGTCTCTATGTGGATACTTCTCAGTTTGCCAAATCTGGTGTTGTGACTTTGTCACCGACCCGAGGCCGCTAGATTTTGGCGACGGTTAATAGATGGCGTATAGTTTTGACGGGAAAGGCGTCCTATGCTTTTTATAAACCAATTTCCTCCCGGCTAAATTCCTTATATATAACGTTGATTAAAAATATTTTTTTCTTTTTTTTATTTCTATCTTTGCCTTTTACCTCATTTCATTACATAAATGCATTAAATCCGTCAAAAGTGATTTTCATATTTGTACATCTGTACAAGTTGTACGTTGGAGACCCGTTAAGAGGATTGTTCCTGTAGAGACTCCAATAGTTTACTGTGCGCCAACACTCAGTTCCACCCACGGGAGTTGCCTTTTCAAATACAAACTATGGATGTCCCAAATGGCTACACGCGAGTACGTATAGGAATGTAGATAGAGCTTCCGTTCTATTGAAAAGTGGTCAAAATTGAATAAATACGATAAAATGGACTTGTATAGTCCTCCGACCACAATCTTTCAGTAAACTGATAATTTATATTATGTTGATTGTAGATATTGCCAGACATTTCTTTCTTTTGTACACAGTTCTCTGTTCTCGTTAAGATTTAATTTGTCCTTAGAATGTTTTACCTCTTGCATATTTTTCCCCTTTATCTTTTAATTTTTATTATTTTTAACATTTACAGAGTACACGCTATATCCACAAATCGGATATTTGCGTGTGAAATATAAATTTAAATGAAAAACAAAAAAGAAAAAGTAGTTTAAAGGGATATATGCATATTTACAAATCAGTATGATTACATTAGTAGTCAGTTATTTGGTTAAGTACATTCTGCAGTCTTTGGTGTATGTCCTTAGTGTAGACCACATGTTTGTTATGGGAAGTTGATTTAGTTCCCTAAGGTCAGCGGGCAGTCAGTTAATAAGTGTCTGGGGGTCAGTTCTTCGCCTCCATACGAGCATCCAGGTGATTCAGCTTTGCCAATTTTAAACAGGTATGAGTTGAAGTCGCCATGTCCAGTGAAGAATTGCACATTATAGAAGTTAGGTTTAATATAATTAGGAATTTTTGGGCCACTGAAGAAACTTTTGAAATTTTCATTGGTCGCTTCGTAGTATTCCTGTTGTTTTATCTTTTAATAATAATGATAATTGAACAATTTTGATGTAAATATTTGATGGAAATGTGTTTTTTCTCTCTTCCTCCTTCTAATATATCATATCACTATTCTATTCACGGCCTAAAATTATTGGAAATATATGTATAGACAAATGTAGAGACATACATGTATGACAGCGTAAGTGTCCCTAGGGGCACATAATAGCGCTTTAAATTGATATATATATAAATCCTCCGACCATAGAAAAATCCTTTCTGCCGAAACTCAAACTTCTGGAGGCAAATTTGATCGGCACGCTCGGAATGATTCTTCCTCTTTTCTCTAACTGTTCCCTGGATATCACTTTCGTTCCTGACTGTCCAATTCGAAGAATTTTGTCGCATCGTTCACACATCGCTCCGGAATCGTTCCTATCTTACAGTCCACGCCAAGGCTGAACAAACTTAAGTACACTTGCCAGCACCTGCCGACTAAAGCGTGCTCCTCCAACACCCACTTGCCCATTCTTACACTTAGGGAGCGTCTCCTCGCGGAAATCTCGCCTAAACACAAGATTATTCTTGTCAAATTCCTTAACACATTCATCGAGCATGCTGGGGACACGGATTCCATAACTCGCAAGTCCGAACTCAAGGCGGCTTTAAGCTCCTGATGAAATCCAGACGTCCCTCCGTCTGTTGTATATATTTCTCCCTATTTTAAACTGTAACCTCTCTCCCTACTGTTGACTGGATGTCAATACACTATGTATAATTGTCATTCTAACACAAACTTCACTCGACTCTCTAGTCTCAAATGCAAGTGATCCTTTATTGGTAGCAACTTAACTGTCATGGGGGCCACTGCAGTAGTTTATTGTTTACCAACACTGCCATGTATAATACAATATAATATAATGCGGATTATGATTGTAAAACGACATTCGAAATACTATCCCGTATGTGTTTCTTTTCAACGAAAAATCAAAATTTATTTCGAGGAGAAATAACGATTATTTCTAACCTTTTGGATGAGGTATGAAAGGGTGAATTGTGAAGAGTAATGATAAATCCCATCCCTGGACACTTTTATTTTTCCTTTTATCATTACTCTTCACAATTCGCCCTTTCATACCTCATCCAAAAGGTTAGAAATAATCGTTATTTCTCCTCGAAATAAATTTTGATTTTTCGTTGAAAAGAAACACATGCGGGATAGTATTTCAAATGTCGTTTTACTGCCTTGTATGCCGTCTCAAAAGGATCTTAGCAAACCTTTTCTACTGCAGTCCCTGTATCTATTCATTATTATGAGAGCTGATAAAATAAAACATTAGACCTCCAGGGAAAATTTTCTTTTTTAAAGGTTTTATTTACAAATCTCTCGAGCCTTTGGGCAAGAAAGCCCTTCTTTGTAAATTTGTAAAGATTTTTAGATAATTTTTCTTTTAAAGAAACTTTCCAATGAAGCTCTAATGCTTTTATTTTAATATTGAATCAAGGGATTGTTTTATAGAATCATGAAAGCTGTTATTGAGCTTAACATTGAATGAAAGATTTGATGGAGGTCTTCTTCTAGGATAAATTTCCCAAATTCTCTCCAATTTCCGCTTTTAATCGGCAAAATCCTGAGTTGGTTGGAGAAACCTGTCAAACAAATCTCAAATATGTTTAATTGGGAAATTTGAGTCTGTCAACCTCAAGGATGTGTTGGGTGAGCACGAAAACAACCAGGATTTTCTTAATTTATCAAGGAAATGGGTTGGCCAAATATCAGGGAACAAGCTAAATCAATGTTTAGTTGATTTATGTTCCACT
>CP092864.1:155011265-155094884 GCA_030710605.1 Cordylochernes scorpioides
GGGTCGGTGACAAAGCCACAACACCAACTTTGGCAAACTGATAAGCGTCCACCTAGAGACCAATGGATGGCGTCAGATTCTGACGTTTATTTTGACGGGAGAGGCGACCATTGCTTCCATGGATTAATTTTCTCCCGGCAAAATTTCCATCTATTTTTGCCAATAGATTTGGCCCAGCCACATTGCCAGCAAAACACCTCTTTGGTAGATTGTGAGGATTCCATTGGATCCCGTGTGGATCTTATGGAATAAAGTCCGCCCTAGACTGACGAGGGCCATTAGCCCGAAACCATGGCTTCTAGGTGGACGCTTATCAGTTTGCCAAAGTTGGTGTTGTGGCTTTGTCACCGACCCGATGCCGCTAGTTGCGGCGACGGTCAATGGATGGCGTCAGATTCTGACGTTTATTTTGACGGGAGAGGCGACCATTGCTTCCATGGATTAATTTCCTCCCGGCAAATTTTCCATCTATATATATATATATACGAAAAAACAATAGAAAAAATAAAAGATAAGTGGGTCAGGTGTTGATATTAAAAATAAAAAAGGCATCTCCTGACCACGAGCACATGTGCTTTTTAGATAGCAGAGCGCCATCTAGTGGAGCAAAAATAAATTAAACGTTTATTTAGCTTGCTCCGTTCGTGGATGGCTTTTCTTGATAAATCAAGAAATTGGGTTGGCCAAATATCACGGAGCAAGCTAAATAAACGTTTAGTTTATTTTTGCTCCACTAGATGGAGCTCTGCCATCTAAAAAGCACATGTGCTCGTGGTCAGGAGATGCCTTCTTTATTTTTAATATATATATATATATGTGAGGGTTAAAAAGGGCTATAACAAGATGATTTGTTTGGATATATAAAAGTGAAATAAAAATGACATTTTTGTTTGATTTAAAAAAGATGATGATTAAAATAAAATGATGACATCAAAATTTACATTCTAAGAGAATATTGGCGGGCGTTGGAAAGGGTTAGTAGTTGAAGAATATGCAATTGTTAGAAGTGCACATGTAAACCAAATACTTAGATCTAGGTGCAAAGCGAGGTTATAGACTTGAGCTGTCTTCCTTGGCAATGTTTCACTTGCGATCCTATATAAGGGTTACAGTGCTTTGTCACAATTTTAGGATTATTGGGTTAAAAGTTGCTGAAGAAAAGTTATTTATTTATATGATTGAGAAAGGAGTGAAATAGAGCCATGCAAGAAGTAGAATTGTAGTGACAGTAGGTAGTCTGACTTGACTCGAAATCAAAGGTTGAATGTGGTCCGCTAGAGCTGAAAAAAAAAAGTTGAAAGTTGAAAAAAAGTGAACGCTTTGTGAATGCGTTGGTCATTTGCTCTGCGGATGAAATGAAATGAACTCTTGAAGCGTGTTCAGGCCAGAAGTTGGGATTTTTAAATCTGGGGAACGGTGTTTTCAAAGAGATTGTTGAATTACGAAATCAAAAAATAAATTGTCAAGCAGTGCTGTCGTTTTTCTACGTTGATGTGACGCAATGACTGAAAAGATAGTGATGAAAAGTATAGGGAATTGGTTGAAGAATATGATTGTTGAAAACGATTGTTGTAGATGCCCGATAGTGGATGATAAACATTGTCAGATAATAAAGGTATTTAAACAAATGAAATATAGTGAATAAAAATATAGAAATATGATTGCGGGTACAAAAAGTGTAAGTGGACAAAATTAAACATGCAATATATAAAAGATATAATAAATAATAAAATAAAATATTTTTTGAAACAATTAGATGTTTTGCAATACTAAAATAATATCATGAAAAATAAAAGTAAATTTGATTAAAGTTTTTTTTTTTAATGTTGGATTAAAAATTTGATTATATAATTGAAAGGTAAAAATGAAAATAATTATTCAAGATTTTATACCAAATTTATAATATAATTAAAGGTCATTAATGATTGAATAAATGTTAAGTAGTGGAGAATTGAACAATATTCTCGTTTATCCAAAAAGGTGATATGTAAAGAATGATTTCTCTTTTGTGTCATAAAGTCTATATAAGACTTAACCAAATTGTTTTAATTGGTGTTATAAATTAACATGTAAAATGTTTAATGTGTGTTGTGTGTGTGTGTGTTGTGTTGTGATTAAGGCGTTTGTGAGATTCTCGAGGAAATCTAAATGATTAGTATGAAACATGTGTTTAAAAAAATGGCGCATATAAAGATAACGGTCATGAAGATCTGCCTTGAGGGGGAAGAGAGGGCATGTCCAAAGATAGCAGTGACCAAGGGGAGTGACGTCATAAAGGGCGTCCACTTCCTTTTATTCACGGAAATTCTATTTTTGGGGTGGTCACACATGTGGGATGGTTTTCTAGGTTTGAGATTTACTTGAAACTGACTTTCTCCTTTTGTTGAAGTTGGCAATTTTCTTGCCTATTTGAAAATATAGTTTTCTCAATGTTCGTAGTTGTTTAGACTTAATAGGATTGTTATACGATGATTTCAGGCTAGAAGTGAGTGAAAGATATGACTTTCGACGTGGACACGCTTTGAGGTGAGAAGTGGTGTCACGGGCGTGAATGCGTCTTTGGCCTAAAAAGTGAAAAAGTTTTGTGGTGTGGCACTGTGGCACGAAGTGAGAAATGTGAATGAAAAGGTGTCACGTGAAGTCTTAGTTTGGTACAAATCTAACCTGTTTCACCATGAATAACAAATTTAATAAAGTCATGGGTGGTTGTTGTATGAAACACATCGAGAGAATATTTGACTGTTAGTGGATGTGGCACGCTTAATGTGAAATTATTTTATTGTGGCGACGATGTAGAGCTAAGTGGAGCTTGTGTGGCTCAAGATTTGGATTTGTGTGTTAAGTCGCGCACTAAAAATTGTTGCCAATTGGATAAAGTGATGTGTGAGTGTTGTAACGTTTGTTGAGAGAGATTTGTTGATGATTAAATATGCATGTAAAAGAAAAAAACGAGGGAGTGTATTTATGCTCGAATATTAACGATTGTAATAAGTTTGGCGGTCCGTGACTTAATTTACCTACTGGCGGTGAAGTGGAGTGAATCTTTATTTTTTAAATCGTTGATTTTGGTAGTTAAAATGATTCTTGTAAAAGGGCAATGTCGTGAGAGTTACAAATAATTTGAATTGGGCGCTTACTTAAAATGGTGAACATTACCAAAATTTAAGAATTGATAAAGATATTGGTCTTTTGGTATAAAGATAACTAATAAGTAAAACAAAAATAAGTTGAGAATTATGATGAATGAGATTTTTAAAAATAATAATAATGATTTTTTTTAAGTTGTAGATTTGGATAATGCCATTTTAGGTAAATTTTGGAAAGACATGTAAAATTAGTAAATTGGTAAAAATGCGTGATGGGCGAAAAAAAAAAATTTTTTTAAAGTAAAATTGAGAGTAATAACTTGAAATATATAATCTGATTAAAAATTAAAGTAAATTTGATCAATCAGAATGTGAAAGTTTTAAAAATTGAATAAAAAATGATATAAAAAGGTAAAAATTTGATTTAAAAATGCTTAAAGTGAAAATATAAATACAAAATTAATGGGAAATCAAGTTGTAAACTTTAGAATAAAGTTAGGTAGTTTTTAAAAACTTACAATTGTGTGATGATTGTTCAGTCAGGAAATTTGGTCTTTGGTAGTTTTCCTGCTGACGTGGAAGACGCTCCATGTAGATTTTGTAGAAGCTTGTAACTTCTCCAAAGTTGTTTGTGGCTTGTCGTCTTGAGCATTGTCTCGATGATGTCAGGTCGAAGGTGGAACTTGTCACAGGGTTTGGGTACATCGCTGCTCGGTTTCCATGTCTTGCGGGAAGTTCGGCTGTGTCGTTGGGGTGGTCAGACAGCTTGCTCCTGGCGTTGGCGATCGGTTAGCAGGTCTGCGGAGGTCCCTTGGGGCGGCGTTTCTTCCGTAAATATCTTGGGGGAGAGATTGCTTGGACGTTTCGTTGGAATGGTCGGTTTGTTCCTACATCTTTGCTCTTTCTCGCTTCCTATCTGAACAGTCTTCTTACCTCTTCGATGTGTCATCCTTCGTTTTGGTCATCCTGTCGACTAGCTGAAATAAGAGATCCTGTCGACTCACTGTAATAAGTGGAAGTTTTGGTTGTTGACTCTTGTAGAGAATCCTGTCAACTAACTTTGTGATGATGAGGTGCTGTTGACTCTCGCTATACTGTGTTGACTGAGAGGAACAGTCAGGATGGGGAGTTTTCCAGTACCTCTCTGCACCTTGTAAGTCCTTTAAAAGTTCTCACAGAGTACAGGCAGTCGTGGTCGAGGCAGAGTGGAAAGCTTGGGAATGTCCACACAAAAAACGAAGACACAGTTGCACTAAGAAAGTTCCGTGAACAGATAAAAGTTGAGCTAGGAGCGAAAGATGGGGACATAGAAGTTTCTTACTCGTCTACATGATGGATGAGATCGACATGAGGTACGACCGACGCGGGCTTGCACTGAGGGTGAACTAACTCTCAAGTGACTGTAAAGGGACTGTATTTATAGGTTAAAGACGGGGGGCCTTATGTGACAGGGGGCCGTTTCTGAGAAAGGGGGCTTTGCATGTCACCAGGTGTGAGAGGGGGCTCTGCATTCCACCACATGTGAACAGTGTGGGTGGTCTGGTCCATTTTTAGACCTTGTTGTGGGCATTCTAAATCTATCTCGATTTTGACGTTATGACTTCTATCTCTTGCTTAGCTCAACTTTTAATCTATTGCAGATTTTATTTATTTATCCTCAGTTTGTACAAATTACATTACATATGATGATGTAAAGACACATGTCAATAATACGTATAATCATTTACAGATGTGTTTCTATTATACAACATTAAATCTTATTATAAGTTATATACACAATATGGGGTTGTTGGTTTAAATTACTATATATATATATATATATATAATTATCTTTTTTTTTAAATAGTACAGACTGTGCACTTTGCATGTATTGACAAGATGTCAATAAAATTATTTTAATTGTCAATTGTCTATTGATGATATTCAAGTCCCAAGAGACTCTAAAAGATTGATACTTGGGTTTGATGTTATGATAATGACATATTGGATAGAGAGGTTAAAAGAGTGACCAGTTTGAGAGTTAAGTTGATATCTCAACACGAACAGAAGGATTATCTGGTTGTGTGGGAAGGAAAAGAACATGGAGGTGACATCCAAAGAACACATTATGAAATCCTTTATAGTTGCGCTGTCAAATTATATTGTTATTTTGATATATATATGCATTATTTTAGTTTAAATATTCTATAAACACGAAATAAAATATTAAATAGTTTTTTTTTTTTTGGTAAAAAAATTGTCGTGATTATCACAGCAGCAGCTGAAAGCCCTTCTGACAAATAAGAATTTTTCAGTCCTATAATTCAAACTCGTAAAAAGATAATCACCAAGAAGATATACAAAAAGAAAAAAAGACGAAAATAAACTTATCTCTTTCACCTTTTTACTCGCGGTAATCAAACTTGATTGCATCAAATTTATTATAGCATAATAAATCTTGATGTATATTTACATATTATATTTATTTCATTATTACAGAAGCACGAAGTCTATCAGACCATTGTGTTATATTAGAATTATTTACATATATATCTTTAATTATTTACACTGATAAAAAGTTACTATTTACGGGATAACACACAAAGTTGCAAATTACTAGGGCCTATAGTGATAGTAACTAACACACAGAAATCGTACACTCAAGAGTATAACACACACAAAAATCTGGTTCAAATCACATTAATACGTACCGCTCAGCAAGAGCAACCTAGTTCATGATAATTTAACAAATTAATAATATATGAAGGTTATTCACATATATTAAACAAAATGTTAACGTGGGATACAATCCCGGTTCATGGCTGTCGGGAATCGAGGGTGTTACCTACTCGTCCAGCGACTTTTTGTTATGTTTTTTATACACAAAAAAGGAAAATAATAATTCAAATTTGTTAAATAAAATTAAAAAAAAACAGTACTTATCTTTATTGTTGTGTTAGTAGGGATCGGACCACACAGGTATGTGAGGAGATCACCAGACAATCACACAGAGAACGACGTCTCCACACAATAATCACCTATAGCTCCCTTATATATACAAACATGGCCATATTCGTCCAATGAGAAGGCGGGAGAGATTGTTCACTAACAAATAAAAACAAAATTCTTTCCACTAAAACCTGAGATAAGATATGATAATAGTGCAAATATTTGTCAACATAATTTGACAACACGATGAATTAGTAGTGTAAATCTGTGTACAAATTGCTCTAAACTTGCCAAAGTTTTCATAAGATTGAGTATATACAGAAAGACGATTTACATATTATATAAAACTATTTCATTTGTATATCTCATCATTTACTTGATCACGTGCCGAGAAGAACCAATGAGCGCGAACACGGTATAAAAAGTTCAGATGAATGGCCGACGGATTGTTTAGTTTACAAGTTTACAATGATCAGTTGAATTTGTAAAGAAGATTGATTGGTTTACAGGAAGAAAACTGATCCCACTTCAGAGCTTACAGAAGGAATTTATGAATCAGATTGGAATGTCTGAGCAAGGAAGACATGGAATCAAGCTCAGAAGGAAAACAGATTCTTCTCTGCGATAAAGAGGTGAGTAACCAGATAGATAGTGGCAGATAATTGTTCTGATTAGAAATATATTAGTAAATTAAATTTAATTGCCATCTCTATCGTTAAAATTTTACACAAATAAGTTTTAACGATAGATGGCAATTAAATTTAATTTACTAATATATATTTGTTATGAAAGCATATTTTGCGGAAGAGCTTTGCTCGATGCAATACCTTGAAATTATATGTATGTACCTCTACAGACCTATAAGCTTATGTCCATAGTTCACTAAACATCCCTAAGCTGCCTTCCGTAGTACACACAGGGTATATCCCAAACCAATCCAATACAATAGTAGAGCGGTCTAGAGATTAATTTGACGAAACCGCTGAGAGGATTCACTACTGATGAGTAAAGCCCTCTCATTCAATAACTTATATCATTGCAGTAAGGTCTGTAGAGATAATATTTGATGATATTATTGAAAAGAAACACATTGCCAGTAAATTTATTTGTTACACCCTCTCATTCAATAACTTATATCATTGTAGTAAGGTCTGTAGAGATAATATTTGATGATATTATTGAAAAGAAACACATTGCCAGTAAATTTATTTGTTACACCCTCTCATTCAATAACTTATATCATTGCAGTAAGGTCTGTAGAGATAATATTTGATGATATTATTGAAAAGAAACACATTGCCAGTAAATTTATTTGTTACACCCTCTCATTCAATAACTTATATCATTGCAGTAAGGTCTGTAGAGATAATATTTGATGATATTATTGAAAAGAAACACATTGCCAGTAAATTTATTTGTTACACCCTCTCATTCAATAACTTATATCATTGCAGTAAGGTCTGTAGAGATAATATTTGATGATATTATTGAAAAGAAACACATTGCCAGTAAATTTATTTGTTACACCCTCTCATTCAATAACTTATATCATTGCAGTAAGGTCTGTAGAGATAATATTTGATGATATTATTGAAAAGAAACACATTGCCAGTAAATTTATTTGTTACACCCTCTCATTCAATAACTTATATCATTGCAGTAAGGTCTGTAGAGATTATATTTGATGATATTATTGAAAAGAAACACATTGCCAGTAAATTTATTTGTTACACCCTCTCATTCAATAACTTATATCATTGCAGTAAGGTCTGTAGAGATAATATTTGATGATATTATTGAAAAGAAACACATTGCCAGTAAATTTATTTGTTACACCCTCTCATTCAATAACTTATATCATTGCAGTAAGGTCTGTAGAGATAATATTTGATGATATTATTGAAAAGAAACACATTGCCAGTAAATTTATTTGTTACACCCTCTCATTCAATAACTTATATCATTGCAGTAAGGTCTGTAGAGATAATATTTGATGATATTATTGAAAACAAACACATTGCCAGTAAATTTATTTGTTACACCCTCTCATTCAATAACTTATATCATTGCAGTAAGGTCTGTAGAGATAATATTTGATGATATTATTGAAAAGAAACACATTGCCAGTAAATTTATTTGTTACACCCTCTCATTCAATAACTTATATCATTGCAGTAAGGTCTGTAGAGATAATATTTGATGATATTATTGAAAACAAACACATTGCCAGTAAATTTATTTGTTACACCCTCTCATTCAATAACTTATATCATTGCAGTAAGGTCTGTAGAGATAATATTTGATGATATTATTGAAAAGAAACACATTGCCAGTAAATTTATTTGTTACACCCTCTCATTCAATAACTTATATCATTGCAGTAAGGTCTGTAGAGATAATATTTGATGATATTATAGAAAAGAAACACATTGCCAGTAAATTTATTTGTTACACCCTCTCATTCAATAACTTATATCATTGCAGTAAGGTCTGTAGAGATAATATTTGATGATATTATAGAAAAGAAACACATTGCCAGTAAATTTATTTGTTACACCCTCTCATTCAATAACTTATATCATTGCAGTAAGGTCTGTAGAGATAATATTTGATGATATTATAGAAAAGAAACACATTGCCAGTAAATTTATTTGTTATACCCTCTCATTCAATAACTTATATCATTGCAGTAAGGTTTGTAGAGATAATATTTGATGATATTATAGAAAAGAAACACATTGCCAGTAAATTTATTTGTTATACCCTCTCATTCAATAACTTATATCATTGCAGTAAGGTTTGTAGAGATAATATTTGATGATATTATAGAAAAGAAACACATTGCCAGTAAATTTATTTGTTATACCCTCTCATTCAATAACTTATATCATTGCAGTAAGGTTTGTAGAGATAATATTTGATGATATTATAGAAAAGAAACACATTGCCAGTAAATTTATTTGTTATACCCTCTCATTCAATAACTTATATCATTGCAGTAAGGTTTGTAGAGATAATATTTGATGATATTATAGAAAAGAAACACATTGCCAGTAAATTTATTTGTTACACCCTCTCATTCAATAATTTATATCATTGCAGTAAGGTCTGTAGAGATAATATTTGATGATATTATTGAAAAGAAACACATTGCCAGTAAATTTATTTGTTACACCCTCTCATTCAATAACTTATATCATTGCAGTAAGGTCTGTAGAGATAATATTTGATGATATTATTGAAAAGAAACACATTGCCAGTAAATTTATTTGTTACACCCTCTCATTCAATAACTTATATCATTGCAGTAAGGTTTGTAGAGATAATATTTGATGATATTATTGAAAAGAAACACATTGCCAGTAAATTTATTTGTTACACCCTCTCATTCAATAACTTATATCATTGCAGTAAGGTTTGTAGAGATAATATTTGATGATATTATTGAAAAGAAACACATTGCCAGTAAATTTATTTGTTACACCCTCTCATTCAATAACTTATATCATTGCAGTAAGGTTTGTAGAGATAATATTTGATGATATTATTGAAAAGAAACACATTGCCAGTAAATTTATTTGTTACACCCTCTCATTCAATAACTTATATCATTGCAGTAAGGTCTGTAGAGATAATATTTGATGATATTATTGAAAAGAAACACATTGCCAGTAAATTTATTTGTTACACCCTCTCATTCAATAACTTATATCATTGCAGTAAGGTTTGTAGAGATAATATTTGATGATATTTAAAGAAGCGCATTGTCAGTAAATTTATTTGTGTAAAATTTTAGAAATAGATTTTTTTTATATCATCTTTTCATCTATATATATAAAAATATGAATGTATGTGTGTCTGTTTGTCCTTTATGCCTGACCAAACCACTCATTGGAACGCCATGAAACTTTGGGAAGTTATTTAGTATAGTACTGGGAAGGTTTCTAGCAAATAAAATTTTTGAAATAACTTTTCGCTTTAAAATAATCAAGATAAATATTCTAATTTATCTGTTATAATTAAACAATCTGCTCTAAATATTATCATGATGATACGATGATTTTGTAATGTAGAAAATTAGGACAGACAAAATTCAGGATGACACGGCAATTTATTTGAGACAAGAATAATGATACAATTCCAAGGCAAGATACTATTCCTTTAACTACAATTACCGAGGGAACTAATTAATATTGATTTTATTCAACTTATCGAGTATTTTTCAAGGGACCGGGAAAAAATGTTCACTTTATCGAGAGATTCGTTAGACAAACCTTTACTCGGGTAAAACCCGGGCGAAGCCGGGCCTGGACGTATTTTTCCGTTCGTAACGAACGGAAAAATACGTCCAGGGTAGCCGAGTGGACAAGGCACCTGCCCGGTAAGCAGAAGGGTGTGGGTTCGATTCCCGCCCCTGGACACTTTTTATTTTTCCGTTCGCCATTACTCTTCATGTTTCACCTTTCCATACCTCATCCTCAAAGTTAGAAATGTCGCTATTTCTCTTTGAAAATAAATTTCGATTTTTATAAAAAGAAACATTCACGGTATAATTTCAATTTTCGTTTTACAATCATCAGCCGCGTTATATTGTATTTTAAAATACATGTATGCCAATTTCAACTAATCTTGGTATCTCGCTTCTTCGAGATTACCCTCAGCCTATCGCTACTGTAATAACAGTGTTTAGATATTGAATTCATTTTTTTTCTTAATCATTTTTTCTTCCAACATATTATTACATTACGATGTACTAGAGCGCCATCTGTTATCAAATTATAAAACTATTTTAGAGGCGTAATATTCTTTTTAAAATAAAACAATTTCTACTGTCCTTACTGCGATGGAAAAATTAAAGGGAGGGCCTGGCTCATCAGTGGTGAACCCTCCCAGCGGTTTCGCCAGTTTAATCTACCAATCTCCCTTTAATTTTTCCATCGCAGTAAGGACAGTAGAAATTGTTTTATTTTAAAAAGAATATTACGCCTCTAAAATAGTTTTATAATATTATTACATTAATAGGTTTATATTACGATGCACTAGCGCGCCATCTGTTATGAAAATTAGAAACTATTTTAGACATGTAAGATTCTTTTTGAAATTAAACAATTTCTACTGCTCTTACTGCAATGGAAAAATTAATGGGAGGGGCCTGGCTCATCAAGATTAAACTAGTGAAACCGCTGAGAGGGTTCACCACTGATGAGCCAGGCCCTCCCATTAATTTTTCCATTGCAGTAAGGGCAGTAGAAATTGTTTAATTTCAAAAAGAATCTTACGCGTTTCTAAAATAGTTCCTAATTTCCATTAATAGGTTTATTGATTTACCAGTTGCCCATATGACACGCTAAATCCTATCTGGATAATGGCACTTGAAGATACTTACAATGTAGTTCATACTGTATGTATCTGTTTGCGAGAGAAGGCGTTAATTATTTTTTATAATTTACAAAATACCTTTTTTAACAATTGACCACAACATAGAGATATGAATTTATAATTATAGTTTTATTTTTCAACGCTGACGAGCGCCAACAGCACGAAACGCGTTCGTGGATGGCTTTTCTTGATTTATCATGAAATTGGGTTGGCCAAATATCAGGGAACAGACTAAATTAATGTTTAGTTGATTTCTGTTCCACTAGACGGCGCTCTGCCTTCTGTAAAGCACATGTGCTCCTGATCAGGATATGTATTTTTTATTTTTAATATCAACACCTGACCTTTTTATTTTTTCAATTGTTTTTTCATTTATCAAAATGTAAATAAAAATATTAAATTATTACTTCCGTATAGTTGAAGAAAGTTTATTTAAAAAATGAGAATTTTTACCATCAGTTATTTTATAGATTAAAATGATAAATTATTTACATTGTGTGGTTAACGAAAAGGGCATCTCCTTATCGTGCAACTGAAAGTTATTGATGGCTTGCGCCATCTATCGGAATAAATATCAACTATTCGTTGATTTTTAATTATTACAGAATCAATGAATAGTTAATATTTGAATGTTAAAAGAAGAGAACTCGCCGAAAAAGGTATTCTAGCTAAGCTAAGAGACAACAAATTAATAATTAATGACATAGCATATAAGGTCTGTGATGGACAAATTGTAGATGCCAATGGACATTCATTGTAGCAAGCAGCTAGGAAACAATCACTTGTAAATAGTCAACCCAACGATACCAACAACAACAACAAAAAAGCCTTTATTTAGGGTCACTGACCCTATACAGGATTCACCAGAGGTATGCATAAGAACAAAGCAGTGAGACAACGGAAATAGCGATATATACAGAGTAAAAAGAGAAAGAAAAAAAAAAAAAAAACAAGAAAAGGAAAAAAAAAATAATAATAAGAAAGAGGGAAGCAAGAAATCAACACAAAAAGAGTAGCAGTAAGAAAGTGAGGAGTGAGTATCACTTGGCCTTCTTCTGAGATATGGACTTGTGGAAACCATAAAACGCCGTAGCAATATACTTATTCTGGGTCATATTGTCAATTATTGATGGAAGTGAAGCACAGAGTTGCCCAGTTTTGAGCATAAGGGTTCTTCTTTCTTCTTTCAGAGCAGAGCAATCAAAAATATAGTGAGTGATTTCATTTTGTAGTTTTGAATTACAGAAGGTACAAGTCGGGTCCTCACCGCAGAGCATCTTGGTGTGGTTTTCTCTAAAAAAACTTGAAAGTATTCTAACTTGTGCGAGTAGTCTTACAACCGGGAAAGGAAAATCCCCTAAAAGGTATCCCTCCGTCATGAAAGATATGTGAATGTCTTTGTAGTGAGAGTATAGCTTAGATTTATCCATTCTTGTAAGGTCGTTTTGTATAGATTGGTCTGCCGCTGTTTTTAAGAGCCCTGTAATCGCGCTCCTCAGCGTTTCAGGGTCATCACAGGAAACAAGTGCAGGGGATCCATTATCGTTAAGCAGATTAGTGAGCTTTTTAATGAAACCGATGGGTGTGCCCGAAGCATTAGAGAGTTCCCGTGTTCTATTAAAACATATACGTGGCAATCTGTCACTGCTCATATTCAACACCCGCAGCCAATACTTCAGGGTTAATTTTAAGGCTGTTACACTCAATGAGATACGACCGGTTTCTAATCTGATTAGGTAACCTGGAGTGTATCTGGGCAGATTCAGGAACCTACGGATAAATATGTCTTGTATATTGTCCAGTAAGTCTTTATGCTCTGTTGCCCATAATGGAGCGGCATACATCAGGACAGCTCTCACTATTGTATCAAAGAGTTTGATTGATAAATTTATTGACTTTGCTTTTGATTTTATTAATATTGGGTGTGTGGCGTTAATTGCTGTAAGTGCTTTTCCTTTAAAGTAATTTGCCGGGTGAGTAGTTGTTATTGTTGGTGTCAGAGGGAATCCCAAGTATGTATATCTTGAAGTTATTGCTATGGGTTTATCATTCCAGAACCATCTATCCTTATTTGAGGGTTTACCTCCATTACGGAACACCATAATCTTTGACTTGGACTCATTTAGTGTCATTAAGTTCTCATCGAGATATTCTTTCAGTATTTTGATCTTCTTTTGGAGGTTTATCCTGGACTCACCTATAATTGCTATGTCGTCGGCGTACAGCAATAAATGGATATCTCCAAATTCTGGCAAATTTACACTCGGCAGGTCTGAGTTATTATAAATTTCGATTAAGTCCGTGATAAATAATATAAATAGCAGTGGGGAAAGTGGTTCTCCCTGGAGGACTCCCGAGTTTATCTTAATACTTTCCGTAAATGATCCCTTCCATCTGATAGCTATAGTTGCTTGTTCGTAGTAACTTTTGATCGTACTTATGAATTGGTAACTTATGCCTAGGTTGTAAAGTTTTTTCCAAAGTAGTGAGTGGGGTACAGTATCAAATGCCTTCCTTAGATCGACAAAAAAGACATATAGTTTTCCCCTCTTTTTTCTTAATGATAGTTGGATTAAAGTAGTTAGTGTAAATATGTGGTCAATACATGATCTTTCTTTTCTAAATCCCGCTTGGTTTTCGGGTATAACCCTTCTTCCTTCGACCCATTCCTCCAGTCGTGATCTTAGGATTGATGTGAAAAGCTTTGATACATTGCTAATCAGTGCAATACCTCGGTAGTTGGAGGGGCTGTTCTTATAACCGTTTTTAAAGATTGGGTGTATAGTGGAATTAGTCCAAATTGCTGGGTATTTTCCAGTCGTCATAACACTATTGTAGAGTTGTTTCAACAGCAGTATGTACGAATCAGGGAGTGTTTTTAATACTTCATTGGGGATGCCATCGGGCCCGCATGCCTTGTTACTCCTCAAACCAGCTATCTCCTTGTATATGTCTGCATTGGTTATCTCTGAGTCCAATATAGGATCGTTCTGAGAAATCACATTATGTAAATTACAAATTCTCAAATTTTTCTCTGTAGTCATTAGTTCGCGGTAAAAGTTCAGCCAGTCCTGTATAGATATTTCTCCTTGGATTATAGATGTGCTTTTGTAGAGCGCAATAGTTTTCCAGAAGGTCTTTGAGTCTTTAGCATTTCTGAGTATTTCCTGTTTTTCATTATCAAAGCCTTTCCTTTTTAGATCCAATAAAGCAAGATATTTCTTTCTGGAAGAAGCATAACATTCTCTGTCTTCCAATCTATTTGTTTTACGATATTTCTTCAGACTTTCTTTTGCCAGTTTTTTCATATCATAGCAGTCCTTATCGAACCACGGCTTAGATTTCCTGGGGCCGCCCTTAATTGAGTAGGTTATTTTTGCAGATGACATTGCTTCCAAAATTCGCTGATTGAAAGTGTATACAAGGTCATCGGAGGCTGGTATGTTTTTTTCCCGCAATTCTTCCAGTTTCATTTTAAACGTTGCGAGTCCATCGGCTGACCATCTATATCTCGTAATATTATAATCTTCCCGTTTGGTTTTTTTCTCATTGAAGTTTTGGCCTTTTATCGTTAAAACCAAAGGATGGTGGTCTGAGTACAGTTGGTCATCGACTTTGAAGTCCAGTAAAATTTGTAGTGAACCCTGTGAGAGTATGCAATAGTCAATAGTTGAAGAGCCTCTTTCGGATATGTATGTGAAATCTCCATCTTTATCACCTCTAGATCTTCCATTAACTATTGTCAAAGAATTATCTTCCAGGAAATCAAGAAGTTTATTAGACAGAGATGATATTATATGATCTTTAGCCCTTCTTTCCGATGTTAGGGGGAGCTGGAAATTAAGTGGATTGTGTAGTCCTCCCAACTTCCCAGTTCTGATGTTTAAATCTCCAAGTAAAATAATTTCTTTTCCATCTGCTATTTGCTTTTGAATGTATGTAAACAGCTTATCTAAGTTATGCAGCTGTATTTGGTTTGGAGGAAGGTATACAAATATTAAACAGATAACATGTTGGGGGGCTCTTGTGTTTGTTGATAAGAAAATAGATAACCAAGTGCCATCCTTTTCAGAACTCTCTACTCTATATTTCCCGCCTTCCCTAAAACCGACAATTATACCCCCTGACCCTCTTCCCCTTCCAGATTCTTTGGTGGCAGGTAATTCGATAATTTGATAATCTTTTAGTGTTATGTTAGTCCTGTTCAGGCACCATGTTTCAAGTAGAGCAAAAATTTCGTAGTTCTTTATGTGCTCGAGGAGTGGAAATATCGAAAGAATCCTATAGAAACCATTTATATTCCAACATATTATTTTTTCGGCGATGTCTCGCGAATTTTCAGAAAAATTTGCATTGTCATCGTCTTGAGAATCATATTTACATGTATTTATGTCGTAGTAACTTTTCGTTATTTGATTATGGGGCGGAGAATTAATTTGTGATTTTGATGTCGTATTTCTTCTATTTACACAATTGTTTCTACAAGGTTTTTGCTATATAGCAACTCCTGTGCTATCAACAACTTGGCCATTCATCACTTTACAGACTTTATCATTTACCAAAAGCTTGTTATCTCTCAACTTCGATTTTATTCCCCTTTCACCCAATTCTTTCCTTTTTGCAATTAGGATGCGCCGTTGCTCTCTAACATTTTTACTATAATCTTTACTTATCGAAATTTTAGTATCTCTGAGTTTGTAGGCATTTTTAAATATTTTTGCTCTATCAGCATAATCAGGCACCACAACAAGAACTGGTGCATTGGATCCGCGTGAAAGTCGGTGACATTTTGTTATTTTTAAATCATCTCCGATTTCCATTTTATCTCTAATTATGTTTTGAATCTTTAAGTTGCAATCTGCCTGATTTTCGTCACCCTCCCTCTCAATACCATAGAACACTAGATTGGGCTCACGCAGTCTCGTCTCAAAAAATTCGACTCTAGCCTCCAGTTCATTTACCTTTAACGAATTACATGAAGCCAGTTTTTCGGTAGCCTGTTGAGACTCTATACATTTGGTTAGCTTCTCCTCTATATTGCAGAATCGCTTATCCCAATCGTCCATTCGAGTCTCTATTTTGGTAAGTCTGATGTCAATTCTCTCTCCTAGACTCTTTATTTCCGTCGCCATGTTCAAGATTAGCATTTTTAGCTCGCCATCTATTGATTCTCTCTCTCCTGAGTGTACTGACGCAGTCAAAGTAGTTTGCTTTTTGGTTGGGGGGCCTGGGTTTTGTTCAATGCCTGAGATAAATAATAGAGCCAGAATGATACATAGCAGTCTTTTTTGGTTACCAGATATATTCCCAGATGGTAAGTTTATATTTAGGCCACATTGTCTATCATTATCCCTTCGTACTGAGTTTTTTGCATAGTGCGTTACCTTGAGTAAATTTGCATATTTATTGTTGCATAACACGAGTACTAAGAGTGACAGTATTATCCCTTTCATAGTATAAGGCAAATATACACTGAAATATTAGTAATATAAACTATATTTACCGGAGCGGTGCTGCACGTGTTGTTTATTGTCCGGCCACCTAGCGGCGAATACCCAACGATACCTTTTCACTGACCTGCTGGAACGTTAACGGGCTGTATAGACTCAATTCAGTTTTTCATCTTCTTTATAGTCAATTAGAGAGATACGAATAGTTATTTATTCCGATAGAGGGGGCAAGCCATCATCAACTTTCAGTTGCACGATAAGGAGATGCCTTTTTTATTAATGTGTTCACCTTATCCCAGTACAGTTTCACATTTGTATTATTTTTCACATTGTGTGGTTTATATGACAAAAGTTACTATTTACGGGTTAGCACACAAAGTTGCAATAATCTAGGGCCTACAGTAAGATTAATATAAACACAGAAAAATCGTACACTCAAGAGAACAAAAAAAAAATCAAGAGGTAAATGATTGTTTTAATGTCCATCCATACAGAGAGCAAAACAACAACTGACTCACCCGTGCTGGCAAGGTCACGCTCCGCTGCGTCACGTGGGAAAACATACGTAGATGTTTTCTTACATGTTCTCAGCACATCCCCCTTTTTAAGACTTGAAATATATATATACATTACAAACTTTAAATGCATAATATAATTAATAATGAAGGCGATCCACAGGTTTAACAATTCGTCCACTCCGGGTTCTTATCTGGCCGTCTTCTGAGTCGTTAGAGGGATAATCCACAACTGGGGTCTTTTCATTTTCAACCAGTTCCTCCCCCGAAAAGGTCGGCGTCGATGGGTCGGCTGGATATTGCACTGTAACTCCTTTTCGTAGATGGAACCTGTTTCGACGTAAAGTCCCAACTGGAGTATCAACCATATATGACCTTGGTGTCGATGCCTTCTGCTTTACAATCCCCCAGGTTCGCATATCTGTAATCCAAACCGTGTCACCTTCGGATAGCTCCTCCATGTCCGTAGCTCCGCAGCGTCGATCATACCTGGATTTCATATTCTTTCTCCTTCTCCCCTCCTTTCTTTTCAGGGTCTGAGAGTCCACCAACTTTGGATTAAGATTCTCTGGTGCAATTGGCAAGGTCGTTCGGAGTTTACGTCCCATGAGAAGCTCAGCAGGGCTGTAACCGTTCTCCAAAGGGGTCGATCGATACTCCAGGAGTCCAAGCGATGGGTCTTGATTTTTCTTGAGGACCAACTTAGCAATCTTCACACCTGCTTCTGCCATCCCATTGCTCTGCGGGAATCGAGGACTTGAAGTGACATGTGTGA
Organism: Cordylochernes scorpioides; assembly: GCA_030710605.1. Taxonomy (NCBI): domain Eukaryota; kingdom Metazoa; phylum Arthropoda; class Arachnida; order Pseudoscorpiones; family Chernetidae; genus Cordylochernes; species Cordylochernes scorpioides. The sequence continues at coordinate 155,029,399 of CP092864.1, forward strand.
ATCCGTACTGCCTTGCGAAATTTGCAAATTCACGAGCAGCTCCAAATTGCGTCCCATTATCGCTTACAACAGTTTCTGGTATTCCATGTCGGGCAAATATGGATTTGCAACTACGCACCACCACATTGGCTGTGAGCCGATCCAGCTGAACCACTTCAGGAAATCGAGAATAATAGTCAATGACGACTAGATACCACTTATTCTCGAACTTGAACAAATCCATTCCAATCTTTTGCCACGGTCGTGTAGGAAAGTTGGTTGGTATCAAAGGTTCATGTTTTGAGACGGCTTCCTGGATACAGACACTGCACTTTCTAACTGTTTCCGCGATCTCTTCCGAAATTCCAGGCCACCATACCGTCTCACGTGCGCGAAGTCTTGTTTTTGTAATCCTGAAGTGCCCAGCGTGCAACTTATCTAGGATCTCCAGTTTCATACTTGCTGGAATAACAAGACGACAGCTACGCATCAGTAGTCCATTTTGAACGCCGAGTTCATCCTTGACATGCCAATAAGAGAGCAGAGCCTGTGACATCTTCTTCTTATCTGGCCAGCCTTGCTCAAGGTAGTTGACTACTGCTTTCAGGGTCGTATCTTCTTGTTGAGCTTCAAAAATCTTCGTCAACATCTCGTCTTTGTCGGTTATACTCGAGAGAACTGCATTTATATGCGCTGAGGTTTGCCGTTCGTTTTCACCTCCCTCGGTTGTAAGAAGTGGTTGTCTGGATAATGCATCGGCGTCGAGCAGCTCCTTTCCAGGGATGTCCAATGTTGTCTTGAGCTTTTCCATCAAAGGTATTGGTACCCGTCAAGGAGTATGCACAGCAAATGGTTTTGCTCCAGGTTTCAATTTGATTTCGTAAGGGTTTCCGATCTGTCCCAGTCCTTCAAATACTTCAGGGAATTCCTTGATTGGGTTAATTCTCGTCGCAACCACTTCAATCCGCCTCGCCAGGTTCAAGAGCTCACATGCCCGGCGACTCAGAAGAGGTTCACTCAAACGACGAATGACATAAATCTTCTCCTTGATTTCATAATTGCCATTTCGCAGCGTTGATATAAACATACCCACAGTCTGAAGTTCGGAAAATTCAGCAGCTCTAAGGTTGATATCACTTTCCACTAGTCGTTGCTGTCCCATTATCTTCTTGAAGAGACACAGAGGAACACATGTAACATCCGCCTGGGAGTCGAGCTTGAACTTCACCTTTTTCCCGTTCACTTGGATTTCTGCTGTCCATCGCCTCCTGCACTCGCCTTCATCATCATCGAGATTAGATGAATCCTCCGCAGCTGAGACCTCCAGGAGAAAACCAATTTCTTCATCAAGTTCAGAAACAGCTTTGACTTCCGCAGTCTTCGCCTGCTTATCTGGGCAGCAATTTGCAAAATGGCCAGTTTTTGAACACAGGTTACATTTTTGTCCTTCAGCACGGCAAGCCTGTCCTTCCCTGTGGGTGAAACCTCCGCACTTTGGACATCGTGATCTTGTTTTGGCTGACTTCTCCTTCTTCCTCGAAGGCTGCTGTTGTTGTTTCGGTGATTGTTTCTTCGAGTTGAACTTCACCTGATTGACCTTTTGGCTTGTTGAGGGACGCTGCAGGTCGACTTGCTGCTGTCGAACGGCTTCCTGCTGTCGAACCATTTTCACTGCCTTTTCCAAAGTCAGTTCGCTGTCCAACTGCATTCTTTCAGATAAAGCTTTGTCCCTCACTCCAACCACTATTCGGTCACGGATCAACTGCTCATGAAGACCCTCAAATTCGCAACTATCAGCCAATTTGTACAATGAAGTGATGAATTCGTCCACTGGCTCCCGATCCTCTTGGATTCTTGAATTAAATTTCGCACGTTCGTAGATAATATTCTTCCTGACACAGAAGTGGCTGTCGAACGCCTTGAGGACGGAGTCAATTTTCGTTGCCTCTTCCTCCTTTTCGAACTTGAAGGTCCTGAATATATCATCCGCGCGGTCACCCATCAAGTACATGAACAAATCGATCTTGTCCGCCTCCTCTTTCTTCTTCATTCCACTGACCACGAGGTATCGTTCGAATCTCTTCCTCCATTTGGGCCATTCGTTGGGAGTCGAGAAGTCGAAAGTTTCTGGAGGTTGAATCTGAGCCATGTTGAATTATCTTCCAAGGTACGCAAAAATCGATATTTTGCAATATACGGGTTCGTATTTTATCCAGTTATCGCTGCCACCATGTTTTAATGTCCATCCATACAGAGAGCAAAACAACAACTGACTCACCCGTGCTGGCAAGGTCACGCTCCGCTGCGTCACGTGGGAAAACATACGTAGATGTTTTCTTACATGTTCTCAGTACAATGATAAAATCACAATTTATTAAATAAAATAAAATACAAAACAGTACTTATCCTTATTGTTGCTTAGGTAGAGATCGGACCGGGGTTACACAGGGAATGCGAAGAGATCACCAGACACGGATAAAATACGAAGAGAACATTATAAGCGTCTCTACACAAAACTTTTAACCACACTGGCCTCTCGCATTCCCTTCAACCCCCTTTATATACAAACATGGCGTCCAATTAGAATGCCTGAGAGATCGGTTTACTTATCTGATAAAAACAACGTTCTTCGCACTAAAGAAATAAGATAAGCGTGCAAATATTTGTCAATATAATTTGACATATAAATCAAGTCACACAATATTGCAGTTTCTCAGGTTGTTTGTATCTGTATATGATAAAAATGCTGCAGACCCTGTTCACTTATATTTTACTTTATTATATCACGCTTTAAAAATACACAATTTGTTTTTCACGATGAGTTTCTTTTTATTACAAAACGCTATCTTTCAAGTGATAATCTCTCTTCAACGTGCTTAATAAAATATCGACTATATCTTACAAGAAATATTTACAAATATATTTTATTGTAAATTATTGTAAATATTTATTACAAGATATAGTCGATGTTTGTTATTAAGCACGTTAAAGAGCGATTATCACTTGAAAACTAGCGTTTTGTAATAAAAAGAAACTCATTGTGAGAAAATATTTTGTATTTTTTAAAACGTTTATCACAATTTTTTTTTCAAGAATAGCGCGCTATGTTGTTATAGTTGAATAAAGTTGAATTCTGCACATAGTTTCGATTTGTATATTTTGAAAAAGAATTTTTTTTTTATATCATTTTCTTTTTTACATATTGGCCTTATGTGGCCAATTTCTCAGCAATGATAAGATTTAGATTTTCTAAAGTAACATAAGTTTGAAGAATGATTACTTTTACCACAATTTGTAGAAAGAATTAACTTTAGATCTCTTTTTATTTTCATTTTCTCTATTTATTTTATTATTTCATTTCAATTTAAAGTGCTATGTCCCCCTAGGGACACTTACGCTGTCATACATGTATGTCTTTACATTTGTCTATGCATTTAAGCCGTGAATAGAATAGTCATATGATGTTAACAATGAGAAAAAGAAAAAAAAACGAGAACAGAGAACTGTGTACAAAAGAAAGAAATGTCTGGCAATATGTACAATCAACATAATTTAAATTATCAGTTTCTTAAAATATATTTGTTGCTATATAATTTAAAATATATCTATAAAAGTTATTGAATTTAGTATACATTTCTTTACTGGAAATAAAAATACTTGGATCTGTTACTATTATATTATTGTCAATTCTTAAGTCTTGAAAAACAGGACAATCCAGTAAAAGATGTATTGAGATTTGTTCCTCATGTCCACAAAAACAACTCGAGTCTTCCACCGCTTTAATTCTTTTTAAAAAGCTTCTGAAATTTCCATGATTAGAAATGATTTCCATGATTAGCTTTGAAAGTTTCATTTGTGTTGTTCTTTAAAAATTAGCCATTTTAAATTCAATAAAATCCGTTATCAATCTTGGGACATCTCAAAATTGTATTTTCTATAATAACCTTCAGATTATTTTCTGCAGACTCATATGCTAAAGCGACTATATATATTCAAGACTTGCTTCATATCTCCCTCCTGTAATACTCGTAATCTATTCCGTAATTTATCAGACCTAACATCAAATTCATTATGTTTCCATATAGAGTTATGCCAACGGTTAAAATTGAAAACTTCCATGTTAAAAATGAGTAAATAACAGAGATATATATTTATTAGATAGTAAAAAGGCATATATTGGATTTAAAAAAATATTTATTTTGCCAATATTTCGGTTGGCTGAATGCCAAACCTTTATCAAGGCATTACATTTTTGTATACACAAACTCAGCGCCGCATAGTGTTATAATATCACAGTTGAAATCTTTTTCAAGCCAGCCGAAATATTGGCAAAATAAATATTTTATTAATTCCAATATATGCCTTTTATTATCTAATGAATTAAATATGGATTGCTCTTTTTCAAAGAGATATATATAAATACTAGACGAATGGCCCGGGCTTCGCCCCGGGATTGACCCGTGTGCATATCTACCCGAGTGATATATATTCAGATAAGATTTTTTTTTATAATTGTTTGTTATTAGCATTATCTATTTGTTTGCATCAGCCTAATTTAATCTAATCTTTGATAGAGGGCGCTGTTCGTGAGCTAAGTAGAATAATTTGAATATATAGTTTTAAGTTTGGCATACCCGAGACATTTGGCCTATATCGACAGATGAATCAGCTTTATAATCAATATGGGCATTATACTGCAAACCTGAAAAAGGCTTGAGTCCAAAGCTGAATACGCTGAACAGGAACTTGCATAGTTTGTGTAGCTGCGACGCGGGCTTCAGAATACCTAAGACGGCGAAGCGCACGACGCGTCTCACTTTGAAGTGGTGTCTCAATAGCTCTAGCATTCCTATATCTCCTGGAAGCAGCCGTATTCCTACCAAGTAAACGTCGGCTGTGGCGAGGCATATTCTGAAAAAAAAAATTAGATTGAGATTAATAACAAAAGCTTCAAAACCAGCAATTTCTAAACAAAGCATAAAAATTTCCTGTCTTTTTGAGGTAAAAATCAAAATTTTTAAAATTTTTATTCAAAATAACCTTCAGATATGTTAAAAAGATTTAAAAAAACTAAAATCATAATATTATATTACCAAAAAATTAATGTACAAAACCAGTTATCATTAAAAAGCTTCAAAAATAGACCAACCGCTGGATACGGCAATGAAAAAGCATGCTTTTTTGAGCTAAAAAATAGAAATAATTTTCAAAAATACAAAATACAACCCCTATATGTTAAAAAAAACTATAAATAATCTAAATATAAAATATTTAATCGAATAAATTAAAATATCTTTAAAAAAATTTTGAAAAAGGACTTCAAAAAGACAAATAAATGAATCCGTAAAAGAAATCCCTTGTTTATTTAAAAATATAAATAACCTATTTTTTAGATACAACCCATATATGTAGAAAATATAATAAATAAACTGTATGGCATATTCTGAAAAAAAAAATTAGATTGAGATTAATAACAAAAGCTTCAAAACCAGCAATTTCTAAACAAAGCATAAAAATTTCCTGTCTTTTTGAGGTAAAAATCAAAAATTTTAAATTTTTTATTCAAAATAACCTTCAGATATGTTAAAAAGATGTTAAAAAGCTAAAATCATAATATTATTACCAAAATATTAATGTACAAAACCAGTTATCATTAAAAAACTTCAAAAATAGACCAACCGCTGGATACGGCAATGAAAAAGCTTGCTTTTTGGAGCTAAAAAAATAGAAATAATTTTCTAAAATACAAAATAAAACCCCTATATGTTAAAAAACTATTAATAATCTAAATATAAAATATTTAATCAAATAAATTAAAATATCTTTAAAAAAATTTGAAAAAGGACTTCAAAAAGACAAATAAATGAATCCGTAAAAGAAATCCCTTGCTTATTTAAAAATATAAATAACCTATTTTTTAGATACAACCCATATATGTAGAAAATATAATAAATAAACTGTATTTAAAAGATCAACGCAATAATTAAAAAATTCCATAAGAAAATTTAAAAAAGGACCTCAAAATGACCCATAATTGAACACAATGAAATTGCTTGCTCTTTTTTGCGATTAATAATAAAAAAACCCAAATATTTTAAAAACACAACACCTATATGTTATAAATACTACAAATAATTTGTATTTGAAAGATCTAAATAATTAAATAAAAATTTCTTAAGAAATATTTGAGAAGGGCCTCATAATGACAATCACATAAACATATCAATAAAATATCTTGCATCTTAGTGAAAAAAAATAGAAATAACCCAAAATATGTTTACAAAACAACCCATATATGTGGAAAACACCATAAATAATCTACTTTTAAAATATCTAAGCAATTAATTCAAATTTTGTTAAGGTCCTCAAAAAAGACATAAAATTGAGCACATTAATGAAATTTCAATCTTTTTTTGTAAAAAATAATATAAATAACCTTAGTCTTATAAAAATACTAACCACGTAAGTTAGAAATAGCATATATAATCTGTATATAAAATAAAAAAGAAATAAATTAAAATTAGCCTAAAAATTTATCTAAAATATAAAATTGATCTCATCAAGTAAGGCTTCAACTTTTTTTGGTATAAAATATGAAAACTATAAAATAAAAGTATCTTACCATGTATAAAAGTTATTAAAATATATATAAAAAAGATTAAAACTAATTTTCCAAGAAGCGCAAAAGTGTAAACACTTTTGAAAAGCCTAAAAATTTATCTAAAAAATAAAATCGATCTCATCAAGTAAGGCTTCAACTTTTTTTGGTATAAAATATGAAAACTATAAAATAAAAGTATCTTACCATGTATAAAAGTTATTAAAATATATATAAAATAGATTAAAACAAATTTTCAAAGAAGCGCTAAAGTGTAAACACTTTTGAAAGTGTAAACACTTTAACTCTGTTGAATTTTTTTTTGTATTTTATCGATAACAGCAAATTTATGTATGTTAAAGTTAGGAAAAATATTTTGATGTTAAGCAAAACCTGCTCCATCTCGTTTTACATAAATGTTGAAAATTTGGTCGAAATTGATGCATTGTAACGAAAGTTTTTAGTGAACAACACTTATGAAATTTCCATTTTATTAATATAGATATATATATTATTAATAGTATTTTTTTATTTTTTGAAAAAAGAGGAAAAGTAAAATATTAAGAACTACAGATTTTGAATTAATTTTGAGTCAGAACAGCAAGCTAATTCTGTATCAAATAGTATTGTTATGAGAATTTCAAGATTTATAAAATTTGTTATTTAGTTTAAACATGTGAGGTTTATTTTTTTATTTTTTTTATAATAAATAATTAGCTACAATATAGTAGTATAAAGGGGAAAAAAACACCAGCAAAACATCGGCAGTTAAACGTCATAGGCTGGGTAAAAAAAGGAATAAGCGAAGAGAAAGTTTTATAGAAAAGAGCAAAGACAGAGCCATGATAATAATTTTCCAAATATATATATATAAAGGCTAATCATAATTATCATGGTAAAAGCATTTAATAACGACGTCAAATTTGCAAACATTTATCACGTAAATAATGGTGAAAGATCTATCCATTCAAGTACCAATTCATGGCGCAGGCATTTTGCAAAATATGCCATCAATACACAAAGCAGAAGAGTCAGCCTTTCTTGTCAAAGAGAGAGAGTTTGACTGGAGCCGGATTAGAGAAAATTACTCCAGGTGTGAAAGGAATCATGTTAAAAGGAAGTCGTGGATTGGCTACTGGGGTTTGGATGGCCATTGGTCAGGCAGGAATTCAACTCAATCTTTCTCACGATGTCATGCCTCTCTATTCTGTCGCCCATCTGGGGCCATTCATCCTTTCTGGGGCGTCGTTCGACCGGAAAATTATCGTCTTTTTGTGGTAAATGTCATCTCTTTGAAGAATCTTGTTGTACTTAGTATGTGTGGAGTTGGCCGGATACTCTTTGTCCTCTCTTCATTTTAACTTTTTTTTGCCTCTTTATTTATCTTTCTTTTCCCTTCGATTGCATATTGATTCTTGACGCTGATTGAAGTGATCTGTCGTATTGACGTTAACAATGTTTGTTTGAAAACCATATCTAATTCTTGTCAATCACAACTTGAGGTAAAATGAGATATTTATTGAAAGAGGAGTTTTTTTGAAAATATGTGACAAAATATTGACAAAGTCAAGGAAATTTCCGAAGTAATTATTTATTTATCAATTTCCTTGACTTTACAAATATTTTGTTGCACATTTTCAAAATAACTCTTCTTTCAATAAACGTCTCAATTTACCTCAAGTTGTGATTAAGAGATTTAGGAGTACACTTATCCCCCGATTTACACGGTACTTGTTTTACACGTTTTCGCTTTTACACGGTTTTCCAAATAAGTTTTTTTTTGTTGTTTTTATCGCACTATACTAAATGCTACTGTGATTGAACACATGCGCTGTGTACACACTTCACGAGGAATCCCGAGCTTATGTGCTGACTACATATTTTAACCTGTCAATGCATTTTATTTTTATTTCTGTGTACACCTATCCCCCGATTAACACGTTTTTCTCAGGAACGTATCTACCGTGTAAATCGGGGGATAGGTGTATTTCCCTCTTTGCAAGGAATCTTGTTAAACGCTATTGATAATTATTAAATGGAACAAAGTTTAATTTCCCTTACTTTGAATTTTTTTGATGTTTAATAAATAAAATTATATCCAATTTTTAAAAAAATTTCAAAGATTTTTTTCTAATCGAATATACAGTTAAACCTGTCTATAGCGCCCTCTCTAAATAGTGCCTTCCTCTCTATAGCGCCCGATTTTAAACATTAAAATGTAAACATTTTACATTAAAAGTGACCTGTTTATAGCGCCCTATTTTGGGGAGTCCCAAGAGGGTGCGCTATAGACAGGTTTAACTGTATATTTATTTGAGATGTAAGCTATCAAAAGAAAACCACTATTATACCTTTCGCTTTTACCTTAAATCATGAATACACAATTATTTTTACATATCCCAAATTTGATATATTTTGTGGAATAAAATGCGCGTGATATCTTTAAAAGTTTCCCAGAAAACTGCTTCAATCCAATTACCAGTTAACTAGAAAATATCCGGCATCTCAATGAGTGAAAATAAAAGCGGCGGAGGACGTTCATCATCAATTTCGAACCTAATGTAATTAAATATGTAGCAACTGATTAGCGATGTTTATAAATGAAAAAATAAACAAATGTGATATGGTACTGGGATAAGGTGCATAAATTAAGAAAAAGGCATCTCCTTATCGTGCAACTGAAAGTTGCTGATACTTGCTCGCCAGAAGAGTTAATATTTATTCCGATAGATGGCGAAAGCCATCAGCAACTTTCAGTTGCACGATAAAGAGATGCCTTTTCTTGATTTTTATATGTGTTTGCTATATTTTTACCTCTTCTCTAAATATGATCGTTCCCCGCCGCTTTTATTTTCACTCAGGTACATCTAATTGCTCAATGACAGAAGATACAATATTTTTACCTTTTTAGTGCATTTAAATAAGAGATTTTCTTAAATTTATTTTTTATTTATTAATTATTTAATCAGTTTTTAGCCATGAATTTACAAAACTTGAATCAAAAGTTAAAATACATACGTATATATATTATATGTATATATGATAATGCATATAAGAAATCTCACCAAAATATATAAATATGCAGATCAATATTAAACCCAGTATATTTACTACTTATAAAACCATTCACACACTGTAATAATAGAATATATATGTAATTAATCCAGGTTCCTTAGGCCTTCAAAAGATATATTTAACCACTCGTGTTGCCAGTCAGACAAATCTTTTTGGTTTTATTTACAATGACTGTGGAAGATAGTGAAAAAATAGTACAAATGTAATATTGTACTGAGATAAGGAGCATAAATTAAGGAAAAGGCATCTACTTATCGTGCAACTGAGAGTTGCTGATGGCTTGCGCCATCTATCGGAATAAATATCAACTATTCTCGTTGATTTTTAATTATTCCAGAATTGACCAAATACCCATTCTTGATTAATCAAGAAAAGCTAACCACGGACGCGTTTCGGGCTGTTGGCCCTCATCAGCGTGGTGCAAGCTGTACCTCAACGACAAAAAAAGGTCATTAAGGCATCCTGAAAAATCATGAAACGGGTAGTTAAGGCCAGAATGACCACCGAAACGCGTCCGTGGTTAGCTTTTCTTGATTAATCAAGAATGGGTATTTGGCCAATTATGGAATAATTAAAAATCAACGAGAATAGTTGATATTTATTCCGATAGATGGCGCAAGCTATCAGCAACTCTCAGTTGCACAAAAAATGTGGAAGATAGTGTCGAGCATATTTATTTCTAGGGATATATTTATGTCAGGTTGAGATTTGTAATATATAGGAGAGTGGCCGTTTGATTTATTTGTTATGAAGCAATGAAGATTAGCCTCTATTTGTTCGTCATTCTGTCAAATTATTTTACACAAATAAATTTACTGGCAATGCGTTTCTTTTTTTAAATCTCTACAGACCTTACTGCAATGATATGATTTAATGAATGAGAGGGCTTGGCGAAACCGCTGAGAGGGTTCACTACTGATGAGCCAAGCCCTCTCATTCATTAAATCATATCATTGCAGTAAGGTCTATAGAGATTTAAAAAAAGAAACGCATTGCCAGTCAATTTATTTGTGTAAAATTTTAACGATAGAGGGCAATAAAATTTAATTTACTAATATATAATCTGTCAAATTATATTGACAAATATTTGCACTTTTTAAAATCTTATCTCCAGTTTTAGTGGGAAGTATTTTGTTTTCGTTTGTTAGTGAACCAATCTCTCACGTCATTGGACGAATGTGGCCATGTTTGTATATAAGAGGGGACTAAGGTATTGCGATAGGGAGCAGTGTAGTGGATTATTGTGTGGAGACGTCGTTCTCTCTGTGATTTATCCGTGTCTGGTGATCTCCTCACATACCTGTGTGGTCCGATCCCTACCAACGCTACAATAAAGGATAAGTACTGTTTTGTTTTTATATAACAAATCGTGATTTTTTATTTACCTCCCTTTTATTGTTATACTCTTGAGTGTGCGATTTTTTGTGTGTTTATTTACTATTACTTTAGGCCCTAGTTTATTACTTTTTGTGTTAACCCGTACAAAGTAACTTTTGTCACTACTCCATGCCACGACGTTCACCAGGAAGTCTGACATTTTGCAATCTTACATTGTTAGCAGTAGTGAAACAGCCAATAAAATACCAGAATTCTACATGGTATAGATGTATATTAAGAACTAGATAATTATCCCGTTTTGTCAAATTATTTAACAAACAGGCAGTTTTAATCTTCACAGTTATGCGGGAAGAATGTTTTTATTTGTTAAGTGATCTCCCACGTCATTGGACCAATGCGGCCATGTTTGTATATAAAAGTGGGTTGAAACGGGATGTGAGGAGTCGTGGAGCGGTGTTCGAGTGGAGACGTCGTTCTCTGTGTGCTTGTCTGGTGATTCTCCTCGCATACCTGTGTGACCCCGGTTGTTGTAGCCTTGGAAGAAACCACGAAGCGAACTAGCAGCAGACAGCCTTTATTTTTCTCGCACACACTATATACAACTCATTCGCTCTATTTATACAATTCTCAGTCACACGTGATCTGACAACAATGGTCAAATATGCAAATTAACCTAACACCGGTCCTCTCCTTATCAACGCTGCAAATAAAAGATAAGTACTGTTTATATTTTATTTAACAAATCGTGAGTTTTCTTTATCTTCTTTTTGTTGTTGGTGTTGTACTCTTGAGTGTACCTTTTTCTGTGTTTAAGTTACTCTTACTGTAGGCCCTAGTTTATTGTTTTTTGTGTGATAACCCGTAAAAGTAACCTTTGTCAGTTTTACCAACGGGTTTAGAGCGATAAATATAGTCCTTTCTAAACCTCCCTGTTTGGACAAGACACCACCAAATCCCCCTGTTAAAATTTTACCCATTTACATATTCATATACGTTGTGACCCCTATATATAGGTATATTCAATATAAATGTGTGCATGATGATATTGTAAACAAATATAACAGGATAAATAGATATATGTTTTTATATTAATTAAAAATACATATATTTGGGTCAAAACATCATTTATTTTACCAATATTTCAGTTGGCTGAACGCCAACCTTTATCAAGGTATTAAAATATATTAATGTGTTATAACACCTTGATAAAGGTTGGCGTTCAGCCAACTGAAATATTGGTAAAATAAATGATATTTTGATTATGCCTTTTCAATTTAAAATTTATTTATGGATTGCTCTATTTTCAAAATGTTTTTATTTGTAACAGATTTTTGCTTTTAATTCCAAAGAGCATAGAAACCTGAATATTTGTATTTCTGCTTTCATTGAAGCCTTGAATCAATTAAAAGATTTGTAAACAGACAGACAAGGAAGCAAGTTAAAAAGGATCAGATGGGGCCCTTTCATTATATCACCCCACTGAGATCTACTTCTCTACTTTTAAACTATTTAAAACATTTTTATATAACTTACGAATGACTTTATGTGAACGTTTATTTAATGTTAAATTATCAGAATCTTCAATTAAATACAACTAAACGTGGCCAAAATACCAATGAAAAATTCCCTCTCAAGCGGCTCACTAGCTAATATTGACTTTAGCCTAGTGCTGCCATCTACAGAACGTATATCAAACTATTCAAATCTTTATACCTTGATGTATCGTTTTATTTTATTTTTCTAGAAATAAATAAATATAAAATATTTATAAAAATATATATATATATTCCCTTCTACAAAAATATATTCAAAATATATACATATGAGAAAATAATTGGGTAATATTTATATGAAAAATATATAATATTAATATATTCTAAATATATATTGACTGGAACATTTATATAAAATATAAACTGATATTTCCCTGTTTTATCATATTTATAATAGCATATACGTTATATTTACCAATATAATTTAATTTATTTTATAAATAGTTGAATATTTTCACAATAGATGGCAGCACAGATCTCAGAAAACTCGCTTAGTTATTACTAAAGGGCGAATTTTTTGGTACTTTTTCCTTACATCAATTTATGAATTGGCATACTGTAAAAATTTCATAAACCACATTTGACTTTTCCTAGCTTAAAAATATTTTCACCTTTTTTAAAGCTACGTTTACCTTTGAAAAGAAAATTGTTTAATTTTTAAATTTCTTATTCTGTCCAATTTGATCAATGTGGCTTCAAAGGTCTACAATATATAGGTTTTGCAATTTTAAAACATTTTGCACTCTTTAATATGACTACAATTACACTTTATATAAAAACGTTTTACACTTTAATAACAATATTTTCAATTTTAAACGGTGTTTTTCGATTTGAAAAGTATTAAGAATTTTTAGCCATTTTTAATCTATCGAAATATTTTAATTTTAATTGAAATTTGTCTACTTTGGACATTTTTATCTCCGTTTTAATCGAGCATTGGAAATAAAACATTTGAGATTTTCTCAAATAAAGTTAATTCCTGTTTAATTACTGTTCTTGGGCCCTCCGCATTTCCAGGCCCAGGAAATGTTTGAATATACGGAACTTGGCAGACGTCAGGATGGCCAAGGCTCCAGGCTATTTTGAAGATCCATCTCTGCAGGTCAGGGGGGATGAAGGCCTCCAGGATGACAGGCCTGATCCACCTACAGTAGCGGTGGGCCAGTGACAGGTCTCCACAGGCGAGGCAGGACTGTTGGAATGAAGCCGGGTGGGCTGGATGGAGAAAAGCGTACAGAGTCAGTCTCACCACGATGTCCGCGTTGTCCCCGGAGAAGGCGGAGCGACGGCCAGCCGATGTTGATGGGGAGATTCCGATGGTCCTCCCACCTCCTCGCGAGCTGGGTGATGGGCAGCCGGCTCCAGCAAACGGCGGGCAGTACGGGTGACACGCCCCAAAGGCGTCCTCGTCCCGCGAAGCACCAACGCCGAAGGTCCCGCGGAGGTTCTTGTCGGCAAGACGCCGGCAGAAGCTGGACATGGAGGTCGCGTCCGCCAGGGCACAGCGCGCTGGACGAGCGAGGGGATCGGCAGAAGCGACGCAGGCGCCGATCCACCGAAGCCAGAAGGTCAGGTGGTCGGAGGAGACGGCAGCCTCTGATGATGGGGAGGTCCAGCGCGAGGATGTCGGCAACCGCCTCCCAGAGCTTGAGCAGCCGGAGACGGAACCACGCGCCGCTCTAAACCAGCTAGGAGTAGGCGCTGCGAGTGACATGCAGCTGGGTCTGCACGCCCTTCAAACCAGCTAGTCGTCGCTGTGTGCCGATAACAAGGAGCCCGAAGCCGTCAACGAAGGCTGTCCTTGCATGGACGCCGCCCGGCAGCCAGGCAGTACGCTGTGGTCCCCCGACAAAGCGCACCAGTCGGACTTGCAGCTTGTCGATGGTGGAGTCTGTGGGGAGGTACCCGTGGAGATGGGTACCACTTCGGATAGCACCATCGAGTTGGCGGTTCTGGCTCGACCGACTAGAGACACCCCCCAGGTGCCGCACCATAGACCCTTGCTCTTCGCGAAGCTGACCTTGATTCCCGAAGTGCGCCGGAAGTCCTCGAAGATGGTATTCACCAAGTCGGAAAGTTCGTCGCGCCTGATGAGCATCAATATTTCGTCGGTATAGGCGAAGACGTTCCGGGGCCGAGCGCTCGAGGCGCAACAAGAGAAGGCCGGGGGCGAGACTGAACACAGCGTAGCTGACGGCGCAGCCCTGCCTCACCCCGTTCAGCAGATGGAAGGGCCTTGTGTGGAGGCCTCCGGCTCGTACCGCCGCGCCCACCCGGGATACACGAAGAGGAACAACTCGACGAAGGCAGGGAACAACCACAGTGAGGCCATTAGGGGAACCAGAAACAGCGGTCCAGGGTGTTGAAGTCTGACTCTAGATATGTCGAAATGACAGCCAGCTCCGAGCTGTTCCTCGCGGCCATTTTGACCTCGTTGGCTATTCGCGCCACGTTCCATCTGGGAGAACTCCCCGGGACTGCGTACGTCTGGCATCGAGGTACCAAGACGGGAAGATAGGGCGCAGATGGTTAAGGAGGATGTTGCCCAGGACCCGGTAGTCCGCCGTGGGGAGCGAGATAGGCCTGTAGCCGCAGAGCCCAGGCCGCCGTTGGACTCGGGGACTAGACAGATGGTGCTGCACCGGGTCGATGAAGGTGAGACCCCGCGGAGTTGGAAGGCCTCGTAGATGCGCCTGAAAGCTTCGCCGAAAAAGTCCTTGTAGGCCCTTTCGAGGAGCAGTTGACATATGGCGATCTCTGCGCCGTGGGCGGAGTAATGGATCGTCCTCTTCCAGGATGAGGAGGTAGTCGTCCTCCAGATGGGGTCGTTGAACTCACGGGCAAAGCGGAGTAGACTTGTCGTCGCATGTTACCATCCTCTTCGCGGATGTTCGTACCAGCGGGCCGTCGGACGCGAAACGAACGCTCGAAGTCGGGCAGAGATGGGTAATCGGCGGTTGACGACGTTGCGTCTAGTCAAGAACTTCCTGGCGCGATGTGATCGTCGTCGGCGACGCGGGGGAGATGGAGGGATATCACCTCCGCCAGGAGTTCGGTCTTGATTTTGGACCAGCTTCCCCAGAGATCTTCGCTGGTCATGTCTGCGATGGCTGCAGATGTTCTCTCTAATGTCGTCCAGTATCTACCAGCGCTGAGCGAAGTATGGCGGCTACGTAAGGCTGGCGAGGCGAAGGAGACGAGCCTAGCTGAATGAGAACAGCTCGATGGTCGGAGAATCTGTAGTGGATGGTCTTATACTGGGGGACTCTCTCTTAGAGACTCTTAGAGTGTCGGTGACAAGAGAACTCTGTCCAGTCGAGCGGCATCGACCTGTCTCCCGCAGTAGGCCACTCTGGTTGGAAGGTGTTCAGCGTCAAAGAGACTGGAAATAATCTAATATATGTAAATATGCAGATATGTATATAAACAATTCATCTTCTTCTACGTTTTCTATTTTTCTCCTGTAGAAGGACAGTAATGTTTGAAAAAGCTCGGCAAAACGATTAAAAAAATTGAAAGAAACTTTCACCTTATGATTTCGCGTTTTTTTTATAAATTGTTCCAGACGATTATATAACCTAAATATTTAAAAATGTAAAAAAATCGATTTAAATATTTCAGAGTTGAGCGATCCGTTAAATTTATTTTTGCAGCCGATGAGCGCGAGGAATGTGGCAGCGGTAGAATGGTGTAATGTGAAATCGATGGGCGGTAATTAACAAGTACGAGATGGATCACGTGTGGAAATAAGTAATGAATGCCTCGAAGTAAATGAAGCAACTTTCTAATTTATCTCAATAAATAAGGAAGGTCTAAATAAGAAGGAATTGGAGAGGCATTCATTTGGAAATTACATAATCTATTTACATATCATTTGTGTATATTGTCACAGAGTAAATATTCTTTAGTGGGCTACTATTGCAAATTAAATGCCACGTTATCATCCTGATGTCAGCATTTTATTTGTAAATAGTTTGTATCTTGGTGGGATTGATTGATCTGGGAAACTTGTAAATACCTTTCTTGGAGAAATAAATGATGGTGGAGTCTATTTAAAGTAGAGTTATCTCGTTATTCCCTTATATAAATTGGTAGGATGGTTGAGACACGCTCTGGTAAGATACAAGACATGTCTGAGGAAAGAATCAAGGCTGAAGAGTCTGCCAAGCCGCAACCTGGTTCAATAATATATATATGTATATATAGAAGCAATGGGCGCCTCTCCCGTCAAAATAAACGCCAGAATCTGACGCCATCTATTGACCGTCGCCGCAACTAGCGGCATCGTGTCGGTGACAAAGCCACAACACCAACTTAGGCAAACTGATAAGCGTCCACCTAGAGACCATGGTTTCGGGCTAATGGCCCTCGTCAGTCTAGGGCGGACTTTATTCCAAGAGATCCACACGGGATCTAATGGAATCCTCACAATCATATATATATATGTTAGATAGTAAAAAGGCATATATTGGATTGAATAAAAGATTTATTATATTAGATATAGATAGAGATAGATATATTAAAATAAATCTTTTATTCAATTCAATATATGCCTTTTTACTATCTAATGATTTAAGTATGGATTACATATTTTCAGAATGATATATATATATGTGGTGAAGGTCTGGTAGCCTCTTGTAGAATCCTGTCGACTAAATCTGTGGTGAGGTATCCAGTCGACTTAAACTGTGGTGCGAGTCCCTGTCAACTCTCGCTATACTGTGTTAACCGAGAGGGACAGTCAGGGCGTGGAGAGTTTTCCAGTACCTCTCTGCACCTTGGAGGACCTTTAACAGTTCTCACAGAGTACAGGCAGTCGTGGTCGAGGCAGAGTGGAAGACTTGAGAATTGTCCACACAAAAAAAAAAAAACAACAAAAAAAAAAAAAACGAAGAGACGCAGTTGTACTAGGAAAGTTCCGTGAACAGATAAAAGTCGAGCTGGGAGCGAAAGATGGAGATAGAAGATTTCTTACTGTTCTACCTGGTTGATGAGGCGGACCTTGGACCCAACCGACGAAGGCACTCGCTGATGGTGAAGTGATTGTTTATTTCTGGCCATGTTGGAGGCTTATATATCTTTCCCGAAAGGAAGTATTGGATTTCAGCGGATACTATAAGGGCGTGGATCGGAAGAGATATTGTACACTGGCAACGCCCTGTCATCTTGTAGGCCTCGATTTTAGATTTCTATCTCAATCGCTTGCTTTATCTCAACTCTTAATCTATTACAGAGTTTTATTTATTTATCCTCAGTTTGTACAAAGTACAATACATATGATGATGCAATGACACATGTCAATCATGCGTATAATCATTTACAGATGTGTTTCTATTGTACAACATGAAAATCTTGTTATAAGTTATATACAATATGGGGTTGTTGGTTTAAATTACCATATATATATGTAGTGATGTGTTTATTCTGTCGGATGACTGTGGTTGGTTCGATGTAGTCGTGATGGCCACAATGATCAGAGTGGTTTCAGGTCTGAATGAATTGTACAAAAGGACGTGACATGTTGGATGTCACCGCAGAGAGGGCGTGAAAGAGAATGACCGTGTAGCCGGTGCCGTTCGAGGGACTGATCTATTCTGAGTCAGAGAGGAACTGGTGGTAATCCGACTGTTTTTCGGACCGACGGTGTAATCAGAGACCTTTCTCCTGTCTGGCGCCGGCTGTCACTCAATCTAATTTTATTATTTCGTTTTGTATTACATGATGGCCAAACTGGCGAGTTGGATTGAGTCTACAGTTTTGGTTGTTACACTATAACTATATTACATATGCGGATATAAGTATATATTGAAATATATTACAACATATATATATATTTGTATAAGTATATATGTTGTAATATATTTCAATATATACTTATATCCATATATATATATGTTATATTAAAGTATTATTTTATTTAAAATTATATTTCATCGATTCAAATACTCTGTTGAATCGACCGCCAGAGGTCACGCTTTCTCTATAAAAACTCGTTGTTGTTCTTCCCCGATGGCCGGCTCAAAACATTTGTACATTATGTAAATAAGCTTCTCTTTTTTTATTCTTACGCCTTAAGCCAGGCGGTACGTTTATCAAATTGTGTTTATTATATATATTCCTTAGCTCAAATAAAGAGATCTCTGATCAAGACTTTATATTTTCAAGATTATTATTTCAACCACGACTGCACCACCATTACCATAATCCTCAACATGATCAAAAATCAAGCAGAAAATCAAATCTCATTCATTTGTTTTTATAACATATATAAAGCATAAACGTCAAAACTAGACGCCATCTATTAACCGCCACCGCAAATATGACACATTATGAAGATTCCATTAGATCCCGTGTGAATCTCATGGAATAAAGTCCGCCCTAGACTGACGAGGACCATTAGCCAGAAACCACGATCTCTATGTGGATACTTTTCAGTTTGCCAAAGCTGGTGTTGTGACTTTGTCACCGACCTGAGGCTGCTAGTTTGTCGCGACGGTCAATAGATAGTGTCAGGTTTTGACATTTAATTTAGCTGGAGAGGCGTCCTATGTTTTTTATAGATCAATTTACTCCTGGGAAAACTCCATCTATATATTAATAAAATATATTTTTATTTATTTCTATCTTTGCCTTTTACTTCTCTCTTATCTCATTACATAAATCTATTAAATCCGTCAAAAATGATTTCCATGTTTGTTGTAAGTACAGCATATACGCAAATATAAAAAATAAGGTTTCATGGCGTTCTTTATTTTTTTTTATCAAGAATAATTTTGAAGTGGAAGACGCTATGCGTTATTGCCGTTTAATTGAGCGGCAGAATTCACCGGCGAGAGAAATGAATTTATTTAACATGAAGTAGCGGAATTCTTGGGTTCTATTAATCACACACACAATTAACTTTAAGATCAATACAAGAACAATAGATCAATACAAGAGAATGCATCATTGTCTATGAATTCCTTGTTAAACTTTCTTGAACGACATAGTTGATGTAGATTCGAATTCACAACTATATAACCACATCATGAGTACTAATTCAAATGTCATCAGAGATAGCTTTCATGGCTCAAATATTTCTTCAAAACAACAAACTACTCATATAACAAGCCCCTCTATAAAAGCGCTGCCATTTGAAGTAATGCCTTAAAAGGCTTTAATATCTATATATATAAAAATCAATGTTTGTATGTTTGTATGTTTGTTTGTTTGTATGTCCGGTATACAAATTCTCAGTAGTTCACTAATTCAAACCAAAATTTCCATACATAGGTAAAAAAAATACGGAGAAGACGATAGGCTATTTTAAAAAATATATAAATCAATTATTAAAACTATATATTCAAATTATTCTACTTAGCTCACGAACAGCGCCCTCTATCAAAGATTAGATTAAATTATGCTGATGTAAACAAATATATAATGCTTATAACAAAAAAATATAAAAAAATCTTATCTAAATATATATCACTCGGGTAGATATGCACACGGGTCAATCCCGGGGCGAAGCCCGGGTCACCCGTCTAGTATAGAATAAAAAGATCAAATTTATTTTTTTAAAACTTAATTAACATCCTATAACACGATATCCCAAACTCAGGGATATTTACGTCAATACATTTCTAACATCATATCAAATTAGCTATATACAAGGAGAAAGGAGAAAAATGACAAACTTAACAAAAGTAATTTCCTCAAAATTCCCTTCCCTCTCTTTCCCAGTACAAAAGATAGTTATATATATATATATCTACAAAATTGATTGAAATGTTTATATGTTCTTTTCTCATCTACAAATTCATGTAGATGTCCGATGCCACCAACTTTCCCTATAATCCCGGCATTCCAGAAGTAGATGTTTCCAGTCTTGAATTTCTCGCCGATAGTTGCCATCATATTAATATAATGAAAGGGCACCTCCTGGTCGGACAATTGGATTGACAAACGTTACTTCTTACAAGTTAACACACAAAGTACAATTTACTAGAGTCTAAAGTAACTTAACAGAGAGAAAACACTCAGAAATACAACAAAATAAAAAGTAAGGACGTAAATAAAACCACACGATCAGTTCTAACAAAACCAAAACTTATATTGTAGCGGTGAGCGGAGGTATGTGAGAAGATCACAGAGATCACACTCCTCACATCCCGTTTCAACCCTCTTTTAACATGGCCACATTGGTCCAATGACGTGGGATCAGTTCACTTAACAAATAAACAACATTCTTCCCGCATAGTTTAGAATATTAAAACTGATTACGTTTGTCGATTAATTTGACAGGATGTTTCTGTTGGCCCATTGCAATCTAACATTTAAAATATGTTAATTTATTTGACCAGAGACCAATACCGTTTATTGAATTATCAAGAAAAACACATGCGCGTTTCGGGCTTTGGCCCTTCGTCTGCCTTAGGTAAGCTGTACGTTGAAGACCCACTAGAGGATTGTTTTTTAAGAGAATCCAACAGAGTTTGGTAGGTCATCAGCAACACTCAATTCCCCCCACGGGAGCTATCTTTTCAAATCCATACTATGGATGTCCCAAATAGCTACACGGGAGTACGTATAGGAATGTAGATAGCGTTTCCGTTCTATTAAAAAGTGGTCAAAATTGAATAAATACGATAAAATGGACTTGTATCATCCTACGACCACAATCTTTTAGGAAACTGTGATTTATATTATGTTGATTGTAGATATTGACAGAGCTTTCTTTCTTTTATACACAGTTCTCTGTTCTCGTTAAGATTTCATTTGTCCTTAGAATGTTTTACCTCTTGCATATTTTTTCCCTTTTATCTTTTTATAATAATGATAATTGAACAATTTTGATGTAAATATTTGATAGAAATGTATTTTTTTTCTCTCTTCCTCCTTCTAATATCATTTCACTATTCTTTACGACCTAAAATTATTGTGAATATATGTATAGACAAATGTCGTACATGTATGACAGCGCAAATGTCCCTAGGGGCACATAATAGCGCTTCAAATTGATATATATAAATCCTCTGACTACAGAAAAATCCTTTCTGCCGATACTCAAACTTCTGGAGGCAAATTTGATCGGCAGCGCACGGAATGATTCTTCCTCTTTTCTCTAACTGTTCCCTGGATATCACTTTCGTTCCTGACTGTCCAATCCGAAGAATTTTGTCACATCGTTCACTCATCGCCCCTGAATCGTTCCTATCTTACAGTCCACGCCAAGGCTGAACAAACTTAAATACACTTTCCAGCACCTACCGACTAGAGCGTGCCTCTCCAACACCCACTTGCCCATTCAACACTTAGGGATCGTCTCCTCGCGGAAATCTCGCCTAAACACAAGATTATTCTTGTCAAATTCCTTAACACATTAATCGAGCATGCTGAGGACACAGTTTCTATAACTCGCAAGGGCCTGTCTGAACTCAAAGCGGCTTTAAGCTCCTGATGAAATCCAGACGTCCCACCGTCTGTTGTAAATATTTCTCTCTATTTTAAATATAACTGTAAACTCTCTCCCTACTGTTGACTGGATGTCAATAGACTATTGTCAATTGTCATTCTAACACAAACTTCACTCGACTCTCTAGTCTCAAATGCAAGGGATCCTTTCTTGGTAGCAACTTAACTATCATGGGGGCCACTGCAGTAGTTTATTGTTTACCAACACTGCCATGTATAATACAATATAATATAATGCGGCTTGTGATTGTAAAACGACATTCGAAATACTATCCCGTATGTGTTTCTTTTCAACGAAAAATCAAAATTTATTTCGAGGAGAAATAACGATTATTTCTAACCTTTTGGATGAGGTATGAAAGGGTGAATTGTGAAGAGTAATGATAAATCCCATCCCTGGACACTTTTATTTTTCCTTTTATCATTACTCTTCACAATTCGCCCTTTCATACCTCATCCAAAAGGTTAGAAATAATCGTTATTTCTCCTCGAAATAAATTTTGATTTTTCGTTGAAAAGAAACACATGCGGGATAGTATTTCAAATGTCGTTTTACTGCCATGTATGTTTTCTCAAAAGGATCTTAGCAAACCTTTTATACTGAAGTCCATGTATTAATTCAATATTACGAAAGCTGATAAAACATTAGACTTCCAGGGAAAATTTTCTTTTTTAAAGGTTTTATTTACAAATCTCTCGAGCCTTTGGGCAAGAAAGCCCTTCTATGTAAATTTGTAAAGATTTGTGAATACCTTTTTTATAAAAAGAAACTTTCCAATGAAGCTCTAATGCTTTTATTTTAATATTGATTCAAGGGATTGTTTTATCGAATTTTGAAAGCTGTTATTGAGCTTAACATTGAATGAAAGATTTGATGGAGGTCTTCCTCTGGGATAATTTTCCAAATTCTCTCTAAATTCCACTTTTAATCGGCAAGATACCGAGTTGGTTGGAGAAACCTGTCAAACAAATCTCAAATATGCTTAATTGGGAAATTTGAGTCTGTCAACCTCAAGGAAGTATTGGTTGAGCACGAAAACAACCAGGATTTTCTTAATTTATCAAGAAAATGTGTCGGCCAAATATCAGGGAACAGGTTAAATCAACGTTTAGTTGATTTCTGTTCCACTAGATGGCGCTCTGTCATCTAAAAAAGCTTATGTGAGCAGGTCAGGATATGCCTATTTTATTTTTAATATCAACGCCTGATCTTTTTATTATTTTTTATTTTATCATATATATATTATAAAACAAAAAAAAATTCTGTTGTATTTTAGAATTGTTGAGATTATGCTATGGTAATGCAGTCGTGGTTAAAAATCTTGAAAGTATGATAATAAAAATAATTTAGATCAGTAATTTAATTGAACTGAAGGAATATATAAAAAAACATGATTTGATAAAAGTAATGCCTAGCTTAAGGCGAGTAGAATAAGGAAAACAAAAGATTATTTACATAATGTACAAAAGTTTTGAGCCGGCCAGCGGGAAAGAACAACAACGAGATTTTATAGGGGAAGCATGACCTCTGGCGGTCGATTTAACAGAGTATTTGGATCTATGAAATATAATTTTAAATAAAATAATATTTTGATATAACATATATATATTTATGTAGAAAATAATTTAAAAAAAATAAAAAAAAAGGTCAGATGTTGGTATTATAATCAACAAAGACATATCCTGACCAGGAGCATATGAACTTTTTAGATGGCAGAGCGCCATCTAGTGGAACAGAAATCAACTAAACATTGATTTTAACTATTCCCTGATTTTTTTGGCCAACCCATTTTCTTGATAAATCAACTCTCAGGTTAAATCAAGGTTTAGTTGATTTCTGCTCCACTAGATGGCGCTCTGCCTCATGTGCTTGTGGTCAGGATATGTCCTTTTTGATTTTAATATATATTTATTTAAGGGCGTGTATTTTAGATTTTTTCAGAATCTTAATTTAGAAATATTTGTATACATATCACCGATACTATTCTTTACGGTTGTAGGGTTAAATAATTCCAATTGCCACACCTAGATGGCGCTGTGTTAAACTTTGTGTGTTATAAAAGTTACAATTTGTAGATGTAAATAGGTAATTATTCTTTATTAAATTATTTTATATTTTATTGTAAACAATATGTTATATTTCTTTGTTGTTAGAATACCATTTAATTTGTATGCCTAAATAAGTCGAGAGCCTTTTGGAAATAAAAACAACTTTAGTGGCTAACCGTACTTCCTTAGGGAGGTCGAAAGGTAAAAGCCAGACCTTTGATCTCTGATGATCCCATATTTTTGAAGCCTTCAGTGCCGGAGTTGTGCTCGGCGCTGCCTTGGTTCCCTCAAAACGGCGTGCACTAGCCCTCCTCTCCCCCGGGGCGCCCACGGCCTTGCCGTCGCCTCTCCAGCCCTCTCCTTGGCCCTCCTCTGCGGCGGGTTGCTCGGAGACACCTAACTATGAGTTATGCCTTAAAAAGCTTACCGAAGCTTGTAGAAGGCACAATAATAGTATATATAGTGGCTAACCGTGTCTGTGGTGATTAATGATCCTACACGGTTCTTTAAGAAATACAGTATTCATCATTGTGTAGAGTTGGGAGTTTTCTACCCCAGTACAAACATCTCCGAGGTTTTGGATGCAATATTTTTATACAATAGATTATAAATGTGGTATGTAACATATATAGTATAATTCAAATTTATACCAAAAATATTTTTAAAAAGTACAAAAACATGCGCTCAAGAATTTTCAAATTTATTAAAATTATTAATAATACATTTATATATATAAATAATAAAAAAAATTGGAAACAGAAGAGTAAAGTAAAATATATTAAATTAATTCTGTATCGAATAATACCGTTAAGAGAATTTCAAAATTTATAAATTTGTTGTTTAATTTAAACATGAAGTTTTTTAAAATATGTATTTATTATATTATTAGCTTAATATTAGAAAATATTAGATTAATTGTGAAAATAACAAGTGAAGTTGTAATTAAACGAGGAGAAAATACCATTTCTGTAAATTAGTTACAATTGTTGTTGATAGAGGGCAGTAGGGGTCAACCTATGTGGTTTTCTCTTAGCCAGAGCTTCTATTTCCGCTAAAGGTCGTTTCTCTCCAAATAAATACTACAAAATTAATTACAATAGGAATATACATGATGATAGTAACAGAATCCAACTATTTTTATTTCCAGTAAATGAATGTATATTAAATTCAATACCGTTTGTAGATATATTTTAAATTATACAGGGTGATCCAAAAGTCCCGCACTATTTTAAAAATTAATAACTCCGCGAATATTTGCGCTAGAGCAATGCGGTAAACACCATTGTATTCAGGATGCAATGGGATTTTTTATGGCAAATAATGAAAAATTCGAAATTGATTTTAGTTACAATTTTATTCGCCAGATGGCGCTCCACCAGAATCAGAGATTCAGCGGCCAAATTGTTTGATAAATTGAAATATATAACTGATCGACACGTATTTTTCCTTTTTGAATACCAGGAAAGAACCCTAATAATATCAAATAACAAATTAATAAAACACCACTTCGCCAAAAGTATGAAGAATTGTTTAACGATTTTAAATACAATCAGAGATATGTAAAATAGGTAAATGCAAATTAAAACATGTAGCAAAATATTTATTTTTATATGAGGTTTTGTGAAATAGATTGAATGTTTGAAAAACACTGCTGATATCAATACACGATTTTTTGAAATGTTAATATAGTACCAAAAATTATGATGGCACTATTAATAGGATTTCTTGCTATAAGAAATGTGTAGTTTCTTGACTGATTGGCGACCCTTGACTATTTAACTGGATATTTGTCATGATCCAACAAATGAAATATAGAGGGGAGTGACAAAATATATTTGTCGTACTTTATTCCAAATATCCTATGGGCTTGTCAAATGTTATCATTGTTTATTATACTGTACACAATTTTAAAAATGTGTCCCCTCAAATAAAAATAAATTTTAAATCGACCTTTTGCGTTGAAAAACGTGGTAGTAAAATCATTTTGTATTATTTTTTCTCACAAAATTTCTAAAGTTATTGGTGTACAGAAAATATTCCTTATGCTACATGTATTTCTTATGTATGTATTTCTATGTTATCTATTATCTATTATCTATGTATTTCTTCTAATGAGCGAAAAGCGAAAAACTAAACATAAGGGGTAAAATTGTGTGTACCAGTGTTATTCGAGAAGTTATAACACTCTGGTTTGCACGACATAATATGTGAGCAAATGACAAACAAAATATTACTGTTCACAAAAAAAAAAGAGTCAAGATGTGAGGACAGCATTTATTATCCCCATATCCCAACACAAAGAGCTGCAAAATATTGATAGATAATATAATACATGGCGGCTTATACAACACATGAGGTAACTGCCTTCTCTCTTGTATTAGGTCACAATCCTTGCTCAATGTGGCACCCTTCATTCTCAATCACCGCCTGCAGACGATAAATGACAGAATGGACAGCATTAAATAACATATCTGTTAAATTGATAAAGCGTGCCATCTGATAGAAGCCTTCAACATGGCCAATGTGGTAGGCCAGCATCGATAAACACACGATTTAATGTATCCCCATAAACAAAAATCGCAAGGCGTCAAGTCTGTTGATCTTGGAGGCCACTGGTATATAAAGTGGCGACCTATTACACGATTTTCACCGAACGTATCCTTCAGCAATTGTTTGGCACCTCGGGAGATATGAGGAGGTCCTCCATCTTTCATGAATGTTATTTCGCTTAGTGCTTTTACCCTGCAATATGGGAATACCCTTTTCTCATAACGTTCACCAGTTACAAAAACGGTTTTAAAAGTTCTTCCATTGATTTTTCAAAGAAAAATGACCCAATAATAAAAGAAGTGAACCCACACAAAACTGTAACTCTAGGCTGGTAAAGTGGCATTTCTGTGAAAATCCTAGGGTTTTCTGTTGCCCAAATGCGGCTGTTTTGAATGTTAAATTCTCCGTTTAGAGAAAAGTGAGCATCATCTGTCCACAGAACATTTGACAGCCAGTTTTCATCAATATCAATTTGCCGGAAAACCCATGCAGCGAATTCTTGACGCATCTCAAAATCGCCAACTTTCAGCTCGTGAAATCTTTGCATTTTGTATGGGCACACACAATAGAGACATTAAGTGAAGCGTCTTCGGATATCACAATCATACTTCGGCGAATTTAACGCCAAAAGTTCAATTCGGGGATCACCTGTCCAGGATAACAAAAGTCAGTAGGTTGAGGACATGCTAACCAACCTCGACCTTACACCGTTAAATAACGGAGAGAACACCTATCTATCTAAGTCCACAGGCACAGAATCCGCAATAGACATCACAGCGATAAATTACAACATCGAACCCACAACACAATGGAAAATCCTGAGAGGTGCAATCAGTGACCACAGACCAATTTTAACAACCCTAAACTTCAAAATTGAGAATGTCCATTAGAATAAAAGAACATGGAACTTTAGGAAAGCCGACTTGAAAAAAATTCACAGAAAAGCTTGAAGAACTGTGCAACGAAAAATTGAATTACAGAACGCTTGACAAAAGCTTGGAAAAATTCTCTTCGAACATTTAAAAAGCTGCAAAAGAGCATCGATAACTAGAGGTAGACGTAAAGACCTGTGGATACCTTACTGAAAGGACCACAACATCGAGGCAATGATTTCAGAGAGAGAGACAATATCAATGGACTTCTTAAAATAAATAAAACAGAAAGGAACTCATTGAAATTATTCACAAAATATAACAATAAATTTGGATATTCAAACAAGAAAAATGGCAGAATTCTGCGAAAAAAAATGGATCCACGAAAGGACAGCCAACACTGGAATATAATTAGAGTGTTAGAGAACAATCAAAACCAACACCAATCCTCCAATACTCTAACCGATATGAATAGAACAGCGAGAATGTGAACAAACAGATGGCTGACATAATTGCTAAATATCTTTCAAGCACTTCCATACTCAACTATACGAATGAAGACAGGACTCTAAAAATAATATAAACCAGTTAGTTAAACAAGCAAGAAACTTCCATCAACAGGATATTTTCTCGAGAGAGACTTCACACTGAATGAGCTAAACTCATCAATAAAAAAATCCAAGAGGTCACCAAGAGATAATCTAATCTTTGGTCAAATGATTAAACACTTTGAAATCAAAGCTAATAATCAACTCCTACGAATACTGAACATTTCATGGCAAACTGGTAAACTACCAAAGAACTGGAAGATATAAATTATAGTGCCAATACTGAAGCCAAACAAAGATGCCAAGGAATACAAGAACTATCGACCAATTGCTCTCGCCAGCATACTTTGTAAAATACCAGAACGAATTATCCACTCTAGGCTCATAGTCTGGCTCACAAAAAATAATAAAATAAACCTCTACCAAACGGCCTATAGATCCCAGCACTGTACAACTGATCAACTGTTCTACTTCTGTCAATCAATAATAGATTCTTTCCGGGAAAAACCGCCAAAGAAGACCACGGCTATATTCCTTGATATGACCTCAGCTTTTGATCGAGTGTGGAGGGAGAAATTACGTGAAAAGCTGCACAACATCGGAGTAAGAGGAAAAATCTTAATCTGGATTGCAGACTTCTTAAGGGGAAGAAGGTTAAAGGTTCGGGTCAAAGGAGAATTTTCCAAGGAAGGAAGAACATGGGCTGGTGTACCTCAGGGATCTGTGCTCAGTCCTCTACTCTATCTGCTATATATTAACGACATACATCCTTACCTCACTGAAGACACAAAGGTTGCCTGTTATGCAGATGATAAAGCCATATGGCACACAAGTAGCACCATAAAAAAATCGTAAAAGATACTGAAGACATCAATGAGAGGACTGGAGAAGTGGACAATGGAACTCCAAATGACCATAAACCCAATAAAACCAAACCTATGCGTCTTCTCCACTCCCAGGGAAAAAGGCATAAATATAACCACAAAATAAGCATAAACAAACAAATAATTGATAAAATTAGAAATCCATAATACCTAGGTGTGATACTGCAGTCCTGTATCTTACCAGTTGGTCTCGAGGACCACGCCATCACCATCTCCTAAGCGGCGAAGTACGCGATCTACGTATTCATCGTAGATCGCAAAATGCGTGGTGTCGCTGGAGACCCACTGGCGATTCTCCACCAAACTCTGCAGCGCTGGCAGAGGCGCCATATTCATTGTATATAGTGTATATTTCTACAGGTAAACTCCGTATAATTGGTATGATTGTATAACGAATCAAAAGTTTTACGAAGGAGCATCTTTTATTATACTTGAGCTAGCTTTCGAACCTTTCGGTTCTTCAACAGGCGTGGCTAGTATGACTATACTAACAGGGTATAAGCGCGCTTGAGCCATTATATACAACATATAAATTTACATGCGAAGTGATATTTCAAATATAATTAAAATAGAAATAGGAATTATGAATGAGGGCCGACAGGGTTTGGCACGGAGGTTTTCACTGATGGTAGTAAGTCTGGAACCAATACTGGAGCTGGGGTAGTGATATACACTAATGGAGAGCTGATCTTCCAAGAAAGTTTAACACTCAGAGTGGACGAATTGGTCTTTTCAGCCGAGCTGGTTGCGATCAGGGTAGCCCTCAGAGTGTGTGCCCGGAAGAACTTCAGTCCGAACCGCCTCTATTCAGATTGTATGTCGGCCCTCGTCGTTATCAATCTGGAGAAAGGGCAACTCGCGCATCAAATAATCCAGGAGCTGGAGATGATGACGCGGGCTCCGGAGCTCCCTTGGTTTAGGAGACACAGCCTCATCGAAGGTAATGAGTTCGCAGACAGGATCGCTAAGGCAGGATGCTTTAGAGGTAGATCACTGAGGACCCCAGTGACCAAGAAAGAAGTTTATAGGAGGATCAGGGGCCACGTCCAGGACTTATGGTTGGACAGATGGAGGAACAGTGTGAAGGGGAGAGAGGTATTCAATGGGGTAACAACACCCAAGTACCTCTGTAAGGTAATGTCCCACAAACTCATTAGGGTAGTTCGGGACATGGGCTCTTCCCCAAGTCTCCACAGATTTAAAATTAAGAGAAACCCTGATTGCGTCTATGGAGAAAGGGATGTGAATGCACGCCACTACGTCTTGGATTGTCCAAGGGTAGTGGGTGTGCAGGAAGAGAGAAGTAGGGCGGGGGCGCGATCGAGAGTAAGCTGCTGAGAAATAACAGCAAGCTTCTTGAGAAAGCCCACGACGTGGCAGCTGAGCTTTTCCTCAGCTGTGAGTGAATAGAGTCGACCGGGGGCTGCCTCCCCGCGGTCCCTGCTGGACACAGTAGATAGTTTCCTATTTTGCTGTGATTAAAGGCCACCGGTATATAAATCCTTCCAGACACGTTGTCTGGGAGGTGGTGTTTCCAGGTACAATGTCCAAGCACTAGCTTGGATACCGTTACTTGGCTTATGAGTTGAACAGAATAGCAGCGAAGGGCATGCTTCGCATGCCGGCTTGTGGACTGAAAGTTCTGGGTGGCCATCTGCTTCTAGGGTGTACCAACTGTGCTTAAGTGGGATCCTCCAGTTCTTGTTTATTTTGGCTACTGTTTCTATTTCTTTAAAAGTAAGTTTATTTTTCTGTAGCAAGGGTTCTTTTGTGCCTTTTTTCGCTAGCGCATCAGCAGCTTCAATGCTAACATGTAAGGGTATACATTGAAGGTGAATTTTTGAGGTATTGAGAGTTTTTGGAGATAACCAATTGTGTTCCTGCTTACTTTGTCTCTAAGTTGTATGGCACTTCTACTATGAGTAAGAATCCATATATCGTGATGTTTAGTATTTCTGATGGATTTTAAGACTTCATAGATGGCTATAAGTTCTGATCTGAAGATTGAGCAAAAATCTGGGTTTCTTCTGTTCATTTTCTCATTGCCATTTGTGGTTTTAATGAGAGAGCCACTGCCAGTGTGTCCCAACTCGTCTCTGCTACCATCGGTATAGATAGTTATTGCATTTTTGGGAATTTTATTAATTATTTCTAATGATAATTGTTTTAAGTATCCTTGATTTTGGTATTGTTTGTTGGTGGGTTCGTTTAAAGTGGCATTAAAAATAACATTTTGTTAGTGGTTCGCATGTAGATATTTTTTTCAGCAAAATAATATTTTTCCACTTTATATTTTAAAAATCCATTTCTTTTGGCCAGGTGGAGGGCCTTCTTTTTTGAGTCTTAGATTGGATTCTCAATTAAGTATGTAATTGGAAGTTCTGTGTTTGTTTCCATAATTCTTGATTTTGTTTATATATTTTGGCAGATTGTAGCTTCTTCTATAAGGGCATAATGTCTGCCTCGCAAAGTACAATATTATTAGAGCAGGTATTTCGAAGACCTGTAATAATTCTAGGTGCATTTAGTTGTATCCTTTCCAGTGTTTTTAGATTTGTTTCAGATGCTGTACCATAGATTTGATTATTATTATTATTATTGCGTATGATATTGTTTTTTACAGCACAATACAACAATGTTGGCAAGTTTCTCTAGAGTGGAATGTTGAGGTGACGAATCCACTCCAGGGCCTCCTCTGTGCACCGGTGGATATCCCCAAGTGTTCCCTGGAAGAATCTTCGAGGACAGTCCCTTAGGATATGGTGCATTGTTTGTATTTGTCCACAGTCGCAGTTCTGGTCTGGACTCATGTTCCACTTATTTAGTAGGTAGTTGCATCTACCAGTAGAGGTCCTGATTCTATAGATTTGATATCCATATTCCAAGATAGGTCTCATTAGAGATGTGTAAGTTAATTTTAGTGTTGTTGCTTCAGCTCTCCATTATTCCTGAAATATATTTCAAGATTTTTAGTCGGTCTCTTCCTTTTCTAACAACTCCTTCAATATGTTTACTGGAGTTAATTTCTGGATCCAGGGTGTAGCCGAGATATTTAGGATGTTTATTATATTGCAATTGTTGTTCTTTCAGAATAATATTTGGTCTTATTTTGTATAGTTTCTTATCGGTAGTAAAAAGACAGGTTTCAGATTTTTGGGGGTTAAATTCTAATTTATGTTTATTTGCAAATTTTTCTAGGTGGAGAATAGTCTTGTTCAAATCTCTTTCAGCTATTTTCCAGTTAGTGTTGCTGCTCCATAGAATAATGCCATCAGCGAAAAGTCCAATATTGGTTTTATGTGAAAATTTGTCTTCTATGCCTGCAATAAATAGGGTGAAGAGAGTTGGGCTAAGGACTGATCCTTGTGGTAATCCTTGGTAGAATTTGAAGGTTTTAGATAGAGTGCCATTATATTTGACCCTGATGTATATATTTTTAAGGGAATCATTTATCCAAGTGATAGCTTTTCCATCAATTTTGAAATGTTTGTATAATTTTGTAATTAACTTGTTTTTCCATACCTTATCAAAAGCTTGTGTAAGGTCTAAAAAGCAGCTATGGTGTGGTTAGTTGGCTTTTTGTTTTGTGCATCTTTTACCTTTTGTGTGAAAAATAAGAGTTGGTCTATTGTTCCATGTCCTTTCCTAAATCCATATTGTTCTTCTGGTAAGAGATTTCTTGTGTCGGGGTGGTAGGTGAGTCGTCCGAGTATAATTTTTTCCATTAATTTGCAGCAAATATTTGTGAGGGAGATAGGTCGGTAGTTTTTAGGGTCATCAGCAGATTTGTCAAGTTTTTTAATGGGAATTATTGTTGCATTTTTACAGTCTTGAGGCAATTTTCCAGTTTTCCAGGAGTTATTGAAAATATTAAGAAGTCTTTCTTTGCCAATTTTGCCCAAGTTTGATATCATTCGGCCATGGATTCCATCTGGCCCAGGAGTCTTGTTTAGGTCAGTGTTTTCTAATGCATAAGCTAGCTCTTTCATATTGATTTTTTTCATGGAAAATATTATGAGTGCTGGTGACATTTTTACAGTCATGAATAATCTTTCGGGCCTTTTTTCAACCTTGATTTTACTACTTATTTGATATGAATTACCTAAAAGATTGGCAGCAATTTTGTCATTAGTTGCTGGTGTACCATCTGTATTCTCAATCATATTTGTGTTTTCAGTTTGTGGCTGGACTCTGTCAATTTGTTTTGCCAAATTCCAAAGTTTTGTATTTGGGTTTCTTGGGTTCAGGTTTTCACAAGTTTGTTTCCATTTTTCCCTTTTCATATTTACGTATAATCTTTTTATTTTTGCAATCACAATGTTCAGTTCAGTTCTACAATTTGTTTGGTTTTGGGTGCACTTTTTTGTAGTTCATTTCTTTTAGTTATAAGTGTTTGAATATTTTTTGCCTGGTGTGTATAATTTGGAATCCATTTCTTAATATAACCTCTTGGTATTGAAACTTTGGCTGCTTTAATAATGGTGTTTTCGAAAGATATCATATTAGCCTTTTTGAAGTTCCATAATTTTCTTAATTTTCCATAATTTTGTTATTTGCATTTGTGGAAAATGTCAGGATAGTAAAAACTTATATCAAGGGCTTGTGCAGTATTATAGCTGTAGGAATGATGGGTAGGATTCCCATCATTTAAGCACATGAAGGCATTGTCGTCAAATATGTTTGATAGTATTTTGCCTCTTGGGTTTGGCGTAGAACATCCCCATAGTTGATGTTTGGCATTAAGGTCACCTAAAATAATAGTGTTGTCTGTAAGAAATTTAGCCATTGTTCCATCGTCAATAAGTTTATTGTTTGGAGGGTGATACATATTGTATATGTTGATGGCTTTGTTTTGATTGAGGTAGACTTTGATACCTTGGGCTTCGAGGTCTGATGTGTTTGGAATATTAACGGCTATGTCCTCATAGTACAAATTATTGATTAAAAATGCTAGGACACGCCCTTTAACAGCATATACAGATGGATCTTCAGACCTTAGCCTGAGTAATGGAGGGGCCAGAATTAACATAATACTGCAAGATGGAACAAACATCAAAATCAAAGAAGGAGCAGGACAGATTTCGTCAAACTTCACTTGTGAACTGACAGCTATCTGGAAAGCCCTTGATGTATGCCTTAACCAACCATCCCTGCATCAAGCAGAAGGAATTTTAATATACAGCGACTCCATATCCGCTCTAGAAGCAATTCAGAAGGGCAATACTAAAATCACACAGAAAATACACTCGTTACTTACCCAACTGGAACCATTGGAGAATAACTGCATTCTACATTGGATCCCTGCCCATGCTGGGATCGGGGGTAATGAAATGGCATTTGAATTGGCAAAGGAAGCCAGAAGGTTGAGCCAAAGGAAAGAACAAATGTCATTATTTGACGCTGATTCTTTGTCAGAATACAAGATAATTAAACAAAAAATTAAGAAAAGATCAAAATGCGAAATAAACTCTGAGAGAAAAATGACAAAAACTATAACAAGACTTAGAACAAAACACTATAAAGGAATGACAATACATCCAGATGGCACAAGAACCTATAGGGCATGCAACAATTGTCCTGGTGTGGAACTTACACCTACCCACATATTCTCATGTCCAGCAATGGCCGCAGCCTTGCAGAAATTTGACATAGACCCAGAGCAGCAGCTTTACACACCCAAGATAGTGGACATTGCTGCTGATGTGATGGAGATGCATGGTACATCTGAGGCTCTTTATTGGACACGACAACAACAACGGCATTCCAGAGTAAAATAAATTATCAGAGATAGATACATATTTTTCAAATGAATTAAAATAAATATAATCGATACTGAGAGAGTGTTGTATTAAAAATATTAGAAATTTATTATCTTCGCAAACAAACCGTATCTAAAATATCAAATTTCTTTTTGCTACATGTTTTAATTTGCATTTACCTATTTTACATATCTCTGATTGTATTTGAAAATCGTTAACCAATTCTTCATACTTTTGGCGAAGTGGTGTTTTATTAATTTGTTATTTGATATTATTAGGGTTCTTTCTTGGTATTCAAAAAAGAAAAATACGTGTCGATCAGTTATATTTTTCAATTTATCAAACAATTTGGCCGCTGAATCTCTGATTCTGGTAGAGCGCCATCTGGCGAATAAAATTGTAACTAAAATCAGTTTCGAATTTTATATTATTTGCCATAAAAAATCCCATTGCATCCTGAACACAATGGTGTTTACCGCATTGCTCTAGCGCGAATATTCGCGGAGTTATTAATTTTTAAAGTTGTGCGGGACTTTTGGATCACCCTGTATATCAACAAATATATTTTAAGAAACTGATAATTTATATTATGTTGATTGTACATATTGCCAAACATTTCTTTCTTTTGTACACCGTTTTTTTCTCTCTTTCTCATTGTTAATATCATATGACTATTCTATTCACGGCCTAAAATTATTGTAATAATGTATAGACAAATGTCATACATGTAGTACAGTGCAAGTGTCCCTAGGAGGACATAGCGCTTTAAATTGAAATAAAATAAAAATAAAAATACATGCATACCTACACAATACATAACTACGTTTTCATAATATTAAATAGGCCATAGCGAAAATCAAATATCCAAAACAAGCATGAAGAGAAGTCAGTGGACGAGTGGGTGAAACCCTCAATTCCCGACAGTCATGAACAGAGATCGAATCCCACTATGGAAATTGTTTTACTATGTGAATAACCTTCACACATATTATTTATTGTTGTAAATTATCATAAACTAGGTTTTTGATCGGCACCTAGTAAAGTGATTTTGGAACAAGACAGAGCATCAAGAAAAAGAGCCAGTAGACGAGTGGTTGAAACCCTCGATTCCCGACAGACTGTCAAATTATATGACAAACATATCAGTTTTAATCATCCCAGTTATGCGGGAAGTATGTTGTTTATTTGTTAAGTGAACTGATCTCCCACGCCTTCTCATTGGACGAATGTAGCCATGTTTGTACATAAAAGAGGGTTGAAACGGAATGCGAGGAGTGGTGGAGTGGTGTTCGAGTGGAGACGTTTATAGCGTTCTCTGTGTGCTTGTCTGGTGATCGCCTTGCATACCTGTGTAACCCCGGTCCGCTCCTTATCAACGCTGCAAATAAAAGATAAGTACTGTTTTTATTTTATTTAACAAATCGTGTTTTTTTTTTTTGGTATACCCCCTTTTTGTTGTTGGTGTTGTACTCTTGAGTGTACGTTTTTCTGTGTTTAAGTTACTCTTACTGTAGGCCCTAGTTTATTGCTTTTTGTGTGATAACCCGTAATAGTAATATTTGTCAAGACATGAGAACCGTGTTCGAATCTCGCATTGGACACTT
Source organism: Cordylochernes scorpioides (assembly GCA_030710605.1). Classification (NCBI taxonomy): domain Eukaryota; kingdom Metazoa; phylum Arthropoda; class Arachnida; order Pseudoscorpiones; family Chernetidae; genus Cordylochernes; species Cordylochernes scorpioides. The sequence goes on from CP092864.1 coordinate 155,065,661, forward strand.
TGTTTTAATATGTGAATAACCTTCCCACATAGTATTCATTGTTGTAAATTACCATAAGCTAGGTTGCTCTTTTTGAGCGTCACCTAGTAAAGTGATTTTATAACCAGAACCAAAACTAGCAGAAAACTACAAACCAATCACGCTGTTACGATCCTGTTGAAATATAATTGGAAAGCTTCCTATATATATTGAATATATTAAAATAAATTTTTATAAGAAATCATTAAAACAGTCAAAGAAAATCTGAGACAAAGATTACTTTAGAAGATAACTTTCATAAAATAAATCTTATGGAATTTCAACAGGCGCTTTACAGTTCTGGGACCACCTCACCTTTCATTTTACAGAGATGATTGTTCTGCACACATGTAATTCCAATAGCCATCGCTACTCAGACGACACAATTATGACCTCGACTAAACGAGGTAAAAATGCGGCGAAAAATTCCGCTTACAATTCATACAAGAGACCAGTCAACATAATTTAAACCTAAAGCTATAACACGCTATCTCTAGATACTTATGGGTTCTATAGTTGTTATAAACAATTAAAGATATGTGTTAACATATAACACTTGTTGTTGTCGTGTCCAATGAAGAGCCTCAGATATCTCCATGCATCTCTATCACAGCAGTCGCAATGTCCTCTATCTTGGGTGTGTAAAGCTGCTGTTCTGGGTCCATGTCAATTTTATGTTATTGTTGTCATGTCCAATGAAGAGCTTCAGATATCTCCATACATTTCTATCACAGCGGTCGCAATGTCCTTTATCTTGGGTGTGTAAAGTTGCTGCTCTGGGTCCATGTCAATTATCTGTTGTTGTTGTCATGTCCAATGAAGAGTCTCAGATGTCTCCATACATCTCTATCACAGCGGTCGCAATGTCCTTTATCTTGGGTGTGTAAAGCTGCAGCTCTGGGTCCATGTCAATTTTCTGTTGTTGTTGTCGAGTCCAATGAGGAGCCTCAGATGTCTCCATACATCTCTATCACAGCGGTCGCAATGTCCTCTATCTTGTGTGTGTAAAGCTGTTGTTCTGGGTACATGTCAATTTTCTGGAAGGCTGCGGCTATTGCTGGACATAGAGAATATGTAGGTAGCTGTTAGTTCCACACCAGGAGAGTTGTTACATTTTTTGTTACATTTTACAATGAATATAGCACACTTCAAAACAACATGATAATAAATTTATAAATATGAAAAATTCATTAAACACTCGCCATAGTTCAAGTAAAGCCTTATAACCTTCTCAAACCTGGAACCTTGCAATTAAAATGTCTCATAAACTGTTTCCACACAATGCTATAAGAACTATTCTTGGCTATATAGATAAAGAATTCTTCCTGAATTGAAATTAGAAGAAAAAACATGGTGAAGGAAGACGGGTTTCTTTTATTGATGCATAGGTGCAAGCTTTCGGGTAAAAACCCTGCAACAGGCGAGCAATGATGCGCGACTTTTATATATATATATATTCCTTCCTACCATTTGTACCATAGTTCTTATAAGTCGCGCTTCAGTTGCCCGTTGAAGGGTTTTTACCCGAAAGCTTGCACCTATGCATCAATAAAAGAAACTCGTCTTCCTTCACCATGTTTTCGTCTAATTCTTGGCTATACTTAAATTTACAACGTAACAAGTAAAACCATTAAAGTTGAATGGAATACTTATTCACTATTATATTTACTGGAAGTGGCTCGAACACCTTCCAAGACAACACATTGCCAGCACAGTTATCCAAGGAATTGTGCCGTATAGTGAAAGCTGAAGGAACATTATTGATGCAAATAAGATCTCCGGATATTTATATAAATTTGACAAAATCGACTTTTCACTTACAAATGTGTCAGGGCACCGTTTGGTTACTTGCACTCGCTGGTGGGGTTGGACTTTTTGCAAGAATTGAGGGCCATTGGAGCATTTTTTATCAGAAAAAAGTGCTCAATGCGGGAATCGATCACGGGTCGTAGCGGTTTCTACTTTTTAATAGAATATAAAAAAGGAGGGGGGTATATATCTATTTATCAGTCAAGTTATTCAATCATATCTCTCTTTCAAGTATCATTTAAGCTACTTTCAAGCATGGATCTGTGTAAGTGAGTGTTCCAATGTTTCCCTATATTCACCACAACGTTCTTTATAAACAAAAACTGGAACATAGGGTGAAAATATAATAAAATTATAATTTGTTTACAAACAAAGAGGGGAGAATAAAACAAACTGGTAGTATGATATTTTATAGATATGTATTGTATAATATATGATTGAAAAAATCTAAGAATTACGCACTAAAACGGGAATTCAAAGGAGTCTTAACAAAATTTAACTATTACGGGGTTACACACAAAAATTCAGTTTACTAGGGCATAAAATGACGCAACAGAGAGAAAACACTCAGAAATACAACAAAATAAAACGTAAATAAAAGCACTCGGTCAGTTCTAACAAAACCAATACTTATATTGTAGCGGTGAGCGGAGGTATGTGATCACAGAGATCTCTACACACTCCTCAAATCCCGTTTCAACCTTCTTTTATGTACAAACATGGCCGTCCAATGACGTGGGAGTTCACTTAACAAACATTCTTCCCGCATAACGGGGAAGATTAAAACTGAACATGTTTGTCAGATAATTTGATAGTCTAACTATTCAAACTATTTAAATCCTTCAGGTGAAGACGGCAAAACATTTGAAGGAACAGCTACCGGCTTGATACAACAATGGCTAAATAACAAACAAGATTAATTTGAGAAGTCTTCAACGAGGTAAAAACAGAGCTCGATCTTGCAACAGTGCCGTGACAGACAGAAAAACAAACAGGACTAACCTTAATCTCAGATGTTACAAAAAGCGCCGGGGGTAAATATAGCGCCAGAGAGCATTCATCACTGTCGGCCCCCTGATGAAAGGTACTTTGAGTTGCCCCCAGATTACTTTCATCGGCCGAGCTAGATCCGCACTACGGAGCGTAAACCTTCTCCCAGCAATTACGCGGGAAACATATGGCCCTCTACGTTATCCCAGAGACGTACACACCTTCACCGTGTCTTTTCAAAGTAACTGAGTCCTGTTTCTTTATAGCTCCCGCTGCAGCGCTGGCAGAGGCGCCATGTTCTTTGTACATAGTATGATGTATATATATGTTATATTAAAATATTGTGGCGAAGAAATAATTTTTTATTTAATTTAATTATTCAATGAAAATAATCACAGATTAAATATTTCTTTGCGTGATTGCTCAAGATTCTCTAGCTGTAGATAGTTTTGGGGGGAGTTGTTAATAATTGTCGACTTGTCGTGCTGACGTCTTCAATAAATACTTTCACATCCCCAGATATACAAAGACTTATTTTTTCTACGCTACAATATTATTTTATTTAAAATTATATTTCATAGATACAAATACTCTGTTAAATCGACTGCCAGAGGTCACGCTTCCCCAATAAAAATCATTGTTGTTGTTTCCCGATTGCCGGCTCAAACCTTTGTAATTATGTAAATAATATTTTGTTTTCCTTGTTCTACTCGCCTTAAGCCAGGCAGTACTTTTATCAAATTATGTTTTTATATATCCCATAAGTTCAATTAAAGCTATTTCTAATCTTCATTATTTTTATTATTATAGTTTCAAAATTTTAACCACGACTGCATTGACATAGCATAATCCTCAAGATAATCAAAAATCAACAGAAATCTCATCATTTTTTACAAAATATATGTGTTATGAATAATTTGTTTGTTGTTAGATAAAGGTTTGATAAGACAAAGGATCGATAAGATAAAGGGTTGAGGTGCAGTCGTGATAAAAGAAAGATAATTATTTACCGTCAAGTAGCTTTTATTAGAATTACTTGAGGAAATAATACACATTAGTTATTTTCACATTATATAGAATTTATAAAGTTAATCCTATATTAGTGATTCAAAAATATATGTTAACTACGCATATTTACAACAAAACTGAAAGTCATTCTAAAAACGACGATAACAAAAAGTAGAAATATCAATGAATAAAAATAAAATAAATATTTTTTAAAATATTGAAATATTTGTGAGTTTTTAGATTATATATTATATATCTTATATATATATATATATAAATAAAAGAGGGATGAATTTCTGCTTGTATTTAATTATCTTGAGGATTATACTATGTTAGTTATTTGCTGGTTCTTTTTTTAGGACTAAATGGTATTGGTGATGCAGTCGTGGCTAAAATCTTGAAAGTATAATAATAAAAATGGTTTTGATCAGAGATTGTTTTATTTGAGCTAAAGTAATATATAAGAACATAATTTGACAAAAGTACTGCCTGGCTTAAGGCGTAAGAATAAAAGAATGAAAAGCTTATTTATTAGGAGTACAAATAAGTTTTGGGGGATTTTTTTTATAAATTCGAAGCTTTATTCAGAGAAATCAGTACAATATATTTCATTCAAAGTATTGTCCATCTTTAGCAACGACCTTTTCCCATCTTTCAGTCAGCATACGGATTCCGGTCGAAAAAATTCCTCGTCTTTTGAGGCGATCCAAACATTGACCCAATTTTTCGCCTCTTCGTAAGAAGTGAAGTGCTGCTCGGCAAGGCCATGTGTCATCGAACGGAACATGTGGTAGTCTGAAGGAGCAATGTCTGTGGAATACAGCGGGTGGGGTAGGACATCCCATTGAAGCGCCTCCAAAGTCTCCTTGACAACTTTTGCAACATGTGGCCGAGCGTTGTCGTGCTGATAGATCACCTTGTCATGTCTTTTGGCATATAGTGGGCGTTTAATCTTCAATGCTCGGCTTAATCGCATCAATTGTTGTTGGTAACGTTCTCCAGTGATGGTTTCGTTAGGCTGAAGTAGCTCATAGTAGATCACTCCGAGCTGATCCCACCAGATGCACAGCATTACCTTCTTGCCATGAATATTCGGTTTGGCCGTTGAAGTTGATGCATGACCGGGCTTAACCCACGATTTTCTGCGCTTTGGGTTGTCGTAGTGAATCCACTTTTCGTCCCCCGTCACGATTCGATGCAAAAAACCCTTCCGATTTTGTCTTTTGAGCAGTAGTTCGCACGTGCAAATACGGCGCTCGATGTTTCCTGGCTTGAGTTCATATGGAACCCAATTTCCTTGTTTTTGCACCATACCCATGACCTTGAGACGGTTCGAAATCGCTTGTTGAGTCACTCCCAAGGTTTCAGCGAGCTCCTCTTGAGTTTGGCTTTATTCTTCGTCCAATAAAGCCTCTAACTCAGCGTCTTCGAACTTTAATGGCCTCCCTCCGCGTTCTTTGTCTCTGGTGTCAAAATCGCCACTTTTGAAACGCCGAAACCAGTACTCACATGATTTTATTGATAGAGCATGTTTACCATATGCCTCACACAGCAATCGATGTCCATCAGTTGTACTTTTCTTCAAATTAAAACAAAAAAGCAGCGCTTCCCGCAAATTGTGCTTTGTTGGCAAAAAGGTTGACATGGTTAGAGCACCAAAAAAAAAAGTTCCTTACACTTGAGTGAAAAGACTTCTTCTGATTTTTTGGGGAAATGATGAAGCCTTAACATGAAACCTTACACAAGGTCCGATGCTATCTATATAGATAATACCGTAACAGAGTTTTCCATTGTAAAGTCCTGAGCTATCTCCTCCGAAGATTCTGAACTACACATAACGATCTATATACCAACATTTTCGTTATTTTTTTCTTCGTATGATAGGCCTGTTTTTATTTTCCTAATGTTAACAGTTATTTTTATTTTTTAATTTAATCTATTTTACAATCGTAGATTTTTTGCATTTATCATCATCAATTCGTTTGTTTTGAAATGCGTTCTTTTGTCTTATTACTACAACCAATCGTGATGAAACTTTGGGAAGATGTTTAGTATACTACCGGGATGGTTTCTGGCTAATTACTCTTTAGAAATAACCTTTCGTTGCATTTTTATTTACGATAAAACGTAGATTCACTCGCAATCAGCGCCCCCTCGCGGCAGACATATGGCCTTAAATAGCCTCGCATGATCCTATTTGTAACGTCAAGCTTAGCTTATAGGTTAGGTACACAGCTTCGTCCCCCCTCAACCTAGGTTCGAGGCTCAGCGTGGGTGTTTTTTTTTTCATTTCTTTTATATTATTGTAGCAAATTATTAAAAATATTATTTTATTTAAAATGTAGGCTTTTTAAAATAAAAATTAACATACACAATTTTTTAATAATATTTGTAACAAACCTAGGTTCGAGGCTCAGCGTGGGTGTCTTTTTTTATTTTCGTTTCTTTTATATTATTGTAGAAAGGTCTGTTTTTACAGCATTATTATATTTTGATTGGTTTATTTTAAATATGTTTGTTATGAAGGCTCTATGTAATACTATTTAGAGCACATTTTACATTTTAAACACCTAAGCCCCCTCTTTTTAATATTGTAGCAAAGTATTAAAAGTATTATTTTATTTTAGATGTTTGCCATGAAACTTTGGGAAGTTGTTTAGTATACTATCAGGACGATTTCTGGCGAATTATTTTAGAATAATATTTATAACAATAATTATAGCGAAATTAAGACATAGTGATTATATTCTGTGTTTGTGCATATATTAATATTTAACAGAAAATGTTAGAACGTTCTATTAGAATATCTCGAAAACAAAAACAATACATATAAACGAGTTCACTGACATTTATTAATGCAGTGATTATAATCAATGATTACAATGAAGGGCTATATTATCGATATATATAAAAAATCACTTTCAAATTTTAACGTAACGTTCCATTCTCAATCCCGTAGGGCTTTAGATTGGCTAAAACATTTTTATCTTTATAAGTGAATATTAACTTTACTGTACTGAATAGTTTAGTATAATGTTAATTTAACATATTACAATTTAGCCACAGCAACGCGTGGCCGGGTTCGCTATTTATAATATATATTTTTGATTCATTTGATTATGATTATAATTTGTAAGTACTTTGTTATAGTTTTTCATTTAAATAGAGCTCTATTTTTGTGTATGTTTTCTATTTGCAGTATCTTTCCTAATGTCTTTGGCAACGTTTTATTTTCTCATAAATAGGCTGAGGTTATATTATTTTTCGAATTGTAGATTGAATTATTACTTTTATTCTATAAGAATTATCTTTTATAAGTGTTTGTTATAGTTTTTCATTTGAATTTAGCACAATTTTTGTATCTGGTTATCTTTTTTGGCGTCTTTTCATCTCTCTTTGGCATCTTTTTTTTCTCATTAATAAGACCTAATCCAAATAATTTAATAGTGTGTGACGTTTCAGCAACAGCATCAGACAAAAGAATAAATGAACTAAAGAATAAAATCTCATTTTTTCTTTTGTCTGATGATGGTGACATTTGGATTAGGTCTTATTTTTTTTTATTAATTTGTTATAGTTTTTCATTTGAATTTAGCTCCATTTTTGTGTCTTATTTAATAAATGAACTAAAGAATAAAATCTCATTTATTCTTTTGTCTGATTTTTGTGTCTGATTTTCTTTTTTACAGTATCTTTCATAATGCCTGATTTGATTACTTGATCTGTTATAGTTTTTCATTTAAATTTAGCTCCATTTTTGTGTCTGTCGTTTTTTTTTTCTTCTCATAAATAGGCTGATGCTGTATTTGTGTACTCAATTGTTGCTTTTTGTGTCTGGTTTCTTTTTTGCAGTATTTTTTTGGAATCCTTTTTTTTTTTCATCAATTGTTTCCTCACATGCTTGGAATTTTCTTTTTATGCCTGTCCTGGCTTTCAGTTTTATAGTTTTCCTCTGCTTGGTTCTTATTTTACCTTTTTTTTTTTCAGCGTCTTCTGTCATGCCTCGAAAAGGCCGTGGAAGACTCACTCCCCTAACAGCTAGGCGTGCTAATATGACTCGCCGCAGACACAAAACCCCAATTGCTATTTCTCTTGTTTACTTTTTTACCAATGCCTATAATTTTTCACCTGAAAGATTTTTTATTTTATTTGTTATTCAATAAATTATTATCAATTATTTTTGGTCTTCTTTTTACTTACTTATTTTACTGGGGGTTGGTGGAAGGATAGTCTAAGCCGTTGGTTTTCGACCGCTACGACCCGGGTTCGATTCCCGCATTGGGCACTTTTTTTCTAAAAAATAAAAAAAATGCTCCAATGGCTTCCGATTCTTGCAAAAGTCCAACCCCACCAGCAAGCGCAAGTAATCAAACGGGGCTCTGGCACATTTGTAAATGCAAAGTCGAACTGCTTTTCACATGTTTAGACATGTGGTGTACTTACAGTTAAAGCAGTCGCCTACTCTACCCACCATGATTATCAAGGCCTGTACCACGTGTACTAGGGATAAGCAAAAAAAAATATATTTTACTCATTGATCTATACATACAATTATTTGCATACAATTATTTACATACAAATATATGCATACAATTATATACATACACTTTTCTACATTTTTGCACTCTGCAGTCTAATATGTTGTTAATAATAGGGGTTTTAGACAAATATCAACTGTTGAAATTTGATTTTCCAAAATAGTTGAATTATCGAAAGTGTCGAATTAGTTTGTCATATGATAGGCCGTAGGTCGATACATCCAAAAATGGTCGAATTATCGTGTGTTGAATTAATTAGATTATATTGTATATATAAAAATATAGAATTGTTGTTTTTAATGAGGTCTTTTAAATGAATTTATTCCTTTAATATGTTGTCATATCTGCAATTTTTTTTCATTTCCAAAATATTTATTTACACTTTCACCAATGCCTATAGGATCTTTGCGATGGAACGGGTATGGTGTTCTAGCGCATGTGCTCTCATGTCCTTGAAGCACATATACTGACAGTACCCAAAGTTGAACACACTGTATAATGTCTGAAATATATGACTATAAAGAGGGCTCAAGGCCAAACCTTTGCTACAAGAGCCTGTGTTTACACACAGACGACTTTATGTTTTTAATGAGGTCTTTTAAATGAATTTATTCCTTTAATATGTTGTCATATCTGCAATTTTTTTTCATTTCCAAAATATTTATTTACACTTTCACCAATGCCTATAGGATCTTTGCGATGGAACAGGTATGGTGTTCTAGCGCATGTGCTCTCATGTCCTTGAAGCACATATACTGACAGTACCCAAAGTTGAACACACTGTATAATGTCTGAAATATATGACTATAAAGAGGGCTCAAGGCCAAATACAAAATACAAATACAAATATATGCATACAATTATATACATACACTTTTCTACATTTTTGCACTCTGCAGTCTAATATGTTGTTAATAATAGGGGTTTTAGACAAATATCAACTGTTGAAATTTGATTTTCCAAAATAGTTGAATTATCGAAAGTGTCGAATTAGTTTGTCATATGATAGGCCGTAGGTCGAGACATCCAAAAATGGTCGAATTATCGTGTGTTGAATTAATTAGATTATATTGTATATATAAAAATATAGAATTGTTGTTTTTAATGAGGTCTTTTAAATGAATTTATTCCTTTAATATGTTGTCATATCTGCAATTTTTTTTCATTTCCAAAATATTTATTTACACTTTCACCAATGCCTATAGGATCTTTGCGATGGAACAGGTATGGTGTTCTAGCGCATGTGCTCTCATGTCCTTGAAGCACATATACTGACAGTACCCAAAGTTGAACACACTGTATAATGTCTGAAATATATTACTATAAAGAGGGCTCAAGGCCAAACCTTTGCTACAAGAGCCTGTGTTTACGCACAGACGACTTTATGTTTTTAATGTCTTTAAAATGAATTTATTCCTTTAATATGTTGTCATATCTGCAATTTTTTTTCATTTCCAAAATATTTATTTACACTTTCACCAATGCCTATAGGATCTTTGCGATGGAACAGGTATGGTGTTCTAGCGCATGTGCTCTCATGTCCTTGAAGCACATATACTGACAGTACCCAAAGTTGAACACACTGTATAATGTCTGAAATATATGACTATAAAGAGGGCTCAAGGCCAAACCTTTGCTACAAGAGCCTGTGACGACTTTATGTGACTTTTCCAAGTGTGCGAACTTTGGATAGCATACATGTAAAGTTGAACCCAAGTATATATAAAATGAGTTTTTAATGAGGTCATTTAAATGAATTCCTATTATAAATCGTCTCCTCTGAAATATAGTTTGTAAATTTATATTCTGATTTATTTTATCATTTTTTTTCATTTCCAGAATATATATTTACACTTTTCACCAATGCCTAAAGTTTCTCACCTGAAAGAAAAAAAACTCCGCCTTTGCCGGTCCCAAGCCAGGATGAAAAAGGAGGAGGGGGAGCAGTAACAAGCTCACTAAAAAAACCTGGGCTCAGCTGGCCCGGCTGATAGTACCTTGTAAGGGCTCCTAATCCAGGGATACATTCTTTTGGAGCTAAGTCAGTGGCCTGCCACTGAGTAGTGCTCCCAGTCTTGATGACAAAGGCAGACGCATTCTACTTCACCCAATCGTGATGGTTGTTAATTTCAAGCTTTACAAGCTTGACACTCTAATATGATTGAGTGAAGATAAGAAAGGAGAAAAAAATATTTTTTGTATTTTTTTTTTTGGCAATAATCTATTTATTATCAATTAATTTGATTTTGGTCTTTATTTATTATTCCCCTGCTCTATACATACATTTTGTACATTTACAATGTCAGCCATTTTCTCTGTAATACCTTTTTAGCAGTGAAGTTATATTTGAGCAACAAACAATTGTTGAAATTTAAAATGGTCGAATTATCGATAGTGTTGAATTACACTTTGTTATATGATAGGCTGTAGGTCAAGACAACAAAACATGGTCGAATTATCGAGGTTATATTGTATATATAAAACTAGAAATGTAGTTTTAATGAGGTCCTTTAAATATTTTCATTCCTTTTATATGTTGTCTTATCTGCGATATAGTAGCATTTTTTGCAATTTTATTTGCTGATTTGTGTCATTTTTTTCACTCTAAATATATTTATTTAAACTCTTCAACTAATGCCTATAGTTTCTTTCCTGAAATTGCTTAGCAAACATGAGTTGGTTGTATTGTTATGCTTCGGATATATTTTAATCCTAAGCAGGGTCTTTACGAATGGTACACGTATGGTTACACAGTGCATGTTCTTGAAGTAGTGTAGATGTGTTGTTTGCACTTTTATTTTCTGATTTGTTAGTATTTTTCTTCTTTTTTCATTTTAAATAATTTTTTAGGCATAGGAACCAATGCCTATAGTTTCTCACCTGCGGGCCCTTCGAGTAAACCCGGGGCGTTGCCCGGGTCACTCGGCTAGTTTATATAATATTTGCTGTGGCTTCTTTTGCAAATCCCTCAAAACTTATTTGTACTCCCAATACATAATGCACAAATGTTTTGAGCCGACCAACGGGGAACAACGAGTACGAGTAGAGAAAGCGTGACCTCTGGCGGTCGATTTAAACAGAGTATTTGAATCGATGAAATATAATTTTAAAATAATACCTTTATATAACATATATATGTTATCTGATGATCTTTTAGAAAGGAAAAATAAGCTGGTGAAGACTATTGGCTGGTTTATTTGGCAAAGTCAAAGTTTACAAAAATTAAATAGTAATCGAAAATTGAGGCTCCCATATGTAGATTAAAATTTGACACATATAAATTTACTGACAATGCGTTTCTATTAAATATCATCAAATATTATCTCTACAGACCTTACTGCAATGATATGAGTTATTGAATGAGAGGGCTTGGCTCATCAGTAGTGAACCCTCTCAGCGGTTTCGCCAAATTAATCTCTAGACCGCTCTACTATTGTATTGGATTGGTTTGGGATCTACACTGTATTTTCTGTGGAAGGCAGCTTAGGGGTGTTTGGTGAACTATGGACATAAGCTTATAGGTCTGTAGAGGTACATACATATAATTTCAAGGTCTCTTTTATATGTAGATTACCTAATTTTAACTAAAAAAATGGCCAATTTACATGATAAAAGAAATAAAACAAGCCTAACTCTCTCCCAGGAAAAATACAACAATTGGTCTTTTTATCTACACAGCGCCATCTGGGCTTCTCGACGGCGGCGTTACAGTGTTCATCTATGAAAATAAAATAGCATTATTCACATAAAAAATAAAATGGCAAAAAGAATATTTACAACATATATATTTATATTATGATACTTTAGCGCGCCATCTGTTATCAAAATTCGAAATTATTATAAAAGCGTATGATTCTTTTGAAAAATAAACAATTTCTACTGCCCTTACTGCAATGGATTTTCCCATTAATTTTTCTATTGCAGTAAGGGCAGTAGAAATTGCTTATTTTTAAAAAGAATCTTACGCGTCTATAAGATTTTCGAATACACCTATCCCCCGATTTACACGGTAAATACGTTCCTGAGAAAAACGTGTAAATCGGGGGATAGGTGTACACAGAAATAAAAATATAATGCATTGGCAGGTTAAAATATGTAGTCAGCACATAAGCTCGGGATTCCTCATGAGATGTGTAGACAGCGCATGTGTTCAATCACAGTAGCATTTAGTATAGTGCGATAAAAACAAAAAAAAAAAAACTTATTTGGAAAACCGTGTGAAGCGAAAACGTGTAAAACAAGTACCGTGTAAATCGGGGGATAGGTGTATATAATTATCTTTTTTTAAAATAGTGCAGACTGTGCACTTTGCATGTATTGACAAGATGTCAATAAAATATGTTTTAAATGTATAGCTTCTGTAGTGTTTACCTTGTGTAACTTGTTCCCCGGGATTAAGATCATTAAAAGATAAATTATTCCTTTAATTTAATGCTCTTGATCCAGGAGAACAAGTTACACAAGGTAAACACTAGGGACGCTGTAAAGAAACAGGACTCAGTAATTTGAAAATACATGATAAGAAATTTTGGTCTATAAAATACACGTCTACCTCTTTACAATTTCTTCCCTTTCAATGTAAGACAGCTAAAATGTCACGTTTTGACCATTTTATTCTTTAAACCTTATATCAACGTATATTTCTATTTAATCTATAGTTTTTTTTTATGATTCATTAGCGGGCCATCTGTTATGAAAATTTGAAACTATTATAGACGCGTATGATTCTTTTTAAAAATTAACAATTCGACTGCCCTTACTGCAATGAAAAGCTTATGTCCATAGTTCATCTAAAATGCCTATTCCAGGAGTTTAGCATCAGTATCACTATAAAAGGAAGATCGAAAAATGTGATATAACAGGGGTATGGTAGATTAAACTGGCGAAACCGCTGGGAAGGTTCACCAATGATGAGCCATGCCCTCCCATTATTTTTTCCATTGCAGTAAGGACAGTAGATATTGTTTATTTTCAAAAAGAATCATACGCGTCTATAATAGTTTCAAATTTTCAATTCCCAGAATAAATGAATATTCGAGATGAACATTTCTTCGCAAGGTGACCTCAATATAAATGAAATTTCAGTTATGGCAGGGTATCTTATAAACTATATTCATATCTTGTTTCTGAAAGTTATATTTATTGATAGGATTTATTAGAAGTTAGGCAAATTTACGGACTTCGAAACTATTTTAAAGGCGTAAGATTCTTTTTGAAATTAAACAATTTCTACTGCCCTTACTGCAATGGAAAAATTAATGGGAGGGCCTGGCTCATCAGTGGTGAACCCTCCCAGCGGTTTCACCAGTTTAATCTACCATACCGCTGTTATATTGCATTTTTGGAACTTCCTTTTATAGTGATACTGATGGTAGACTCTTGGAATGGGTATTTTAGAAGAACTATGGACATAAGCTTTGAGGATAGTAGAATTACATACATTTATAAATATATAATATGCTTCGAGCAATCGCTCTTCCGCAAATATCAAATTGTGTCTTTTATTAGAACATTTATAATAGGATGCACTAGCGCGGCCAATTCGAAACTATTTTAAAGGCGTAAGATTCTTTTTGATAATTTTAATAATGTAAGTATAAGAGTTCAAGGCATGCGAGGATGCGTTTCTTAAAGATTTTAATATGGGCGAGCTTTCGGGTTATCAACCCTTCTACAGGACAACATATCTGAGTAAAAGTGCATCTTATATACATATCCATATTGAGAAAATTAGCATATATACAAGAAAACTATTATTATTATAAAACTATTAAGAAAACTATCACCAATTATGTTAATATGTTTATAGTTTTCTTGTATATATGCTAATTTTCTCAATATGGATATGTATATAAGATGCACTTTTACTCAGATATGTTGTCCTGTAGAAGGGTTGATAACCCGAAAGCTCGCCCATATTAAAATCTTTAAGAAACGCATCCTCGCATGCCTTGAACTCTTATACTTATATATGCTAATTTTCTCAATATGGATATGTATATAAGATGCACTTTTACTCAGATATGTTGTCCTGTAGAAGGGTTGATAACCCGAAAGCTCGCCCATATTAAAATCTTTAAGAAACGCATCCTCGCATGCCTTGAACTCTTATACTTACATTATTCAGAGGATTTCATCTCTTTTTACAATTTTAATAATGGGTTCGGTAAATGTTAGATAGCTGTGTGGATGTGTTGTGTATGGAGATGAAATTTTAAAATCATTCTCTAGTTTCTGGTTTAATAAATATTTATCTATAAATAAAAGGACACTATAGCATCAGGGGGTTGAAGTAATAAGTTTTTATTGTCTCAAAGATAGAGGCTGCCTGGCCGGCGGAATTCATAGTTCTTCAGATTAAAGATACCTCGGCCAGTGAATTTTTTATTACCTCGACGTTTTGAAAATTTTGTCCTCGTCAGGAGCGAACAAAAATTGAAACATTTGGAAAAGCGTTAAATATTATTCTAAGATTGCAAGGGCGTTCTCGTGAAATATTTTTGTTCGCTTCTGACGAGGACAAAAGATTTTTGTCGAAACGTCGAGATAATAAAAATATTTACTGGCCAAAGTATCTTTAATTTTAATAACTATGTTTTTATTAGGCCAAGTGTTTTTTAATTTGGTCTTGAACAACAGTTGTTGAAGATTTGTTTATGGTTCGTTTGGCTGTTACTTTGTGAAAAAGATGTTCGAATTGGAAAAAAAAAAATATTTTAATTATTAATTTTGTTTTCCATCAAGTTAATGTGATGTGCATATTAAAACAAAATGCAACAACTACTTGTCAAATAGAGAATAAGAATGAACAAAATTAGACAAAAAATGTTCAATTTGTTATCACACAAGCATTTTACATTTGAATCTTAAAATTTACAAAATAAAATACGTAAAAACATTGCAATGTATATAGAGTTGACAAATTAATAAATTTTTTTGTAACATAGTATATTGTTGTTGTCGTGTCTAATGAAGAGACTCAGATGTCTCCATACATCTCTATCACAGCAATGTCCTCTATCTTGGGTGTGTAAAGCTGCTGCTCTGGGTCCATGTAAATTTTCTGTTGTTGTTTCCGTGTCCAATGAAGAGCCTCAGATGTCTCCATACATCTCTATCACAACAGCAGCAATGTCCTCTATCTTGGGTGTGTAAAGCTGCTGCTCTGGGTCCATGTAAATTTTCTGTTGTTGTTGTCGTGTCCAATGAAGAGCCTCAGATGTCTCCATACATTTCTATCACAGCAATGTCCTCTATCTTGGGTGTGTAAAGCTGCTGCTCTGGGTCCATGTCAAATTTCTGTTGTTGTTGCCGTGTCCAATGAAGATCCTCAGATGTCTCCATACATCTCTATCACAACAGCAGCAATGTCCTCTATCTTGGGTGTGTAAAGCTGCTGCTCTGGGTCCATGTAAATTTTCTGTTGTTGTTGTCGTGTCCAATGAAGAGCCTCAGATGTCTCCATACATCTCTATCACAGCAGTCGCAATGTCCTCTATCTTGGGTGTGTAAAGCTGCTGTTCTGAGTCCATGTCAATTTTCTGTTGTTGTTGTCGTGTCCAATGAAGAGCCTCAGATATCTCCATATATCTCTATCACAGCAATGCCCACTATCTTGGGTGTGTAAAGTTGCTGTTCTGGGTCCATGTCAATTCTCTGTTGTTGTTGTCGTGTCCAATGAAGAGCCTCAAATGTCTCCATACATCTCTATCACAGCAGCAGCAATGTCCTCTATCTTGGGTGTGTAAAGCTGCTGTTCTGGGTCCATATCAATTTTCTGCAAGGCTGCGGCCATTGTTGGACATGAGAATATTTATGTAGATGTTAGTTCCACACCAGGACAGTTGTTACATGTCCTGTAGGTTCTTGTGCCATCTGGATGTATTGTCATTCCTTTATAGTGTTTTGACATATTATATTGTCTATAAATATTTTGTCACCTTAGTGATGACAAATATTCCAAAATTTAAATAATAATTAATTAATTAAATCTATAGAATAAAGAACGTGGGAATCTACAAGCATGGTAACGGGTAAATGACGTAGCTGAATATATACTACTATTTATTACTTGTTACAAACAAGACACGCTATATCCGATCTGGATAATTGCACGTGAAATATTTACAATAATTGTAGTAGATTAGGTAACAGAATTATCGAAAAGAAAATAAACAATTAAGAAAAAGAGCATTAAATAAACATATACATTAAGCAAATAAGCAACAACATAAGCAGATAGAAGAAATCGCAAGGTAGTTATTTACAATATGTTAAGCAATGATGGAAGTTGATGAAGTTATCTATAATAATTAGTATCGTGGAGAGAGAAAGTTGATCAAGTTGAGCTATTTACAATGAGTTATGTTCTAAAGTAACTTATTAATTATTTACATTGATAAATATCAAGTCGCATAGTAGTGTAGTTCCTCAAGCTGCATGAAGCTGTCTATTTATAATAAATACTCTGCAGAACTTATCAAATTTCGTATATATTTCCCTATTATAAAATATTTATGATGAAAAAATAGTACAAATGTGATATTGTACTGGGATAAGATGCATTAATTATAAAAAGATTTACTCGATTAATAAAGAAACGGTATTTGGCCAATTCTGGAATAAATAAAAATCAACAAGAATAGTTGATATTTATTCCGATAGATGGCGCAAGCCAATCAGCAACTTTCAGTTGCACGATAAGGAGTTGTCTCTTTTATAAAATAATATTTATGATGATAAACTGATAACAGAATAATGACAATGATTATTCAGTGACAATTTAAATAAAAAAGTACAAATCGATAAACAATACAAACAATAGAATCTTACTACTTCTGAAATGTTTAGAGAGGTAAGCTATATAAGTTGGAATATTGGTGAACGCTTACATAACACAATTCTTCTAAATGCTTTAAGAGTCGTGGGGATCCCCATTAACAGAGTTTCTTTGTTTTGGGTCTACAAAAGATGGCGTTTGTTTGAAAATAGACTGTGTGTCTATCTGATGGTCTTATCTACATAGGTCCTGCCTTGGTCTGGGATAACATCTGCTAGGACATTTTAATCCCGATTTAGCTTAGAGGCTTATCTGTACCTCACTCCCTTCTCGTTAGAATCCTGAGAGAGCGAAGAGGAGAAAAACACAGCGATAATTGGGACTAGAAGAGAGCATTCTCTCGAAACGAGATAAGTTGCGTGAATTATAAAAAAGCTAAGAAAGACTAACGGGTTGAGATGTTATCAGCATACCTTGTTTACCGATTTTTTTACTTTATAATTAATCATTGCCATGAGACAGTTTAATTGTTGTGTTTCTTTATTTCCTTTATAATGTCTCACTTCCCACTTACTGTATATTAAACCATTACACAACTGACCACGAAAAAATCGCATCATCTAAAAATACTTATGTAAATTTTTTGAAAATTTGTAATCTATATAATGGTTATGTAAAAAATTTGATTGGAATTAAAAAAAAGAATGTAAATTTATTGAGCTACACAGTTTTTAGCAATATTTGGTTTGTCCTCCTTTGGCATGTATGCAAGCAGCTACATGGTAAGTCATACTGTCCTACAGTTTTCTTTTATTGCTCCTTGGCTGTGTAGATATGCTAAATTTTCTTCCCCATCTTATCTCATGTTCAATTGAGGAAAGATCTGGGGAACATGTAGGTCAAGGAGGGATGTCAACATTTTGAAGTAAATCTCGAGAGATGTGATGCCAAGATGTTTTTAAACTTTTATCTTTCTTGGCTTCTTTTGGAAACATCAGCATTCCATAAACGAACACGGTGGTTTTCGACAAGATTAAAGAAATTCTTTATTTTTTAAAATAATAATATTTCAAACGATCGTTTGATAAAAAGGACTCCTTAAAAATGCGAAGATATCAGAATGAGTATATGGATTATTGTTTTAACATCTTGTTTGAATGGGGATAATCATTCAGTATTGAATATATCAGCTCTACCTAGTCGCCTTTCAAAGATTTGATATTAGTTTACCTCGTCAGAAATGAATATATTAATACAAATAGATAGAAATAAGTTAAAACAAAGCATCTAGGGCTGCGTATCTTTTATTTCATAATTATAACACAAGCTTTCGGGCTCATACGCCCTTCTACAGGAGTTAATAAAAGACCATTTAACTGGTCGTTTATTAACTCCTGTAGATGGGCGTATGAGCCCGAAAGCTTGTGTTATAATTATGAAATAAAAGATACGCAGCCCTAGATGCTTTGTTTTAACTTATTTATGAATTTAACAGGGTTTCTTCTATTGACAAATAGATATATTCAATTTTCATATCAAATTGGTATGAATTCCATTTAGCGCAATATTTAACTTTCTTAGCATAGTTTATCTATTATCATCAAATCAGACGAGATATCCCCACAAGAGATGCTTACATTAAACAACAACACTAAATTCAGAGAACTATATTACATAAACAATTGGTGAATTACAAGGTTTGAGTAGAAGTTTAAAGAAGAAAAGGACATTAAAATCATGTTTGATTCCACATCCTACCTAGGAACAATGAAATAAATACATAGTTTAGCAATTAGGGTTTTTTTAACCAAGAGAGAAAATCATAGATATTTACAGAATTTCATAAATTTTAAATATGAGTCCTTACTGTTTAAAAATATAAAAGATCCTTGTATTCAAGAGACACGATTAGATGACAATTAGAATACTTTAAAGCATAGTTGTTGGTCGAATCACAGCTTCTTGGACAGACTCAACATGGGAATTTAGACAACTGCCAGGTAACTATATCCAAGAGAAACATAAAATGTTCAATATGGTCAGGTAATAATATCAATCTAATATCACACCATCATTTTTCCCAATTAAGCTCGGGCAAATAGGACAAGATATAAGGAAATAAAAAGTATATAGCATTTTGTTGTTGTGTCCAATGAAGAGCCTCAGATGTCTCCATGCATCTCCATCACAGCAGTCACAATGTCCTCTATCTTGGGTGTGTAAAGCTGCTGCTCTGGGTCCATGTCAATTTTCTGTTGTTGTTGTCGTGTCCAATGAAGAGACTCAGATGTCTCCATACATCTCTATCACAGCAGTCACAATGTCCTCTATCTTGGATGTGTAAAGCTGCTGCTCTGGGTCCATATCAATTTTCTGCAAGGCTGCGGCCATTGCTGGACATGAGAATATGTGGGTAGGTGTTAGTTCCACACCAGGCCTGTTGTTGCATGCCCTATTGGTTCTTGTGCCATCTGGATGTATTTCCATTCCTTTATAGTGTTTTGTTCTAAGTCTTGTAATAGTTTTTGTCAGTTTTCTCTAAGAGTTTATTTCCCTATAGCATTTTAAATAATATATATATATTATCCCTAGTACACGTGGTACAGGCCATGATAATCATGATGGGTAGAAATTGGCGACTGCTTTTACTGTAAGTGCACCATATGTCTACACATGTGAAAAGCAGTTCAATTTTTGTCTTACAAATCTGCCAGAGCCCCGTTTGGTTACTTGCACTCGCTGGTGGGGTTGGACTTTTGTATGAATTGGGGGCCATTGGAGCATTTTTTTTAAGTAGGAAAAAAGTGCCCAATGCGGGATTCGATCCCGGGTTGTAGGGGTCGAAAACCAACGGTTTAGACCATCCTTCAATCGACCCCCAATATTATATATAAAATACAATTTCTTTCTTTTATACACAGTTCTTTGCTCTGGTTTTTCTTTCTTTCTCATTGTTACTATCAGAACTACATGAAAACTTTCTCCATTGATTATATAAAATAGTAATGAAAATTAAGGAGAAAATTTTTTTATTCAGATAAACGTGTGACAAGCTTTCGGGCAGTCACACGTTTATCTGAATAAAAATCTTTTCTCCTTAATTTTCATTGTTACTATCATATGACTATTCTTTACCACTAAATTTATTATAAATATATATAGACAAATGTAGAAACATACATATATGACAGCGCATGTGTCCCTAGGGGAACATAAGACTTTAAATTGAAATAAATAAATCGATTTTTCTTGTATAGAAACGCCTTCAATGGGAAAACAAGAAACACAAGAAGCCCATGGCTCCAGGGCAAAGAGAACCTCACGACCGCTGTGGTGGGTCCCAGTTATCATCGACAAGACACAATTTATCGCCACATACCTCGGCCCACCTAGGTCGTCTCCTCGGCCTACTTGTCCGGCACACTTGAACCCTTTAGATGCCGTCATTCTATCACAGAACGACCCTTCTACACTGATTATGGCTCAGTTATATGATTGCTCTATTAACTGAAATACACTGTTCGAGTTAAAATAGAAAAATAAAACGGAGATTGAAGAGAATAATCTTGTGCGAATTTTATTAGCAAGCTTTCGGACGTCCTTCTACAGGCTTTACATGCGTCCTTCTACAGGCTTTACATGCGTCCTTCTACAGGCTTTACACGCGTCCTTCTACAGGCTTTACATGTGTCCTTCTACAGGCTTTACATGCGTCCTTCTACAGGCTTTACACGCGTCCTTCTACAGACTTTACATGCGTCCTTCTACAGGCTTTACATGCGTCCTTCTACAGGCTTTACATCTGTCCTTCTACAGGCTTTACATGCGTCCTTCTACAGGCTTTACATGTGTCCTTCTACAGACTTTACATGCGTCCTTCTACAGGCTTTACATGCGTCCTTCTACAGGCTTTACATGCGTCCGAAAGCTTGTTAATAAAATTCGCAAAAGATACTCCTCTTTAATTTCCGTTTTATTTTTCTATGATTGCTCTATATTTAAATCTCCCAAATATCAATTAAACAAGTCAATAATTTCCTGGAGAAGAGTTTCTTATTTCTTTTTATTGCCAACTTTCTACGTAGCCCTTCTACAGGATTACAAATATATCACACCGTTAGATAACTATGTATATATTTTTAATTAAAAAGACATATATTGGATCAAAATATCATTTATTTTACCAATATTTCAGTTGGCTGAACGCCAACCTTTATCAAGGTATTATAACATATTAATGTGTGCCAACAACAAACAACGTTATGTGTCGCTGAGTTTGTTGTTGACACACATTAAAATGGTATAACACCTTGATAAAAGTTGGCGTTCAGCCAACTGAAATATTGGTAAAATAAATGATATTTTGATCCAATATATGTCTTTTTAATTAAATAAATATGTATACACCAATACCTCGCTTTGCGTCGTTTCGTTTTACGTTTTTTTTTTTTTCGAAGTTGCGTCGCTGCTTAAATTTTACTGATTTTCACTGTGCGTCGTTAGATTTTCGAAGTTGCGTTGTTTTGGATTCGAGTCTTTAATTATTTTTTAAATATTTTTTTCCTAAAATATGGCAACACCTTTGTTATTGATTGCGCCTTCACATATTTTCACTTTGCGTCATTTCAATTTGCGTCGTGTTTTTTTGGAACGTAACCCCGACGCAAAGTGAGGTATGGGTGTATTTGAAACATCTCGTTAATTTAACAACATTGAAATGCCCAAAACATTTGCTGCTCAAACCTCATGTATGTATTTTATGATAATTGTTAATGTACTTTCATCTACTTTATATTTATATCTCTATACCTTTCAATGTACTTTAAATAAACAGTATATGTACTTTTTATATCGGCTTTCCATATACTTGCTGCGTTTCATAACCTGAATGTATATTTGATACTTCGAAACTATTAAAGACGCGTATGATTTATGGAATTAATTTTTTCATTGCAGTAAGGACAGTAGAGATTGTTTAATTTACAAAAGAATCATACGTGTCTATAATAGTTTCGAATTTTGATAACAGATGGCGCGCTAACGTATCGTAATATATGATACTGAATATTGTTACATCATGATTAATGGCGTATTTATTATATTATTTTTAATATATTTGAAATTTAAATTATATATTTATTTATTTTTATATTCTATGATATTTATTTAAAACAGATTATTTTTAGATTATCATCATTTGTATTTAGGTACACTGTGACTTCACTGCTCTCTTTGATGTGAGAAAATAAACAAAGGATTCTGGTGGCTACATAAAGTAGACTTATCTCATTATTCCCTTTTATGAATTTGTAGGATGGTTGAAACACGCTCTGGTAAGATGCAAGACCCAGCACAGGAGAGAATCAAGGCTGAAGAGTCTGCCAAGCCGCAACCTGGTGCAACAATTGGTAGAGATGCTAGTTCCGACCCAGTTGTCCTGAATCCCAACATCGACATCCCCAAGTATGATGGAACAGAAGACCCTCGCCCATGGATTGAATATCTTGAAGAAATTGGCTTCCTGTACCATTGGGCAGACTACATTATCTCCCGTTATGCTGCCATGAATATGATTGGTAGCGCCAAAACCTGGCTGAACCTACACAAAGTAAGTTTCACCAGCTGGGAAAATTTCAAGAGCCGCCTAATTGAGGATTTTGCCTCAGACGCCAACAAAGAAGAAATGAGGATGAGATTAAACAGGATACAACAGTGGAATGAACCTGCAATCAGGTTCGCAGAGGATATCCTTGTACTGTGCAACAAGGTCGACCCCCAAATGGAAGAAGAGACTAAAATAAACTGGGTTATTGGAGGGTTAAAGAAAGAATACTCTTTTGCCCTTCACCTAAACCCTCCTAAAAATACCAATGGACTTCTAGAAATTTGTAAAAAGCTGGATTTGTTCGAAAAGAATTACCAAGAACGTGCAGAAAAATCAAAAGCTCTTTATAATGGACCACGCTCTCCTCGTCCCCATCATCAAGAGCAATGGAAGAATGCTACGTCGTTCAGAAGACCATATCAGAACACCTCCAAGCCCCAGGCCCCCGCTCCGAGGTACTACCAGAACACCTCCAAGCCCCAGGCCCCCACTCCGAGGTATCACCAGAACAAGCCTCTGCCCCAGGTATCTGCCCCTAGACGATCTTACACTCCCAATCCTGAGCCAAAACCGGTCTACCCAAGTAAAACATACAATAAGAATCCAAATTCAAATAGGAATAGGACAGAAGACGGGAGACCAATATGTTTCAAGTGTAACAAGCCAGGACACGTAGCGCGGTATTGCAGAGTCAGGTTTGTAGGAATTGTGGAAGAGGACCCCATAGTTACACAAGACAAGGTCGAAGAAGAAATCCGAATGGATAATGGAACTCAGAAGTCGAGACCTCTGCTCTACTCTGACGTAAGTAATAGCCCGTACTCGAGTATCCCTACAAGTATCCCTACAAGTATCCCTGTGCTGTCTGTAGTATAGAAGCTCCATCTATGCTTCTTTCCTGTGGTGAATCTGTATAAGACCCTGGAGGCTGTTGTTGGGTTCTGTGCTGCCTGGAATATAGGAGCTCCATCTATGCTTCCTTCCTTTGGTGAATCTGTATAAGACCCTGGAGGCTGTTGTTGGGTTCTGTGCTGCCTGGAGTATAGGAGCTCCATCTATGCTTCCTTCCTGTGGTGAATCTGTATAAGACCCTGGAGGCTGTTGGGTTCTGTGATGCCTGGAGTATAGGAGCTCCATCTATGCTTCCTTCCTGTGGTGAATCTGTATAAGACCCTGTAGGCTGTTGTTGGGTTCTGTGCTGCCTGGAGTATAGGAGCTCCATCTATGCTTCCTTTCTGTGGTGAATCTGTATAAGACTCTGGAGGCTGTTGTTGGGTTCTGTGCTGCCTTGAGTATAGGAGCTCCATGTATGCTTACCTTCTGTGATGAACCTGTATAAGACAGGTGGTCTTAATACATCTGTGTTTGTGTGTTTAGTGGAAGAAAACAGCAGCTACCATAAAATCCCTTGGAAAAACTTGACACAGTAAGTAAACCCCATTTTCCCTGGACCCTTTTCTCTTCTTACATAACATATTCTTTTTTTTTTCGGTCACTATTTTGAACATATACGTTAAAACTGTGTGATTCTATGAGCGTTGATTGGATTTTGAACATATACGTTAAAACTGTGTGATTCTATGAGCGTTGATTGGATTTTGAATAAATACGTTAAAACTGTGTGATTCTATGAGTGTTGATTGGATTTTGAATAAATACGTTAAAACTGTGTGATTCTATGAGTGTTGATTGGATTTTGAACATATACGTTAAAACTGTGTAATTCTATGAGCGTTGATTGGATCTTGAACATATACGTTAAAACTGCGTGATTCTATGAGCGTTGATTGGATTTTGAATAAATACGTTAAAACTGCGTGATTCTCTGAGCGTTGATTGGATTTTGAACACATTATTTAGAGTTTCTTTTCGATAAAGGTCAGTCAGTTCGAATCGTGCGAACCATTTAAATGTACCTGAGTGTGATAGGGCACATCTTCTTCAAAAACCTGATTCAGCGTTTGTCTTCTTCTTTCTTATCTCCACACTGGGTGAAGTAGAATGCGTCTGCCTTTGTGATTAAGACTGGGAGCACTACTCAGTGGCAGGCCGACTTAGCTCCAAAAGAAATGGCCGCCTCTGACATGAGGAACAGACGCCATGTGCAGCCGCTCCTAACATGGAGTACAGACTCATCCTGTACCCCTGGATTAGGAGCCCTTACAGCCGGGCTAGATGAGCCCAGGCTTTTTTTACCGAGCTTGTTACTTCTCCTCCTTTTCCTATTACATCCGGGCTTGGGGCCGGTAAAGGCCAGCATTTATAATGAATCGGAAAATTTTTTCTAGAATTTAAATCAAAATTCTATTAAGAGAGATTCGCTGTTTTTCTTTCAATATGATCCAAACAGAAATGAGGACATGCTTCAATATTGAGCTTATTAATTCGAAAAAAATCTGCGTACATCTCTGTGGCCAAATTTTTCTACGTTTAAATAAATGCTCCATCAATAAAACCTTATAAAAATATTTAATTATTGGGAATATACTTCGGTCTCACACCTATGTATTATATTCACAAAAATATAATAATATTATGAAAAAATTGAACAAATGTAATATTGTACTGGGATAAGGTGCATAAATTATGAAAAAGGCATCTACTTATCGTGCAACTGAAAGTTGCTGATGGCTTGCGCCATCTATCGGAATAAATATAAACTATTCTCGTTGATTTTTAATTATTCCAGAATTGGCCAAATACCCATTCTTGATTAATCAAGAAAAGCTAACCACGGAATAATTATGGAATAATTAAAAATCAACGAGAATAGTTGATATTTATTCCGATAGATGGCGCAAGCCATCAGCAACTTTCAGTTGCACGATAAGGAGATGTCTTTTCATAATAATATTATATATCCTAAATATAGGGCAATCCATAAATAATGCTTTAATTAAAAAGACCATTAAATATATTGAATCAAAATATAATTTATTTTACCAATAATTACCAATTTCTACCAATGTTTACCAATATATGTTATAACACCTTGATAAAGGTTGGCGTTCAGCCAACTGGAATATTGGTGAAATAAATGATATTTTGATACACTATACCTTTTTATAATACAATATAATACGGCTTATAATTGAAGAACGACATTTGAAAATTATACCGCATGTGTTTCTTTTGAACTAAAAATTGAAATTTATTTTAAGGAGAAATAATGATTATTTCTAACCTAAGGGATGAAGTATGAAAGGATGAATTGTGAAGAGTAATGATAAACAGTAAAATAAAAGTGTCCAGGGATGGGAATCGAACCCACAGTGTTACGCCTACCGGGCAGATGTCCAGGGTAGCCTAGTAGACATAGCAACTGCCCGGTAAGCGGAACACTGTTGGGTTCGATTCCCATCCCTGGAAACTTTTATTTTTCCGTTCATCATTACTCTTCACAATTCATCCTTTCATACTTCATCCCTAAGGTTAGAAATAATAATTATTGCTCCTTAAAATAAATTAGGGTTTTTTGTTGAAATGAAACACATGCGGGATAATTTTAAAAATGTCGTTCTACAATTTATACATATAAAATGAAAGGAATTAAAAGCACGAATGTTTCTTTTGTATAATACAAACATCTACTGCCGCCAATTTGTATTGGCGAAACCGCTGGGAGGGTTCACCACTGATGAGCCAAGCCCTCCCAATATATTTTTTCATCGCAGTAAGGACAGTAGAAGTTTGTATTATTTATAAAAGAAACATTTGTGCTTTTAATTCCTTTCATTTTATATGTATAGATGGCGCGTTATTGATTTGTGTCAATATATATATGTAACGTCTATGATGATCTGTACACGCCAATATGCAAATGATATTGTTTTGCGTAAATATAAAAGAGAACAATCAACCGTCTGCTTAACTTTATTTCAACCACGCGTATTTTTATTTACAAATATTTACATAATTCCTGTAAGGGTAAAAATTTACATCTATTAATAATTTATAAGCAGAATGTGACATATATAAAGTAGATTTATATCTATAATATATGAAAGATAATTAGTATAAGAGAAGGAATATTGATAGTTAAAAAGAAATTAGATAAATATTGTTTACAATAAAAACAACAAAGCCTTTATTTAGGGCCTCTCGCCCTATACGGGATTCGCCAGTTCACAAGGGATGGGGAGAACACTGTGTTCCGGGATATAATCCTGTGGAACACCGCTATATACCTATCCTTTGATATTTCATTAATTAGTGCCGGAAATGAAGGACAAAGTTGCCCCGTTTTATCATTTAGTTTTCGTCTTTCCTCAGACAGAGCAGCACAATCAAATAAGGAAAAATATTATTTATTAATGTATGACAAAAAGGTTTTGTATTTTAAGTAACAACATGGGGCTATAACAACGCTGTAGCTTCAGCGATTACCTGGTTAGCTTTACTTGATTTATCAAGAAATTTCAGTTGCACGATAAGGAGATGCCCTTTTATTTATTTTTTTATTTTTAAAATGCATACTATCTATTATAATAATACCATTAACACACACCCTAAAATGGAATAATTTGAAATATCAGAAATGAAAATAATTAAAATATTTTGTAGCCCTAAAATGATAACAATGGTAACAATTAATACGTATCTCATCCCAACGCTAGTAAGCTCTAACTCTCAGGTAAATACAAAAATATATTTTATTATCACAAAACATTAATAAAATTTGGTTAATATCAGGAAAAGAGTTACACCCTCTTAAAAAAACGCCATTACGTATTGGTTTACTTATAGTTATTTAATTTAAGCAAAATATATTTTAAAATCACCAATTTTGCGATGATATTTTAAAATGAAAGTGCTTTATGCCCATACTTTTTATCATTTAAGCGAGAATTTAAAAAAAACAATATATCTATAAAGGAAAGTTTGCAAGCCTTTTATTCTCACTGTATGGAAAAAAGAACTAGAACGTTTTTTTTGGTAACGAATAGAATTTATTTAATGGTTGAAATATACGATTTTTTCCTGAAAGCTGATGTTACTTTAAGGAAATAGGCGACATTCCAAGTTTATTCTGTCGTTTGTGGACAGAATGGCTCATCACGCCCATAAAATAATGTTGGGATATTCCAAGGAAGATGTAAATGATAAAGTGTTCTTATTTAGAATGGAATGCGCAGTTGTCTAACGAGTTCGCCCCCCCGACAATGTTCAGGGGCCATCCGTCTCCCCTGGCACTGCACCAACATTCCGCCTCTTGAGGGGCTCTGAAAAATGGCGCTCCTTGAAAATTCTTTTAATTGGGCTTGTCGCTATTTTATTTTGACTCTGCCGTCGGTATTTTTAGAGCCGTCGGACGGCTGACTTATTTGCTTGGCGATGATTGGATCCTCACTAGGCTATCACATTCACCAATCCACTTTGTCTTCCTACTGTTTGCCAACTTGGGAAATTGTCACTTTTTTTAATGTATTAATCAACCAGACGCGATATTGAAATATATAATACAATATAATGCGGCTTATGATTGTAAAACGACATTTGAAAATTATCACGCATGTGTTTCTTTTAAAGGAAAAATCGAAATTTATTTTTAAGGAGAAATAACGATTATTTCCAACCTTAAGGATGAATTATGGAAGGATGAATTGTGGAGAGTGATGATAAAATTATGAAATATATGCACCTATTACAGAGGAAAGAAACAAGGAACAAATTAGAACTTAGAATTAAATACAGTTAAACCTGTCTATAGCGCCCCCTCTAAATAGCGCCTTCCTCTCTATAGCGCCCGATTTTAAATACGTAGTACGATGCGATTTACATTAAAAGTGGCATGTCTATAGCACCCCCTCTCTATAGCACCCTATTTTGGCCTGCATATCACCATATTGAAGCCAATTTGATCAAAGACAAAATTTCGTCTCCCATTTATGAAATTTGTACTCCGGACCGGTTACATAATTCCTTGTCTCAATAATGCCGCCCAGAGAAAATTTGGCCTTTCATATTTGGCTGGAAATGGCATATGCAAAGCACAGGTGGTCCCGACCTTCCTCTATGGAAAAACTGCCTGGAGCAATCGCACTTCTTCTGGAAAAGGCATCCGATAGTTCTGTAGTCTGCAGTATTTTTTCGCGCGTCGTATAGTGCAAAGCGGCCCATGTACTCCCATTATCTCAGCCCATTTTCTAAATGGTTGCCCTCCACTTGATATAATAATAAAAGCTCGAATGACTTACCTCAAGTTAGTTAAAGAGGGTAATTTCGGCCTGGTCCACATCCTCTTCCATATTTCACCCATCTTTTCGACGCACAATATCCTTCAGCTAGATTACGACAATGTATGATTGCTCAGTTTTCCAAACCGAACTGGGCAACACGATTTGCAGAAAGTATGGCAGCCCAGGAGTTACTGTTGCGTCTGTTTGTATATCTACGCTGACCAGATCACTAATGATACAGCGCAATCAGCTCTAATAGCGGAGATAATTCTGGTTCTAGACCAAGCACCACAGATCA
>CP092864.1:155094984-155163082 GCA_030710605.1 Cordylochernes scorpioides
AGATATCGCTCTGCCATCTGAAAAAAACTTATGTGAGTAGGTCAGGATACGCCTATTTTATTTTTAATATCAACACCTGAATTTTTTTATTTTTTTTTTAAATTATTTTATCATATACAGTTAAACCTGTCTATAGCGCCTTCCTCTCTATAGCGCCCGATTTTAAATACGTAGTACGATGCGATTTACATTAAAAGTGACCTGTCTATAGCACACTATTTTGGTAGTCCCAAGAGGGGGCGCTATAGACAGGTTTAACTGTATATATTTATGTGGAAAAATAATTTTAAAAATAAAGAAAGGTTAGGTGTTGGTATTAAAATCAACAAAGACATATCCTGACCACGAGCACATGAACTTTTTAGATGGCAGAGAGCGCCATCTAGTGGAACATAAATCAACTAAACGTTGATTTAACCTGTTCCCTGATATATGGCCAGCCCATTTTCTTGATAAATCAACTCTCCGGTTAAATCAACGTTTAGTTGATTTCTGCTCCACTAGATGGCGCTCTGCCTCATGTGCTTGTGGTCAGGATATGTACTTTTTGATTTTAATATTTATTTAATTAAGAGCGTGTATTTTAGATTTTTTTAGAATCTTAATTTAGAAATATTTATATACATATCACCGATTTGAAATATTTTAGCGTAACCAATTTACGGTTGTAGGGTTAAATAATTCCAATTTCCACACCTAGATGGCGCTGTGTTAAACTTTGTGTGTTATAAAAGTTACATTTTGTAGATGTAAATATTTAATTATTCTTTATTAAATTATTTCATATTTTATAGTAAATAATATGTTATATTTCTTTGTTGCTAGAATACCATTTAACTAAAAATTGTATGCCTAAATAAGTCGAGAGACTTTTTGAAATAAAAATCATTCATTTTGGTTAGCAGCCCCGTAAAAATAAAGAAATAAAAACAACTTTTAGTGGCTAACCGTGTCTGTGGTGATAAATGATCCCCCCCCCCCCCTACACGGTTCTTTAAGAAATACAGAATTAGCAGACATCATTGTTGGGAGTTTTCTACCCTAGTTCAAACATCTCCGAGTTTTGGATGCAATTATTTGATACAAAAGATTAAAAATGTGGTATGTAACATATATTGTATATTTCAAATTTATACCAAAAATATTTTTAAAAAGTACAAAAACATGCGCTCAAGAATTTTCAAATTTATTAAAATGATTAATAATACATTTATATATATAAATAATAAAAAAAAAATTGGAAACAGAAGAGTAAAGTAAAATATATTAAATTAATTCTGTATCGAATAATACCGTTAAGAGAATTTCAAAATTTATAAATTTGTTGTTTAATTTAAACATGAGGTTTTTAAAAATATATATTGTTGCTGTTGTATATAGTCACAGTGTAGAAAATACTATACTATACCTACTACTTATATCTCTGTATTCTTAGTTCTCTTCACTTCAATTACTCTGTAAACTGGCGAATCCTTTATAGGACGAGAGGTCCTCAATAAAGGCTTTTGTTGTTGTTGTTAAATATATATTTATTATATTATTAGCTTAATATTAGAAAATATTAGATTAATTGTGAAAATAAAAGGTGAAATTGTAATTAAACGAGGAAAGTGCCATTTCTGTAAATTAGTTACAATTGTTGTTGATAGAGGGCAGTAGGGGTCAACCTATGTGGTTTTTCTCTGAGTATTTATATTTCCAGTAAATGAATGTATATTAAATTAAATATCTTTTATAGATATATTTTAAATTATATAGCAACAAATATATTTTAAGAAACTGATAATTTATATTATGCTTATTGTACATATTGCCAGACATTTCTTTCTTTTGTACACAGTTCTTTTCTCTCTGACTATGACTATATATTCTATTCACGGCCTAAAATTATTGTAATAATGTATAGACAAATGTCATACATGTATGACAGTCTAAGTGTCCCTAGGGGGACATAGCGCTTTAAATTGAAATGAAGATAAGTATACATGCATACCTATACAATACATAACTACTTTTTTACGATATCAAAAAGGCCATAGCGAAAAACAAATATCCAAAACAAGCATGAAGAGAAGTCAACGGACAAGTGGGTAAAACCCTCGATTCTCGACATGAACCGGGATTGAATCCCGCGTTAACATTTTGTTTTAATATGTGAATAACTTTCACATATGTTATTCATTGTTTTAAATATCATAAACTAGGTATCTCTTTTTGATCGGCACCTAGTAAAGTGATTTTGGAACAAGACATAGCATCAAGTAAAAGAGCCAGTATACAAGTGGTTAAAACCCTCGTTTCCCGACAGCCATGAGAACCGGGTTCGAATCCCGCAATGGACACTTTGTTTTAATATATGAATAACCTTCACACATATTATTCATTGATTAAAAAGGCATATATTGAATCAAAATATCATTTATTTTACCAATATTTCAGTTGGCTGAACGCCAACCTTTATCAAGGTGTTATAACATTTTAAAGTGTGTCAACAACAAACTCAGCGCCACATAACGTCAACAGAATTAAGTGACGCTGAGTTTGTTGTTGACACACTTTAAAATGTTATAAAACCTTGATAAAGGTTGGCGTTCAGCCAACTGAAATATTGGTAAAATAAATGATATTTTGATCCAATATATGTCTTTTTAATTGATGATTTATTTATGGATTGCTCTATTTTCAAAATATTATTCATTGTTGTAAGTATCATAAGCTAGGTTGTTCTTTTTGAGTGGTACCTAGTAAAGTGATTTTGTAACCAGCACCAAAACTAGCAGAAAATTACAAACCAATCACGCTGTTACGATCCTGTGGAAATATACTTGAAAAGCTCCCTATATATAATGAAGATATAAAATTAAATTCATAGGAAATCATTAAAACGGTTAAGGAAAATCTGAGACAAAGATTACTTTGAAAAATAACTTTCATAAAAGAAATCTTAGGAAATATCAACAGGCGTTTCGCAGTTCTGGGACCACCTCACCTTTCATTTTACAGAGATGATTTTTCTGCTCATGTAATTTCAACTTCAATCGTTACTCAGACGACACAATTATGACCTGTCAAAAGAGGTAAAAATGCGGCCAAAAATTCCGCTTACAATTCATACCAGAGTCCAGTCAGACATTATTTAAAAATAAAACTATAACGCGCCATCTCTAGATACTTATGGGTTCTATAATTGTTATAAACAATTAAAGATGTGTGTTAACATATAACACTTGTTGTTGCTGTGTCCAATCAAGAGCCTCAGATGTCTCCATACATCTCTATCACAGCAGTCGCCATGTCCTCTATCTTGGGTGTGTATACTCTATTGTTGTTGTTGTCGTGTCCAATGAAGAGCCTCAAATGTCTCCATACATCTCTATTACAGCAGTCGCCATGTCCTCTATCTTGGGTGTGTATACTTTATTGTTGTTGTTGTCGTGTTCAATGAAGAGCCTCAGATGACCCCATACATCTCTATCACAGCAGTCGCCATGTCCTCTATCTTGGGTGTGTATACTCCATTGTTGTTGTTGTTGTCGTGTCCAATGAAGAGCCTCAGATGTCCCCATACATCTCTATCACAGCAGTCGCCATGTCCTCTATCTTGGGTGTGTATACTCTATTGTTGTTGTTGTCGTGTCCAATGAAGAGCCTCAGATGTCTCCATACATTTCTATCACAGCAGTCGCCATGTCCTCTATCTTGGGTGTGTATACTTTATTATTGTTGTTGTCGTGTTCAATGAAGAGCCTCAGATGTCCCCATATATCTCTATCACAGCGGTCGCCATGTCCTCTATCTTGGGTGTGTGAAGCTGCTGTTCTGGGTCCATGTCAATTTTCTGTTGTTGTTGTCATGTCCAATGAAGAGCCTCAGATGTCTCCATACATCTCTATCACAGCAGTCGCCATGTCCTCTATCTTGGGTGTGTATACTCTATTGTTGTTGTTGTCGTGTCCAATGAAGAGCCTCAGATGTCTCCATACATTTCTATCACAGCAGTCGCCATGTCCTCTATCTTGGGTGTGTATACTTTATTGTTGTTGTTGTCGTGTTCAATGAAGAGCCTCAGATGTCCCCATACATCTCTATCACAGCGGTCGCCATGTCCTCTATCTTGGGTGTGTGAAGCTGCTGCTCTGGGTCCATGCCAATTTTCTGTTATTGTTGTCGTGTCCAATGAAGAGCCTCAGATGTCTCCATACATCTCTATCACATTGGTCGCCATGTCCTCTATCTTGGGTGTGTGAAGCTGCTGTTCTGGGTCCATGTCAATTTTCTGTTGTTGTTGTCATGTCCAATGAAGAGCCTCAGATGTATCCATACATCTCTATCACAGCAGTCGCAATGTCCTCTATCTTGGGTGTGTAAAGCTGATGCTCTGGGTCCATGTCAATTTTATGTTGTTGTTGTCGTGTCCAATGAAGAGCCTCAGATGTCTCCATACATTTTTATCACAGAAGTCGCAATGTCCTCTATCTTGGGTGTGTAAAGCTGCTGCTCTGGGTCCATGTCAATTTTCTGTTGTTGTTGTCGTGTCCAATGAAGAGCTTCAGATGTCTCCATACATTTCTATCACAGCGGTCGCAATGTCCTCTATCTTGGGTGTGTAAAGCTGCTGCTCTGGGTCCATGTCAATTTTCTGTTGTTGTGTCCAATGAAGAGCCTCAGCTGTCTCCATGCATCTCTATCACAGCAGTCGAAATGTCCTCTCTCTTGGCTGTGTAAAGCTGCTGCTCTGGGTCCATGTCAATTTTCTGTTGTTGTTGTTGTGTCCAATGAAGAGCCTCAGCTGTCTCCATGCATCTCTATCACAGCAGTCGAAATGTCCTCTATCTTGGCTGTGTAAAGCTGCTGTTCTGGGTCCATGTCAATTTTCTGTTGTTGTTGTCATGTCCAATGAAGAGCCTCAGATGTCTCCATGTATCTCTATCACAGCAGTCGAAATATCCTCTATCTTGGGTGTGTAAAGCTGCCGTTCTGGGTCCATGCCAATTTTCTGTTATTGTTGTCGTGTCCAATGAAGAGCCTCAGATGTCTCCATACATCTCTATCACATTGGTCGCCATGTCCTCTATCTTGGGTGTGTGAAGCTGCTGTTCTGGGTCCATGTCAATTTTCTGTTGTTGTTGTCATGTCCAATGAAGAGCCTCAGATGTCTCCATGGATCTCTATCACAGCAGTCGAAATATCCTCTATCTTGGGTGTGTAAAGCTGCCGTTCTGGGTCCATGTCAATTTTCTGTTGTTGTTGTCATGTCCAATGAAGAGCCTCAGATGTCTCCATGTATCTCTATCACAGCAGTCGAAATGTCCTTTATCTTGGGTGTGTAAAGCTGCTATTCTGGGTCCATGTCAAATTTCTGTTGTTGTTGTCGTGTCCAATGAAGAGCCTCAGATGTCTCCATACATCCCTATTAAAATCTATTAAAAACTATTAATCTACCATTAAACTGGAGAAACTGCTGGGAGGGTTCACCAATGATGAGCCAGGCCCCCCCATTAATTTTTCCATTGCAGTAAGGGCAGTAGAAATTGTTTAATTTAAAAAAGAATCTTACGCGTCTAAATTAGTTTCTAATTTTCATAACAGATGGCGCGCTAGTGCATCGAAATAGAAATGTATGAAGACATCTGAGGCTCTTCATTGGACACGACAACAACAACAACTTTTCTATAAACAACAAAACGATCCTTCACATGACTCGACCGTTCCTTAAAAGTAGTCTTCTTTCTTACCTCCACTCAACCATATCAGGGTATCAAGCTTTTAGAGCTTGTTGATGGTGTCTGCTGGGGATGAGTAGAGCTCATAAAAATAGATTTGACAACCATAATGATTGGGTGAAGTAGAATGTGACTACCTTTATCATTGAGACTGGGAACATTACTCGGTAGCAGACCAACTTAGCTCTAATATGAAATGGCCGCCTCTGACATGAAGAACTGTCACCATGTACAGCCGCTAACATGGAGTACAGACATTCTGTATCCTTGGAGCCCTTACAGGGTACTATCAGCCGGGCCAGTTGAGCCCAGGTCTTTTAGCGAGCTTGTTACTGCTCCCCCTCCTCTTTCATCCGGGCTTGGGACCGGCAAAGGCGGATTTATTAAAAGCGGTGAATGTTATTATACCATATAGAGAGAGATAGGAAGGTCCAGAAACTGTCAATGTCCACTAAATACTGTCCAATAAAAACCTGCCGTGCTTACACTCAAGTGGAATAATGTTGAAACCAAAAATTAATCATTTAATAGCTATACAGCCCCATTGCCTTCCGCTCTATCACATCTTCCTACAAGACCTTACCTGCAACTCCAACGAATACAAACTAGAGGACCCACATACCTGCTTTCACGGTCCACACAAGCAGGAGATACTAATGTACCCATTCCTGAGTAATACACACACTGATGGAATTCTAACCCTGGGGCTGCTGTAGCCGTCTATCCACACACGGCCAAACGGGAGTACTGCTGTGCCAAAGAGGTCTACCACCCAACGCCTCGCTTGCTTGATGCTAACCACAAAATGAAGATCACAGCAAAAGTATTCAAATATTTTAACTAACGACGAAGGCAAAGTGGAGTGGTCAATCTTGGTCCATAGTTATGCTTAATACATAGGTCACTAGGAAACCTTTTAAAACTGATTTTATTATTTACAATCTTTTAAAATATTTTCTACCACAATCAACACACTTCTCCATCCTACTAAACCAGTCATCAACTCAACTCTTCCACGTTTCCTCAGAGAGCTCTCGTTATCCCATGTCCTTAAAAGGTCTTTATCGCAGAAAAAGCGTTTACCTTTTTGTCTGTTCTTCACGTGAGAGAAAAGTCACAAGGTGCAAGGTCTGGACTGTAGGGAGAATGCTCTAACAATTTCAGTCCAGTACGTGTCAAATAATCAGTGCAGATCTTCGAGCGGTGAGCTGGAGTATTGTCATAGCTGAAAAGCCATCTGTCAATCCTTGAGTTTGGACGTAACATTTTAATAGTTTGAACAACTTTAGGGAGGCATTCCTCAGTGTACCACTTTGCAGTGAATGTCTTCTGATTTTCCAATACGGCGTGACTCATAACTTGCATTTTATATATTGCTTTTTCTTTTAAAAGTATCGAAATATAAAATTCAGTAAAATTATTGTGAGTCACCACTTCTCTTTAACGACAAGGATAGGTCAGTGACCATCTTTTGATAAGATCTATATTCTTACCTCTTCTAATTATATGTTTTAAATAAGAACTTGGTTTTCACAAATACGACCAGCCAACCTTGATCCCAATGATAGAATTTCTCACATAGGTAGTCCTATATAAGTTACTAGACGAATGGCCCGGGCAACGCCCGGGTTTTACCCGAGTGCGTATATATTTTAAAAACGTTTTAA
This sequence comes from Cordylochernes scorpioides, assembly GCA_030710605.1. Taxonomy (NCBI): domain Eukaryota; kingdom Metazoa; phylum Arthropoda; class Arachnida; order Pseudoscorpiones; family Chernetidae; genus Cordylochernes; species Cordylochernes scorpioides. Next base: position 155,102,375 of record CP092864.1, read on the forward strand.
TTCAAATACTATTCGTTACAATTATAAATTGGCGCCATGGATGTCACTCTTGTGAAACGTCCCGTTCCAAACTGTGTATTTTTAAAATGTTTTAATTAAAATACTATTCGTTACAATTATAAATTGGCGCCGTGGATGTCTCTCTTGTGAAACGTCCCGCCCCAAACTGTGTGTGTCTTGAAAATATAAAAATAAAAATGTGAACAGAAAAATATGTCCAGGGTAGCCTAGTGGTCATGGCATCTGCCCGGTAAGCGGAAGGTCGTGGGTTCGATTCCCATCCCTTGACACTTTTTTTATTTTATCCATTCTGACCAAAATCTATCCGTGAACTTCACACAGTGAACTTCACACAGACAGAATAAGGCAATTATATAAGTAGATATAAGTTAATATAATAATAATAATAATAATTATTATTATTATTATCATTAGATAATGATAATGATCATAATGATGATGCGCGCGTTGATGACCAAAATCTATCCGTGAACTTCAGACAGTGAATTTCACACAGACAGAATAAGGCAATTATATAAGTAGATTAGTGTTTCTCTGCGATATTTTAATATTATTTTTTTTGTTTATCCTTAGTACACGTGGTACAGGTCATGATAATCATGGTGGGTAGTTAGTGACTGCTTTTACTGTAAGTGCACCACATGTATACACATGTGAGAAGCAGTTCGACCTTGCACTTACAAATGTGCCAGAGCCCCGTTTGGTTACTTGCACTTGCTGGTGGGGTTGGCCTTTTTCATGAATCGGGGGCCACTGGAGCATTTTTTTATCAGAAAAAAATGTCCAATGCGGGAATAGATCCCGGGTCGTAGCGGTTTCTAATTTTTAATAGAGTTTTTAAAAAAGGAGAGGGGTATCTATTTATCATTCAAGTTATTCAATCATATCTCTCTTTCAAGTATCATTTAAGCTACTTTTAAACATGGATCTGTGTAAGTGAGTGTTCCAATGTTTCCCTATATTCACCACAACGTTCTTTATAAACAAAAACTGGAACATAGGGTGAAAATATAATAAAATTATAATTTGTTTACAAACAAAGAGGGGAATAAAACAAACTGGTGGTATGCTATATTTTAGATATGTCTTGTATAATAGATGATTGCAAAAAATCTAAGAATTACGCACTAAAACGGGAATTTAAAGGAGTCTTGACAAAATTTAACTATTACGGGTTAACACACAAAGTAGAATTTACTAGGGCCTAAATTGAGTGAAACTTAACAGAGAGAAGACACTCAGAAATACAACAAAATAAAACGTAAATAAAACCACTCGATCAGTTCTAACAAAACTAATACTTATCTTTTATTGCAGCGTTGATAAGGAGCGGAGGTATGTGAGGAGATCACAGAGATCTCTACACTCCTCACATCCCGTTTCAACCCTCTTTTATATACAAACATGGCCACATTGGTCCAATGACGTGGGAGTTCACTTAACAACATTCTACCTACATAACTGAGATGATTAAAACTTCCTTAAAACTTATTATTTTTTTTAATCTGTAAATTGCTTTTCTCGAATACACACAATACTTTACAATTTGATCTCATTTAACTAAATTTGCTTACCAACCCTTTGTACATATATCAATTGTGTTGATATATATATTTTTTAACTTTTCATCTAACTAACTTGCATACTAATTCTGTACATATTTAAATATCTTTCTTTCTTTTCTTTCAAAATTTTTGTTTATGTTTAAAGTGCAAGTGTCCCTAAGGGGACATAGCGTTCTAAGTCGAAATAAAGGAAATAGAGAAGATTAAAACTGCTTATGTTTGTTGATTAATTTGACAGTCTAACTATTCAAACAATTTAAATCCTTCAGGTGAAGACGGCAAAACATTTGAAGGAACAGCTACCGGCTTGATACAACAATGGCTAAATAACAAACAAGATTAATTTGAGAAGTCTTCAACGAGGTAAAAACAGAGCTCGATCTTGCAACAGTGCCGTGACAGACAGAAAAACAAACAGGACTAACCTTAATCTCAGATGTTACAAAAAGCGCCGGGGGTAAATATAGCGCCAGAGAGCATTCATCACTGTCGGCCCCCTGATGAAAGGTACTTTGAGTTGCCCCCAGATTACTTTCATCGGCCGAGCTAGATCCGCACTACGGAGCGTAAACCTCCTCCCAGCAATTACGCGGAAAACATATGGCCCCTCTAAGTTATCCCAGAGACGTACGCACCTTCACCATGTCTTTTCAAAGTAACTGAGTCCCGTTTCTTTATAGCTTACGCTGCTGCGCTGGCAGAGGTGCCATGTTCTTTGTACATAGTATGATGCATATATATGTTATATTAAAATATTGTGGCGAAGAAAATATTTATTATTTAATTTAATTACTCAATGAAAATATTCAACAGATTATATGAATATATATTACTCTGTTTATGCGAAATAATGATCGAAATATTTCTTTGCTTGCTTGCTCAAGATTCTCTAGCTGTAGATAGTTTGGTTGAGTTGTTAATAATTGTCAACTTGTCGTGCTGACGTCATCAATAAATACTTTCACATCCCCAGATATACAAAGCCTTAATTTTCTACGCTACAATATTATTTTATTTAAAATTATATTTCATAGTTACAAATACTCTGTTATATCGACCGCCAGAGGTCATGCTTCCCCTATAAAAACTCATTGTTGTTGTTTCTCGATGGCCGGCTCAAACCTTTGTAATTATGTAAATATAATCTTTTGTTTTCCTTGTTCTACTCGCCTTAAGACAGGCAGTACTTTTATCAAATTATGTTTTTTATATATCCCATAAGCTCAATTAAAGTTATTTCTAATCTTCATTATTTTATTAATATAGTTTCAAGATTTTAACCACGACTGCATTAACATAGAATAATCCTCAAGATAATTAAAAATCAACAGAAATCTCATCATTTTTTACAACATATATATGTAATGAATAATTTGTTTGTTATGGTAGATAAAAGGTTGATAAGACAAAGGATCAATAAGATAAAGGGTTGAAGATGCAGTCGTGATAAAAAAAAAAAGATAATTATTTACCATAAAGTAGCTTTTATTTGCAATTACTTGAGAAAATATTCCAAATTAGATTATTTCACAATTATATAGAATTTATAAAGTTAATCCTATATTTAATAAATTAAAATCCTCTGGAGTAACTTGATAAAGAGAGAAAAATCAAAGATAAGGAGGATAAGTTTCTTTTATGAACAAACAATCAAGCTTTCGGGCACAAAGTCGCCCTTCTACAGGAATAAAAATATACAAAATCAAGATCCGTCTATATGTATACAAATAATTAGCATAAGTAATAAATAAATATTAGAAATTAGAGAGATAACATTTAAATTTATGTCTGATGTACGAATCAGGTAAATCAAGTGAGACTCTCGTGTCTCGAGTGTAAGGCCTTAACAAATTATTTTTAAGAGATAAAATTTTATTTTATGTGTGATATACGAAATAAATAATGGAGAAATGTGAATATGCTAATATTTGGTATAATCTGCTAATTAAAAATCAATAAGTTGTTGTATTAACAGCTTATGAAAATATTTCGTTATAAAGATCCGGAATATCAATGTGCCTATTGATGCTATTATATTTCAGAGATAGTAGCGCCTCTACAACCAATCTCTTATATTTATGTTGAATGTTAGAAAAATGTGATCGGGGTTCTATTGTATTAAAAGTATGTCCTGTATTTGAAATATGTTGGGCTATGAGGGATCTAGGGTCGTTATTTCTGATATTTCGGATATGTTCATCAATTCTATCTTTTATATGTCTACCAGTTTCTCCTATGTATAAGCTAGAGCAAATACTCTGTTATATCGACCGCCAGAGGTCATGCTTCCCCTATAAAAACTCATTGTTGTTGTTTCTCGATGGCCGGCTCAAACCTTTGTAATTATGTAAATATAATCTTTTGTTTTCCTTGTTCTACTCGCCTTAAGACAGGCAGCACCTTCTTTTCCAATACTCCTAATTTAGGCACTATACTTAGAAACCCTATCACCAATAACAGTTTCCCCTTAAAACCCATACACTTAAAGAATGCAGTCTACTCATTAAAATGTAATAATTGCTCTAGCTTATACATAGGAGAAACTGGTAGACATATAAAAGATAGAATTGATGAACATATCCGAAATATCAGAAATAACGACCCTAGATCCCTCATAGCCCAACATATTTCAAATACAGGACATACTTTTAATACAATAGAACCCCGATCACATTTTTCTAACATTCAACATAAATATAAGAGATTGGTTGTAGAGGCGCTACTATCTCTGAAATATAATAGCATCAATAGGCACATTGATATTCCGGATCTTTATAACGAAATATTTTCATAAGCTGTTAATACAACAACTTATTGATTTTTAATTAGCAGATTATACCAAATATTAGCATATTCACATTTCTCCTATTATTTATTTCGTATATCACACATAAAATAAAATTTTATCTCTTAAAAATAATTTGTTAAGGCCTTACACTCGAGACACGAGAGTCTCACTTGATTTACCTGATTCGTACATCAGACATAAATTTAAATGTTATCTCTCTAATTTCTAATATTTATTTATTACTTATGCTAATTATTTGTATACATATAGACGGATCTTGATTTTGTATATTTTTATTCCTGTAGAAGGGCGACTTTGTGCCCGAAAGCTTGATTGTTTGTTCATAAAAGAAACTTATCCTCCTTATCTTTGATTTTTCTCTCTTTATCAAGTTAATCCTATATTATTGATTCAAAAAGATATGTTAACTTACGCATATTTACAACAAAACTGAAAGTCATTCTAAAAACGATAATAACAAAAAGTAGAAATATCCATGAATAAAAATAAAATATTTTTTAAAATACACCTATCACAACCGATTTACACGGTACTTGTTTTACACGTTTTCGCTTTTACACGGTTTTCCAAATAAGTTTTTTTTTTTGTTTTTATCGCACTATACTAAATGCTACTGTGATCGAACACATGCGCTGTGTACACATCTCACGAGGAATCCCGAGCTTATGTGCTGACTACATATTTTAACCTGTCAATGCATTTTATTTTTATTTCTGTGTACACCTATCCCCCGTTTTACACGTTTTTCTCAGGAACGTATCTACCGTGTAAATCGGGGGATAGGTGTATAGAAATATTTGAGTTTTTAGATTATATATTATATATATATATATGTTATCTGATGATCTTTTAGAAAGAAAAAATAAGCTGGTGAAGACTATTGACTGGTTTATTTGGTAAAGTCAAAGCTTACAAAAATTATTAGTAATCGAAAATTGAGGCTCCCATATGTAGATTAAAATTTTACACAAATAAATTTACTGGCAATGCGTTTCTTTTGAATATAATCAAATATTATCTCTACAGACCTTACTGCAATGATATAAGTTATTGAATGAGAGGGTGTAACAAATAAATTTACTGGCAATGTGTTTGTTTTCAATATCATCAAATATTATCTCTACAGACCTTACTGCAATGATATAAGTTATTGAATGAGAGGGTGTAACAAATATATTTACTGGCAGTGTGTTTCTTTTCAATAATATCATTAAATATTATCTCTACAGACCTTACCGCAATGATATAAGTTATTGAATGAGAGGGTGTAACAAATAAATTTACTGGCAGTGTGTTTCTTTTCAATAATATCATCAAATATTATCTCTACAGACCTTACTGCAATGATATAAGTTATTGAATGAGAGGGTGTAACAAATATATTTACTGGCAATGTGTTTCTTTTCAATAATATCATCAAATATTATCTCTACAGACCTTACTGCAATGATATAAGTTATTGAATGAGAGGGTGTAACAAATAAATTTACTGGCAATGTGTTTGTTTTCAATAATATCATCAAATATTATCTCTACAGACCTTACTGCAATGATATAAGTTATTGAATGAGAGGGTGTAACAAATATATTTACTGGTAATGTGTTTCTTTTCAATAATATCATCAAATATTATCTCTACAGACCTTACTGCAATGATATAAGTTATTGAATGAGAGGGTGTAACAAATAAATTTACTGGCAATGTGTTTCTTTTAAATATCATCAAATATTATCTCTACAGACCTTACTACTATGATATAAGTTATTGAATGAGAGGGTGTAACAAATAAATTTATTGGCAATGTGTTTCTTTTAAATATCATCAAATATTATCTCTACAGACCTTACTGCAATGATATAAGTTATTGAATGAGAGGGTTTGGCTCATCAGTAGTGAACCCTCTCAGCGGTTTCGCCAAATTAATCTCTAGACCGCTCTACTATTGTATTGGATTGGTTTGGAGTATACCCTGTATTTTCTATGGAAGGCAGCTTAGGGGTGTTTAGTGAACTATGAACATAAGCTTATAGGTCTGTAGAGGTACATACATATAATTTCAAGGTCTTTTTTAATGTAGATTACCTAATTTTAACTAAAAATATGGCCAATTTACATGATGAAAGAAATAAAACAAGCCTAACTTTCTCTCTCCTAGGAAAAAATAACAATTTATCTACACAGCGCTATCTGGGCCTCTAGACGGCGGTGTTACAGTGATCATCTATGAAAATAGCTTTATTTACATAAAAAATAAAATGGCAAAAAGAAAAAAAAATTACAACATATATAATTATATATTAAAAATGGCATATCCTGACCAGGAGAACATGTGCTTTACAGTGGCAGAGCGCCATCTGGTGGAACAGAAATCAACTAAACATTGATTTAACCTGTTTCCTGATATTTGGCCAACCCAATTTCTTGATAAATCAAGAAAAGCCATCCACGAACGCGTTTCGCGCTGTTGGCGCTCGTCAGCGTGGAAAAGCCAAAAAGCGCGAAACGCATTCGTGGATGACTTTTCTTGATTTATCAAGAAATTGGGTTGGCCAAATATCAGGGAACAGGTTAAATCAATGTTTAGCTGATTTCTGTTCCACCAGATGGCGCTCTGCCTTCTGTAAAGCACATGTGCTCCTGGTCAGGATATGCCATTTTTAATATTGATTTCAACACCTGATCTTTTGATCTTTTATTTTTTTCTTTCGTTTTTTCATATATAATTATATTATGATACATTAGCACGCCATCTGTTATCAAAATTCTAAACTATTATAGACGCGTATGATTCTTTTTAAAAATAAACAATTTCTACTGTCCTTACTGCGATGGATTTTTCCCATTAAATTTTCCATTGCAGTAAGGACAGTAGAAATTGTTTATTTTTAAAAATAATCTTACGCGTCTATAATATTTTCGAATACACCTATCCCCCGATTTACACGGTAGATACGTTCCTGAGAAAAACGTGTAAATCGGGGGATAGGTGTACACAGAAATAAAAATAAAATGCATTGGCAGGTTAAAATATGTAGTCAGCACATAAGCTCGGGATTCCTCATGAGATGTGTAGACAGCGCATGTGTTCAATCACAGTAGCATTTAGTATAGTGCGATAAAAAAAAAACTTATTTGGAAAACCGTGTGAAGCGAAAACGTGTAAAACAAGTACCGTGTATATCGGGGGATAGGTGTATATAATTATATATATTTTTAAATAGTGCAGACTATGCACTTTGCATGTATTGACAAGATGTCAATAAAATTATGTTTTAAATGTATAGCTTCTGTAGTGTTTACCTTGTGTAACTTGTTCCCCGGGATTAAGATCATTAAAAGATAAATTATTCCTTTAATTTAATGCTCTTGATCCAGGAGAACACAAGTTACACAAGGTAAAGACTAGGGAAGCTGTAAAGAAACAGGACTCGGTAATTTGAAAATACATGATGAAAAATTTGGTCTATAAAATTCACGTCTACCTCTTTACAATTTCTTCCCTTTCAATGTAAGACAGCTAAAATGTCACGTTTTGACCATTTTATTCTTTAAACCTTATATCAACGTATATTTCTATTTAATCTATAATGTTTCATGATGCATTAGAGCGCCATCTGTTATGAAAATTTGAAACTATTATAGACGCGTATGATTCTTTTTAAAAATAAACAATTCTACTGCCCTTACTGTAATGGAAAAATTAATGGGAGATCCTGACTCATCAGTGGTGAACCCTACCAGCGGCTTCGCCAATTTAACCTACCTCAATGTGCTGTTATATTGCATTTTTCGGTTTTATAAATATATAATATGCTTCGAGCAATCGCTTATCTGCAAATATAAAATTGAGTCTTTTTATTGGAACAATTATATTATGATGCATTAGCAGGCCATCTGTTATGAAAATTCTAAACTATTATAGACGCGTATGATTCTTTTTGAAAATAAACAATTCTACTTCCCTTACTGCAATGGAAAAAATATGTCCAGAGTTAATCTAAAATACTCTTCCCAGGAGTAGCATCAGTATCACTATAAAAGGAAGATCGAAAAATGTAATATAACAGCAGTATGGTAGATTAAACTGGCGAAACCGCTGAGAGGGTTCACCAATGATGAGCCAGGCCCTCCCATTAATTTTTCCATTGCAGTAAGGGCAGTAGATATTATTTTCAAAAAGAATCTTACGCGTCTAAAATAATTTAGAATTTTCAATTACAAGAATAAATGAATATTCGATATGAACATTTCTTCGCAATGTTTACTCAATATAAATGAAATTTCAGTTATGGCAGGGTATCTTATAAACTATATTCATATCTGGTTTTCTGAAAGGTATATTTATTGATGGGATTTATTAGAAGTTAGGCAAATTTACGGACTGTTTTAATAATGGGTTCGGTAAATGTTAGGTAGCTGTGTGGATGTGTTGTGTATGGAGATGAAATATTAAAATCATTCTTTAGTTTCTGTTTAATGAATATTTATTTACATAAAGGGACACTATAGCATCAGGGGATTGAAGTAATAGGTTTTTATTATCGTTAATACATAGGCTGCCTGGCCGGCGGCATTCATAGTTCTTCAAACAAAGATACTTCGGCCAGTAAATCTTTTTATTATCTCGACATTTCAACAATTTTGTCCTCGTCAAGAGCGAACAAAACTAAAAACATTTGGCAAAGCGTTAAATATTATTTAAAGATTGCAAGAGCATTCTCATGCAATATTTTTGTTCGCTTCTGACGAGGACAAAATTGTCGAAACGTCGAGACAATAAAAATATTTTCTGGCCGAAGTATCTTTAATTTTAATAACTATGTTTTTATTAGGCTAAGGTTTTTTTTATTTGGTCTGGATTAACAGTTGTTGAAGATTTGTTCAAGGTTCGTTTGGCTGTTACTTTGTGAAAGATATTAGAATCGGTAGAAAATTTATTATTTTATTTATTAATTTTATTTTGCATTCAAATTAATGTGATGTGCATATTAAAACAAAAAGCAACAACCACTTGTGACAAAGAGAGAATACCAATAAACAAAATTAGACAAAAATGTTCAATTTTTTATCACACAAGCATTTTACATTTGAATCTTAAAATTTACAAAATTAGAAAATATGTAAAACATCGCAATATATATAGAATTATATATGTATATAGTATATAAAATTTTGATTTTTTAAATGTATTATTTATAAGTACCGTGCGCTAACCAATTGCGCAACTGGGGAAATGTATTTCTCTGAATCTCTATTGTATCTGTTGCACGTCTTTGCGGAGCCAGTGGCCTGATGAAGCGCGACCACGCGAAAACTTGCCTCCCATACCTTAATAAAGAAACTCTGCAAATATTTTAAATTTATTTAACTCGATCATAATGTATATAGAGTTGAAAAATTAATAAAATTATTTGTAACATAAGTATTTTCTATAAATATAGTGTTCTTCCCTGATTTATAATATTATAAAGTAAATGAAGCTTCCAGGGTTAAGTTTCTTGTACAACTTTTTATTTTCAAACTTTCGGACTTGTCAGTCCTTTAACAGGATTATCACGTTAACAACTTGATTATAAAAACAATTTTTTATATACATTATTTTATACATATTTTAAATACTTATTATATATTGAGAAAAAAATTAAATTTAATTTGAAGTCTCGAGATATTGTTACGTAAAAAGAAAAAATGGCGCATTCCAGAAGAGAATGTTTTAGAACGTTCTAGAAAAATGTAGAAAAATCGGAGAACAACGGATTGGCCAATCAGTAGCGATTGCGCAATGCTCAAGCCTGGCGGCTTTGTGATTGGCTAACCAACCATGACCGTTCTGGAAAGATCTACTCCGGTATATATAGGGATGAGGAACTCATGCAAGAGGGTAGAAGAACGAAGCTACGTGGTGGACTCCAAGCAAGCTGCTGTCTCAAGAAGTCGGACTGCTGCTTACCGCCGACGCCGGTGTGCTTCCTGGAAGATTCTGGAAGGTTCTACGAACTTCTGTCTCCTGTTCTGCTCCTGCTTTCCCTCACCGTGCTGCAGTTGGTGAGTTTGTAACTGCTGTTTTCTTTATTGTTGCTTTATTTTTGCACTCTTCTGTAATTAATTTATCGATTAGGCTTAAATAAAGTCTTAAAGATCCTTTGTACTCACGGAAGTTATTCTATGTCAACCAACAACGCAACAATTTGGTGTCAGAAGTGGGATCTTTAGGTGAAGCCTGAATAATTTATGGTACTTACCAGAAAAATGGAAGAAATATTGAAAGCGATCCAAGCTCAAAACAAGGCTATGCAAGCTCAAAATAAAAAAAAACTCGTGAAGCTATTCAAGCTCAAACCCAGGCTTTGCAAGCTCAAAATCAAGAAACTCGCGAGGCTTTTCAAGCTCAACATCGAGAGCTAAAAGAAAGCTTGGGGCTTAAATTCAAATGCTTGGAAGATGAAATCTCTTATGTAAAAGAAGACATTTCCTCTGTAAAAGAAGAAATGGCTTCTTTAAAAGAGAGACTTGCTTCTGTCGAAACGGGGCCATCCAAGATCTCCGGTTTTCCAGCAAGAGAATAACAATTCGGGTAGGCCTCTTGTCAAAGTTCCTTCCTTTGATGGACAAACATCATGGACCTCCTTCAAAACCCAGTTCGATGTGGTTGCCCAAGCTAACGGATGGAACGTTAGAGATAAGGCAAGCTTCTTGGCTGCTGCACTTCGTGGACCTGCAGTGGATGTACTCCAGATGATTCCGGAACAACTCCGCTTAGACTTCAACTCCCTGATTGATGCGTTGGAGTCCCGATATGGAGAAGAACACTACCAACAGCTTCATGTGGTGAAGTTCAAGAATAGACTACAAGAAAAGAAAGAAAGTTTGCAGGATTTGGCCAACGACATCCGACGCCTGGCAAGATTAGCCTTTCCAACGTGCCCGCCTGAAACACAATACTTTATGGCCCAACAACAGTTTATTGATGCCATCGGAGACCCTGAGACCCAAAAGTTTGCCAGACTTTCAAGTGCGACTACTCTACAAGAAACCCTTGTCCAAGCCATGAAGCATGAAGCTGCCCAACAAGCCTCAAGAGGAAGTTATCGCTTGGCTAGACAAGTTAAATTGGATAATCCAGAAAGAGAAAAGGGTCGCTGCTGGACCTGTGGAGCTAATAACCACCTGTCTCCAACTTGCCCCCGAAAAGTAAAACAGCGCAGTGATACAGGTTGCTGGAAATGTGGAAAAGATGGCCACATAAGGAAAAACTGTCCAGATAACTCTAAAAATCCCTCAGCCCCTAGGAAGAACCAGGAAAACTACGAATAGTCAGCTTTTCGGGGCGAAAGCTGGCTGGGCCATTTGAGAATGCCCCTGATGGTACCATCCAAGTCTCCAGTCTTCGAAATACAGAAAATGGATTATTGCTACGGGGCTTCATAAATGGAAAAAGCTGCGACATGGTAATTGACACTGGAGCTAATGTCACCCTCGTGCGAACTGATGTCTTCCAGAATCTGTATCCAAAGCCTGCTGAGGTTCGAATGAAGCCAATTTCACTGCAAACTGCAACAGGGGAGCGGGCTAAAGTGCACCATTGTGTCTTGCTAAGCATACAAATCGGAAGCAAGATTTTCCAGCATAAAGTCTACGTTGCAGATATCAAGGACGAGTGCATCATTGGTCTGGATGTCCTGAGGCAATTTGGACTTTCGATAGATATCGGGCGGAACTTGCTGCGGACCAGCGATGAAGATATCCCTCTCCTGACATCTCAGCAACTTCACAATTTTCAAGCCTGCCGAGTGTTAGCTTTAGAAGACACACAAGTGCCCCCACGCAGTGACTGTGTCATCAAAGGACAGTTGGAGACTAAAAAGGTCATTCCAAAATTTGCCATCCTGGAAGGAGACTCCGAGGCACCTTCAAGGGGGATTCTCAAATCAAAGGAACTTATTGACACTGGACAGGACGTAATCCCAGTAAGGGTGGTGAATCTCTACGACTCTGCACGTGCCATCAAGAAAGGCTCATGCCTTGGAAATGCAGAACCTGCTGTTTTTATTAAGAGAAACCATTCAGTGATGCAGAAGTCTTAAAGGGAAGACAATGTTCCAGATCATCTTCAACAAGTCTGGGAGGAAACAATGAAAGAACTTCAACCTGGACAGCAGAAAGAACTGGCAACACTCCTTGCTACCTACGGCAACATTTTTGCCAAGTCATCAGAAGACTATGGAAGAACAGATTTGACAAAGCATAGAATCAACACTGGTGAATCAAACCCAATTAAACAAGCACCCCTCGGATACCCCTTGCTCGACGTCAAGAAGCGGAAACCTTGGTAAAAGAGATGCTTGATCAAAACATTATTGAACCATCTTCAAGTCCTTGGGTTTCTCCCGTTGTCTTGGTGAAAAAGAAAGATGGATCTACAAGATTTTGTGTCGACTATAGGAAGTTGAATGATATCACAAAGAAGGACTCTTATCCTTTTCCTCGCATTGATGCAACTCTAGATACATTGGCTGGATCCCAATGGTTTTCAACACTGGTTTTGAAAAGTGGATACTGGCAAGTAGAAATGCATCCTGATGACAAAGAAAAGACTGCATTTACAACTGGATCTGGAGTGTGGCAGTTCAATGTAATGCCTTTCGGACTCTGAAACGCGCCAGCAACCTTTGAACGTCTAATGGAAGCTGTTCTGCAAGGACTGGCTACCGAAACATGTATGGTTTATTTGGATGACATCATTTTTCTTGGAAAGAACTTTGAAGAGCATCTCTCGAACATTGAGATGGTGTTCAAACGTTTAGAAGCTGCCAATTTAAAATTGAGTCCAAAGAAGTGCAAACTATTTAAAAAGGAAGTAGCCTACCTGGGGCATATAATTTCTGCTGAAGGTGTTCAAACTGATTCAGAAAAGACAGAAACTGTAAGGAAGTGGCCCACCCCTAAAGATTTGACACAGCTGAGAAACTTTCTGGGATTATGCACTTACTACCGAAGGTTCATCCCAGGGTTCTCCAATATTGCAAGACCTCTACATCGTTTGACTGAAAGTGGAAGGCCGTTTGTTTGGACTCCTGATTGCCAGCGAGCCATGGAAAAACTAAAAGAGATGCTGGTGGCTGCTCCTATTTTGGCCTACCCTAGACCTGGAGACTCTTTCATCCTAGACACAGACGCAAGTAATAGAGGAATTGGTGGCGTCCTCTCACAAGTGCAGGAAGGCTCCGAAAGAGTAATTGCTTATTTTAGTAAGACCCTATCTAGGCCTGAACGAAACTACTGTGTTACTAGAAAAGAGTTGCTGGCTATCGTAAAGTCTATTGAACATTTCCATCACTACCTATATGGACAGGAATTTATTCTCAGGAGTGATCACGCTTCCTTACAATGGCTTTTAAATTTCAAGAACCCGGAAGGACAGCTAGCCAGATGGATTCAAAGACTTCAGGAATACCAAGTTAAAATTCAACATCGTCCTGGAAAACGCCACCAGAATGCTGATGCGCTTTCAAGAAGGCCATGTGTTCCACAATGTGGACATTGTGCTCATGCTGAAGACAAATATGGCGTAAGGCAAGTTACAGTGCAAGAAAGCGATGAAATAGAAGAGCAACATTGGACTGGACAAGCTTTAAGAAAAGCTCAACTTGAAGACCGAGATCTCTTGCCAATGATAAATTGGAAGGAATCAGATGAAAGACCATCCTGGGAAGATGTGGCCCCGTACAGTCCTAAAACCAAAAGTCTCTGGTCCCTCTGGAATTCTTTGACCCTGCGAGATGGTGTCTCATACAGGAAATGGGAGAGCGAGGATGGAAAGCATGAATCCTGGAAGTTGGTGTTACCCAGATCTCATGTACCTTTGGCTCTCCAGGAGATGCATAGCAGTCCCACGGGAGGTCACTTCGGCATCAGAAAAACATTGGCCAAAGCTAGAGAAAGATTTTGTTGGCCAGAAAGTCGAGCTGATGTTGAAAAATGGTGCAGAAACTGTACGCAATGTTCAGCGAGAAAGGGACCGACAACAAGATCCAAAGGAAAGTTGAAGATCTACAATGTAGGTGCCCCATTTGAACGGATTGCCATTGATGTTGCGGGGGCCCTTTCCAAAAAGCGACCTAGGAAATAAGTACATCCTGGTAATAATGGATTACTTCACTAAATGGCCTGTCGCAGTCCCTATTCCAGACCAAGAGGCTTCAACTGTATCCGAGGCGCTACTGCAAGATTGGGTCTGCATTTTTGGCGTGCCCAGAATTCTGCATTCCGACCAAGGAAGAAATTTCGAATCGAATATTTTCCAAGAACTGTGTAGACGACTGGGCATTAAGAAAACAAGAACTACACCTTTGCATCCTCAATCTGATGGAATGGTTGAACGTTTTAACAGGACTCTTACACAACACCTGACCATGTTTGTTGACAAGAATCAAAGAGACTGGGATCAACATCTTCCCATGCTCCTGATGGCCTATCGATCAGCTGAGCATGAGTCGACTGGTTATAGTCCTGCTAGAATGCTATTTGGCCATGAACTCCGAATGCCTTGTGATATGCTCCTTGGTCGTCCAGAAGAAACCTTCGAAAACACTAATGAGTACATCTCTCACCTGGAAGAAAGGATGCTGTCCATTCATCAGTGGGCAAGAGAGAAGCTTCACCTTTCCAGCGAGAAAATGAAAGACAGGTACAACGTCAAGACTTCCCACAATACTTTCAAAGAGGGTGAAATGGTTTGGCTCCATAATCCTCAACGGAAGAAAGGACTTTCTCCTAAACTTCAGTATCAGTGGGAAGGTCCCTACAAGATCATCAAGTGTCTCAATGATGTCATCTATCGAATTCAGAAGACCCGGACTTCTAAACCCAAAGTTGTGCACTACAACCGATTAGCACCTTTCAGAGGTTCTGTTCCAGAACAATGGACTGTTCGGGACGATCAGTCCTAAGGAGGGGGGCAGTGTTATGTAAAAAGAAAAATGGCGCATTCCAGAAGAGAATGTTTTAGAACGTTCTAGAAAAATGTAGAAAAATCGGAGAACAACGGATTGGCCAATCAGTAGCGATTGCGCAATGCTCAAGCCTGGCGGCTTTGTGATTGGCTAACCAACCATGACCGTTCTGGAAAGATCTACTCCGGTATATATAGGGATGAGGAACTCATGCAAGAGAGAAGAAGAACGAAGCTACGTGGTGGACTCCAAGCAAGCTGCTGTCTCAAGAAGTCGGACTGCTGCTTACCGCCGACGCCGGTGTACTTCCTGGAAGATTCTGGAAGGTTCTACGAACTTCTGTCTCCTGTTCTGCTCCTGCTTTCCCTCACCGTGCTGCAGTTGGTGAGTTTGTAACTGCTGTTTTCTTTAGTGTTGCTTTATCTTTGCACTCTTCTGTAATTAATTTATCGATAGGCTTAAATAAATTCCCAAAGATCCTTTGTACCCACGGAAGTTATTCTTTGTCAACCAACAACGCAAAAATATCATTCAACCAGCACGTATCATCTACCACGCACGTATATTTTCAATAAATGTTATTTTTCAAACAGAAATAATGTAATATATTTTTCTCTCAATATATAATAAGTATTTAAAATATGTATAAAATAATGTATATATAAAAATTGTATTTATTATTAAGTTGTTAACGTGATAATCCTGTTAAAGGACTGACAAGTCCGAAAGCTTGAAAATAAAAAGTTGTACAAGAAACTTAACCCTGGAAACCTCATTTATTTTATAATAAATATATTGCCACGATAGTGATAACAAGTATTCCAAAAGTTTAATTAATAATTAATTAATTAAATCTCTGTAGACCGAAGAACGAGAGAATCTACAAGCATGGTAATGAGGTAATGACATGGCTAAATATTCATGATTATTTTTATATTACCAGTTACAAACAAGACACGCTATATCCGATCTGGATAATTGCGCGTGAAACTATTTACAATAATTGTAGTAGAGTAGGTAACAGAATTGTCAAAAAGAAAATATAAACAATTAAGAAAAAGATCATTGAATAAACATATACATAAAACAAATAAGCAACAACATAAGCAGATAGAAGAAATCGCAATGTAGTTATTTACAGTATGTTAAGCAATGATGGAAGTGGATGAAGTTATCTGTAATGTATCGTGGAGAGAGAAAGTTGATCAAGTTGAGCTATTTACAATGAGTTATGTTCTAAAGTAACTTATTAATTATTTACATTGATGTAAATCAAGTCGCATAGTAGTGTAGTTCCTCAAGCTGCATGAAGCTGTCTATTTATAATAAATAGTTTGCAGAACCTATTAAATTTCGTATATATTTCCCTATTATAAAATATTTATGATGAAAAAATAGTACAAATGTGATATTGTACTGGGATAAGGTGCATAAATTATGAAAAATATTTACTTGATTAATCAAGAATGGGTATTCGGCTAATTCTGGAATAATTAAAAATCAACGAGAATAGTTGATATTTATTCCGATAGATGGCGCAAGCCATCAGCAACTTTCAGTTGCACGATAAGGAGATGCCTTTTTCATAAAAAAATATTTATGATGATAAACTGATATAACAGAGTATTGACAATAATTATTCAGTGAAAATTCAAATAAAAAAGTACAATTTGATAAACAATACAAACAATATAATCTTACTTCTTCTGAAATGTTTAGATAGGTAAGCTATTTAAGTTGGAATATTGGTGAACGCTTACATAACACAATTCTTCTAAATGCTTTAAGAATCGCGGGGATTCTCTTTAACAGAGTTTCTTTGTTTTCGGTCTACAAGAGATGGCGTTTGTTTGAAAATAGACTGTGTGTCTATCTGATGGTCTTATCTACATAGGTCCTGCCTTGGTCTGGGATAACATCTGCTAGGACATTTTAATCCCGATTTAGCTTAGAGGCTTATCTGTACCTCACTCCCTTCTCGTTAGAATCCTGAGAGAGCGAAGAGGAGAAAAACACAGCGATAATTGGGACTAGAAGAGAGCATTCTCTCGAAACGAGATAAGTTGCGTGAATTATAAAAAAGCTAAGAAAGACTAACGGGTTGAGATGTTATCAGCATACCTTGTTTACCGATTTTTTTACTTTATAATTAATCATTGAATGAGACAGTTTAATTGTTGTGTTTCGTTATTTCCCTTATAATGTTTCGCTTACCACTTACTAGATTCCAACTGTAAAACAAGATGATATATTTGAAAATAGAGCAATCCATAAATTAATCTTTAAATAAAAAGACATATATTGGATCAAAATATCATTTATTTTACCAATATTTCATATTACACATAGTACAAATAATTATAAATATAAAATAGGCGTTATTGTTAATTTTCAAAAAAAATTGTTAGGTTTATTAATTCAAATAATTTTTCTCTGTATAAATAAATTATATAAATATATGAATAAATATAAATTGATGATGATAATATTAGCTAGCATATGTTAATTAACAATTTGGCAACGTAGTTAGTGCCTTCTTGATCCTTTCTTGTTTTTTGTATTTCTTCTTAATTCTTAAATTTTACTTTTGTACTTTCTATGCATAAAGATAATATTAAAAAATATATTTAAGTAACATATTCTCTTTTTTACCCCCAAAAACACCAACATATATTCACACCTATATTTAGCAAAATTTATTTTGTCCATTAATATATCAAATTTTTCTCCCCCGATTGAAAATATAACAAAATATTTAAAAACGTAATTCTGTTGACGTTATGTGGCGCTGAGTTTGTTGTTGACACACTTTAAAATGTTATAACACCTTGATAAAGGTTGGCCTTCAGCCAACTGAAATATTGGTAAAATAAATGATATTTTGATCCAATATATGTCTTTTCAATTAAATATGATATATATTAAGCCATATACACTGGCTGCAAAAAAATTGCATCATCTAGAAATACTTATGTAAATTTTTTGAAAATTTGTAAACTATAATGGTTATGTAAAAATATTTGATTGGAATTAAAAAAGGGATGTAAATTTATTGAGGTACACAATTTTTAGCAATATTTGGTTTGTCCTCCTTTGACACGTATACAAGCGGCTACACGGTTAGTCATACTGTCCTACAGTTTTCTTTATTGCTTCTTGTAGGAGACCTGTATACTTGGCTGTGTAGATATGCTAAATTTTCCTCCCCATCATATCTCATGTTCAATTGGGGAAAGATCTGGGTCAGGAAGGATGTCAACATTTTGAAGTAAATCTCGAGAGATGTGATGCCAAGATGTTTTTAAACTTTTATCTTTCTTGGCTTCTCTTGGAAACATCAGCATTCCATAAACAAACACGATGGATTTCCACAAGATTAAATAAATTCTTGATTTTTTTTTATATTAATCTTTCAAACTATCGTTTGATAAAAAGGGGCTCCTTAAAAATGCGAAGATATTAGAATGAGTATAGGTATTATTGTTCTAACATCCACTCTGGTTCGATTCAACGACAAATAAAAACGGATACATTCTAAAGTCTATTATCGAGGAGCAGAATCTATTTGTTCATAATCTTAAAATCCCAACTTGCAGAAATGCTAGCATAATCGACTTGACAATTTCTAATAAACATTCCATTGGTCTTATACATAACTGGAGAACCTCAGCACTTTCTGTTACCTCAGACCATTTGGCAATACTTTTTGATATCTTTAATATGATAAACTTGGCAAACAATAATAGACAGACATCGACATGGAAATTCAGAGAAAAATCGGCGAATTGGACCAAATTTGCTGAGAGTATTTCGCCTTCGGATTTACTGGATTTAAATTCAGCTTCTAAGCACATTGTCAATTGTGAAGATATTGATAATGTGGTAAACAAATTGACAAATTTAGTAATTGAAGCTGCATACTCTTCTCTCGACGTCAAGCATCACACCTCTATAAACACGACTACTTCCAAAAATTGGTGGAATAAAGAGCTTGAACAATTAAAAGAACATTTACATTATCTCAGGAATTTGTATTATAGAGGGGGTAACCTGAATCCGAGTATTTACAGAGCGGCAAGAAATAAATACTTAAGAGCCATCAATAGAGCAAAAAAGACGTCGTGGAAAATATTTATTGAAGAAAATGAGTCTACGAATGCTTTCGGGAATGCATACAGGATTTTTAAACGGTTAAGATCGGCCGATATTCAAGTGGGCATACCATTACTGAATAAAACTGCAGAATGCATGAGAGAGCAAAAGATGAAGGAAATGCTAACAGCATTTTTTCCTGATGATGATGTGCGGTTGGACAATGAAGAACACACTTTAATTAGAAATCACATCCCAAGTTTTACCAACAGGGAAATCATTTTTATTACTGAAAAGGAAATAAAGGATTTGTGCTCGAATCTTAATATCAGAAAGGCTCCTGGTCCAGATAACGTGAGTAATTATATGATTAAGCACTCATTATTATCAATCCTACCCAGTTTAGTCAAACTCTTTAATGAGTGTCTGGTGCTGGGTTACTATCCTGAAAGCTGGAAACATTCGGTATTAAAAATTATTACGAAACCGCAAAAAGCTGACTACGAAGCAATTAATAGCTATCGCCCAATTTCACTAACATCAAATTTCTCAAAAATATTTGAAACGATCATTAAAAATAAAATACTCAATTATTATAATCATAATAACTTACTGAGCCATAGACAACATGGATTTACGAAAGGAAAATCTACAATAACGGCATTGGACAAAATAACCGAGACCATACTGAAACACAAACAAAACGAATTGGTTGCATTGATTGCCATTGATATAAGTGGTGCATTTGATAATGCGTGGTGGCCTGCCTTAATAAAAAGAATGGACGAAGACCACGTCCCAGCAGTTCTTATAAAAATTATCCAATCATTTTTAAATCGGAGAAGAAAAACAAGTCTCACCTTCTCGAATACAACAATTTCGAAATATTTATCAAAGGGATGTCCTCAAGGCGGACCATTATCACCTTTATTGTGGAATATAGTCCTGAATGATTTGTTGATCAACTTCGCATCCCCAAATTCTGAAATAATCTGTTATGCGGTTGATGTTTCGATTGTTTGCTGGCACAAGACCATAGAAGGGTTAAAAAATGAAACAGAAAGAACTTTAAATTATGTAATACAATGGTGTACAAGAAATAAGCTAAAGCTAAGCCCGGAGAAAACCGGCTTAATACATATGCACGGCAAACAAAATATTCCAATGGGAACTCCAAATTTCATAATAAAACCAGTGGAAGAAGTAAAAATTTTAGGTATAAAATTTTCTAATCACAGAATTAAGTCAAAAATTAACTTCACACCCCACATTAATGATATTCTTTGTAAAATCAACCGTATGAAAAATCTTTTATTTTCACTCTGTGGGAAGATGTGGGGATTGGATGCTAAAAAAAGATTAATTTTATATAAAACTCTTTTCAGGCCAATACTAACCTATGGATCTGAAATATGGTATAAATTTATTAATAAAAGAAGTAAGCAAAGATTAAACTCTCAGCAATATCAGATTCTTCTTTGGGTAGTGAGAGCCTATAAAACGACCTCATCAAATTGTATTCATAGTTTGGCAAAAATACCTATTCTCACAGATCAAATAGAATCGTTGATAATAAAATACGATTTGGCCAATTTATCAAAAGAAGAAATTAATGTATTCAGACCGCATGCCCCGACTATAATTCATAACTACATAGAATCAAGAATGGCTGAAACAATAGCTAACACTAATGAAACATTCAGAAAATTTTTCCCATTTGGAATTCCTTTTTATTTTCGTCCGAATTTTTATAACTCACAGTTCGTCACGGGTCATGGTAATTTTGGAGAATTTCTGTCGAAAATCGGGGCAACGGATGATCCTAGCTGTTTCTGTGGAAAAGAAAACCAAGACTCAATGCATTTATTGATGGAATGTCCGATATTCCACAGCTACAGAAGTAATCATTTTTATCCCATCGAAGAGGTTTGCGAATTTGTATATAACAAAGACACTTATGTAAAATTCAATAATTTTTGTAAGTTCATTTTAGATTTTCTCTTCTGTTTAAGAAAACCATAGTTTCAGTTTTAATTGTGTTTTTAACCGGTTATTGTGTTGTATATACCGAATTGTATATAGGTTGCTAAAATAATTTATTTTGGATTTTCTCTTCTGTTTGAGAAAACCATCGTTTCAGTTTTAATTGTGTTTTTAGTCGGTTATTGAGTTGTATATAGGTTGATAAAATAATCCATTTTGGATTTTCTCTTCTGTTTTGGAGTGCCATCGTTTAAGTTTAATTATGTTTTTAGTCCGGTTATTAAATTGTATAAAATGAATTGTATATAATCTACTAAAATGTATTTAGGCGCAAGTATCCCGAGCTGGGATATCGCGTCCGATATGTCAAATAAAATAAATAAACATCTGCTTATTTCAAGTGGGATAAGCATTCGGTCGAATTTCAGCTCTACGTAGTCGCCTTTAAAAGATTTGATATTGGTTTACCTCGTCAGAAATGAATTTATTAATACAAATAGATATATTCAATTTTTATATCAAATTGGCATGAACTCCATTTAGCGCAATATTTAACTTTCTTAGCGTAGTTTATCTATTACCATCAAATCAGACGAGATATCCCCACAAGAGATGCTTACATCAAACAACAACACTAAATTCAGAGAACTATATTACATAAACAATTGGTGAATTACAATGTTTAAGTAGAAGTTTAAGGAAGAAAAGGACATTGAAATCATGTTTGATATCACATCCTACCTAGGAACAACCAATGAAATAAATACATAGTTGAGCAATTACGGTTTTTTAACCAAGAGAGAAAATCATAGATATATTTACAGAATTTCCTAAAGTTTAAATATGAGTCCTTACTGTTTATAAACGTAAAAAGATCCTTGTATTCAAGAGATAAGATTTAGATTACAATCAAGCCTTGTTGTTGGTTGAATCACTTGGGGCAGACTCAACATTGGACAACTGCCAGGTAACTATATCCAAGAGAAACATAAAATGTTCAATATGGTGGAGTAATAATATCAATCTAATATCACACCATCATTTTTCCCAACTAAGCTCGGGCAAATAGGACAAGATATAAGGAAATAAAAAGTATATAGCATTTTGTTGTTGTTGTGTCCAATGAAGAGCCTCAGATGTCTCCATGCATCTCCATCACAGCAGTCACAATGTCCTCTATCTTGGGTGTGTAAAGCTGCTGCTCTGGGTCCATGTCAAATTTCTGTTGTTGTTGTTGTTTCCAATGAAGAGCCTCAAATGTTGCCATGCATCTCCATCACAGCAGTCACAATGTCCTCTTTCTTGGGTGTGTAAAGCTGCTGCTCTGGGTCTATGTCAATTTTCTGCAAGGCTGCGGCTATTGCTGGGCATGAGAATATGTGGGTAGGTGTTAGTTCCCACACCAGGACAGTTGTTACAATCCCTATAGGTTCTTGTGCCATCTGTATGTATTGCCATTCCATTATAGTGTTTTGTTCTAAGTATTGTTATAGTTTTTGTCAGTTTTCTCTCAAGGTTATTTCACTATAGCATTTTAAATATTATATACTAGAGCCGAATGACCCGGGCAACGCCCGGGTTTTACCCGATTAAATGTTTTTATTCAAATACTATTCGTTACAATTATAAATTGGCGTCGTGGATGTCACTCTTGTGAAACGTCCCGCTCCAAACTTTGTGTCTGAGAAGCGATTTTTTTTATAGAAAGATTATCTGGCTTTTGTTTTCTGCTCGAATGAATGTTTTTCTGTTAGAATTTTGTTCCTGCGTACAAAATAATGAACTGGTTTTCACCCCGTGGTCTCTGCTTTTTGGAATTTTTCCCAATATAATTTTGTATTTGATAATCAAACATGATACAGCAATATCGTCATCATCATTTTCTGACTAAAAATATATAGTTTTAATAATTGATTTATATATTTTTTTAAATAGCCTATCGTCTTCTCCGTATTTTTTTTACCTATGTATGGAAATTTTGGTTTGAATTAGTGAACTACTGCGAAATTTGTATACCGGACATACAAACCAACAAACAAACAGACAGACAAACATACAAACATTCATTTATACACTTGTATATATATATTCATTATCCTTAGTACACGTGGTACAGGCCATGATAATCATGGTGGGTTAGAAATTGGCGACTGCTTTTACTGTAAAAACTCTACATGTCTACACACAATGTGAAAAACAGTTCGACTTTTGCACATACAAATGTGCCAGAGCCCCGTTTGGTTACTTGCACTCACTGGTAATGTTGTACTTTTGCAAGAATCGGTGGCCATTGAAGCATTTTTTTTTAATTAGACAAAAGTTCCCAATGCGGGGTTCGATCCAGGGTCCGTAGCAGTCGAAAACCAGCGGTTTAGACCATACTTCAATCGACCCCTAATAATATATATAAAATTCAATTTCTTTCTTTTGTACACAGTTCTCTGTTCTGTTCTATTTTTTCTCTTTCCGCTTGTTAATATCATATGACTATTCTTTACCACTAAAATTATTATAAATATGTGTAGACAAATGTAGAGACATACATGTATGACAGTGCAAGTGTCCCTAGGGGAACATTAGGCTTCAAATTGAATAAATAAATCGATTTTTCTTGTTATAGAATCGCCTTCAATGGGGAAAACAAGAAACACAAGAAGCCCATGGCTCCAGGGCAAAGAGAACCTCACGACCGCTGTGGTGGGTCCCAGTTATCATCGACAAGAGACAATTTATCGCCACATACCTCGGCCCACCTAGGTCGTCTCCATTCTCATCGTCTTCTCACCTACTTGTCCAGACAGACTCGAACTCTTCAGATGCCGAAATTCTATTACAGAACGACCCTTATACACTGATTATGGCCCAGTTATATGATTGCTATATTAACTAAAATAAAGTCTTCGAGTTAAAATAGAAAAAATAAAACGGAGATTGAAGGAGTATCTTGTGCGGATTTTATTAGCAAGCTTTCGGACGTCCATCTACAGGCTTTACATGCGTCCTCTCTACTGGCTTTCTTTACAAGCGTCCTTCTACAGGCTTTACATGCGTCCTTCTACAGGCTTTACATGCGTCCTTCTACTGGCTTTACATGCGTCTTTCTACAGGCTTTACATGCGTCCTTCTACAGGCTTTAACATGCGTCTTTCTACAGGCTTTACATGCGTCCCTCTACAGGCTTTACATGCGTCCTTCTACAGGCTTTACATGCGTCCCTTCTACAGGCTTTACATGCGTCCTTCTACAGGCTTTACATGCGTCCTTCTACAGGCTTTACATGCGTCTTTCTACAGGCTTTACATGCGTCTTTCTACAGGCTTTACATGCGTCCTTCTACAGGCTTTACACGGCGTCCTTCTACAGGCTTTACATGCGTCTTTCTACAGGCTTTACACGCGTCCGAAAGCTTGTTAATAAAATTCGCACAAGATACTCCTTTGAAATTTTCGTTTTATTTTTTCTATGATTGCTCTATATTTAAATCTCCTAAATATCAATTAAACAAGTCAATAAGTTCCTGGAAGTTTGTTAATTCTTTTTATTGCCAACTCTAGCTTTCGTATCCCTTCCACAGGAGTAGAAATATATCACACCGTTAGATAACTATGTATATATTTTAATTAAAAAGACATATATTGGATCAAAATTACATTTATTTACCAATATTTCAGTTGGCTGAACGCCAACCTTTTTAAAGCTACAGCATATTCATGTCAACAACAAACAACATAACGTTTTTAGCGCTGAGTTCGTTGTTGACACACTTTAAAATGTTATAAGACCTTGATAAAGGTTGGCGCTCAGCCAACTGAATATTGGTAAAATAAATTATATTTTGATTCAATATATGCCTTTTTATTTAAATAAATATGTATACACCAATACCTCACTTTGCGTCGTTTCGTTTTGCGTTTTTTTCGAAGTTGCGTCGCTGCTTAATTTTTACTGATTTTCACTGTGCGTCGTTAGATTTTCGAAGTTGCGTTGTTTTGGATTCGAGTCTTTAATTTTTTTTTGAATTTTTTTTTTCCTAAAAATATGGCAACACCTTTGTTTTTGATTGCGCCTCACATATTTTCACTTTGCGTCGTTTCAATTTGCGTCGTGCTTTTTTGGAACGTAACCCCGACGCAAAGGAGATGGTATGGGTGTATAAAGTTGTGGAGGATGATGTAACTAAAGAGGCACCTCTCCCTTTAAATATGCATCAGAACGATGCACTCGCTCATCACCCTAGTAAAAATCGTTACTATACTATCGATATAGTGAAGAAAAAATACTAAATATATTATTATGTTTATACAGAAGGTGGAATGTGTTGACTTGGACGACAATTTCGTTCAGATGGCTTACATTTATTGGAACCGCTAAAACCGATTAAATCTCGCATTGGACACTTATTTATAATTCAAAAATGGCTCCAATGACCCCCGAGTCTTGTAAAAGTCCAACCAGCGAGTGAAAGAAACTAAACGGGGCTCTGGCGCATTTGTAAGTGCAAAGTCTAACTGCTTTTCATATGTGTAGGCATGTGGTGCACTTATAGTAAAAGCAATCGTCAACTTCTACCCACCATGATTATCATGGCCTGTACCACGTATACTAGGAATAATTTGAAAATAAACATTCATTGGATATCTTACAACACGTGACCTATGATATATAGTGTAACGATGAATCGAATTTGTTATAAGTGTGCTAAGTTATAAGGCTATAGTAAAACTGTTTACCTATAACAATGCTCGGCATTTTTATACCTATGTTGCATTTATATCTATTTAAAACTCATTACCACATATGGATAATACATTAGTGTGCCAAATTAAGTAAACAAACGCACAAAATGCAGATTTTATTAAATAATTATTTTATTAGAATTTGTTACAACTCTTAGAAGATATTTTTAATGATTCGCATAATCAAAATATAAGAAAGAAAGTGAATTGACCAGCAATCTATATTGTCGCGGAGATAAATAAAGCAAGCACAAGTTTGGAGATAATTAATTTATTATAAGGGGTATTTATAGGGAGAGGGAAAGAGTACAACTTACTCCAAGTTAAAGATAATCCTAATGAGCGGCCTCAGCCACCCCGCCGACAAGATTCCGAGAACCCCTCACCCCGTGGCCCCCACCCCTGGAGTCCAGGGATGATTGACAGACGTCCCATGGGGCCTCTCGTGGTTGGAGCCGCTGAGCCGCTTGACAATATTAAGAAGCAAAGAAACAAGCTTTATTTATTTAGACGTTACACATATAATCATTTACATAAAATTACAAATAAGCATGCCAGAGAGAATGTGTTCGAAGTTATATATTTGCATTATATTTGAGTTTCTAAAATTAAGTCCATCTCTTTTTCTGGCTGATATTCATTATTAAAATATTCTATAGAACGACATTTGAAAATTATCCCGCATGTGTTTCTTTTGAACGAAAAATAGAAATTTATTTTAAGGAGAAATAACGATTTTTTCCAACCTTAGGGATAAAGTATGAAAGGATGAATTGTGAAGAGTAATGTTAAACGGAAAAAAAAAGTGTCTAGGGATGGGAATCGAACCCACAGTGTTCCGCTTACCAGACAGATGCCATGTCCACTAGGCTACCCTGGACATATCTGCCCGGTAAGCGTAACACTGTGGGTTCGATTCCCATTCCTACACACTTTTATTTTTCCGTTTATCATTCTCTTCACAATTCATCCTTTAATACTTCATCCCTAAGGTTAGAAATAATCGTTATTTCTCCTTAAAATGAATTTCGATTTTTCGTTCAAAAGAAACACATGCGGGGTAATTTTCAAATGTCGTTCTATAATTATAAGCCGCATTATATTGTATTACAAAATATTTATATTAAGATATACATGATGATAGTCATTTGTTGTCGTACAAAATGAAATCAAAAGTTTAGGATTATTCTATGTTATAAATTATATTATTCATTAAAAGTAATACAGTTGAGCCTGTCTATAGCGCCCTTCTAAATAGCGCCTCCCTCTCTATAGCGCCCGATTTCAAATACGTAGTACGATGCGATTTACATTTAAAGTGACCTGTCTATAGCACCCACTCTCTATAGCATCCTATTTTGGTGAGTCCCAAGAGGGGGCGCTAGGTTTTAACTGTATATATATATATGTGCGCGCGCGCGCACACATACCACAACACAATTATAAAATTTGGTACACATACAGAGTGTGTTCCTTTTAAAAAGAACGATTTTTACACACTGTAGCTCGCGAAAGAAGTGCGCGATTCGAGTGCTGTCTAATTTATTAGAAAGAACGATATTTGATTATATATTTTATATATATAAAAAAACTATTTTTAAATATTCTAAATAGCATAAAAATATAGGGTGGATTTTGTAAAAAGGTTACGTTTTCAGACTTTCCGAGTAAAAATATACTCGTTTACATAAATTGATTAATAAATAAATATAAAAATAATTCATATATCAAATATGCGTAAAAATAAAGCAACATAATTCCAAGATATAGAAATAATAATTATTAATAATTAATAGACTACATCAAGCCTAATGTTGATTACCAGACATCAAGGAAAGTTTTGAAGTTATAAATTCCTCTCCTCTCTTAAGTGCTAATTTTAGTCCGGGGAGGTTCTAAGAGGGGCTGACGAGGTCCAATGTGTCTTCCTAAGGCACCCCAGCCATGTTCTATTTTATCCGGGTCGGAAGTTCTGGTCGGCCGATCCTTCCTATGAATCCTAGTCGCACATTGGCTACCACTGCCCTTCTTCTTTCTTTATCTTCATTCAATCATATTAGGGTATCAAGCATGATGTGGGGTTCTTGTTCTGTATATTTTTATCTTAAAGATAGAGATTGCCTGGCAGGCATTTTATTTATTACCAGCTGCAAATAAGACACGCTATATCCTATCTGGATAATTGCGCGTGAAACTATTTACAATAATTCATATTGTAGTAGAGTAGATAACAGAATTGTCAAAAAGAAAATAAACAATTAAGAAAAAGAGCATTGAATAAACATACACATTAAACAAATAAGCAACAACATAAGCAGATAGAAGTTGCCTGGCCGGCATTCATATTTCTGTAAAAAAAGACACTTCGGCCAGTTAGAGTTTTGTTTTCTCAATGTTTCAACAAAAATCTTTTGTCAGGAGAAATAAATAAAAATGTATATTTTTAAAATATTGTTTTTACCCTGAGATAATAAAGTTACCTGAAGAAACATCTCTTCCTTTAATTATGGATCGGAACAATGCTTATCACCCTAGTAAAAAACTTTACTCGTGATGATAATAAGCAAAGTTTACTTTTACGGGGGGGGGGGGGGGTTATCACACAAAAAGCAATAAACTAGTGCCTACAGTAAGAGTAACTTAAACATAGAAAAAGGTACACTCAAGAGTACAACACCAACAACAAAAAGAGGGTTGAAATAAAGATTTGTTAAAATAAATACAGTACTTATCTTTTTTTTTTATTTGCAGCATTGATAAGGAGCGGACTGGGGTTTCACAGGTATGCGAGGAGATCACCAGACCATAACACCAGTTTTGGCAAATCCAGACAAGAATTCGACCTGTATACCATGATATCTAGCTATGGCCCTTACAGTATAGGGGGGAAAGGGGGAGGGGGACGGCTTTGATTTCATAACATCTCACGAAAAGAGTTATGGAATTGGTCGAATTAACCCAAAAGGTGTTTAAACTGGTAAAGTGGCAAAGTCCAATTTTCATTATTAGAATACAATACACCAATACCTCGCTTTACGTCGTTTCGTTTTACGTTTTTTTCGAAGTTGCGTCGCTGCTTAATTTTTACTGATTTTCACTGTGCGTTGTTTGATTTTCGAAGTTGCGTTGTTTTGGATTCGAGTCTTTAATTTTTTTTTCTAAAATATGGCAACACCTTTGTTTTTGATTGCGCCTTCACATATTTTCACTTTGCGTCGTTTCAATTTGCGTCGTGCTTTTTTGGAACGTAACCCCGACGCAAAGAGAGGTATGGGTGTATAAAGTTGTGGGAGGATGATGTAACTAAAGAGGCACCTCTCCCTTTAAATATGCATCAGAACGATGCACTCGCTCATCACCCTAGTAAAAATCGTTACTATACTATCGATATAGTGAAGAATAAAATACTAAATATATATATTATGTTTTATACAGAAGGTGGAATGTGTTGACTTGGACGACAATTTCGTTCAGATGGCTTACATTTATTGGAACCGCTAAAACCGATTAAATCTCGCATTGGACACTTATTTATAATTCAAAAATGGCTCCAATGACCCCCGAGTCTTGTAAAAGTCCAACCAGCGAGTGAAAGAAACTAAACGGGGCTCTGGCGCATTTGTAAGTGCAAAGTCTAACTGCTTTTCATATGTGTAGGCATGTGGTGCACTTATAGTAAAAGCAATCGTCAACTTCTACCCACCATGATTATCATGGCCTGTACCACGTATACTAGGAATAATTTGAAAATAAACATTCATTGGATATCTTACAACACGTGACCTATGATATATAGTGTAACGATGAATCGAATTTGTTATAAGTGTGCTAAGTTATAAGGCTATAGTAAAACTGTTTACCTATAACAATGCTCGGCATTTTTATACCTATGTTGCATTTATATCTATTTAAAACTCATTACCACATATGGATAATACATTAGTGTGCCAAATTAAGTAAACAAACGCACAAAATGCAGATTTTATTAAATAATTATTTTATTAGAATTTGTTACAACTCTTAGAAGATATTTTTAATGATTCGCATAATCAAAATATAAGAAAGAAAGTGAATTGACCAGCAATCTATATTGTCGCGGAGATAAATAAAGCAAGCACAAGTTTGGAGATAATTAATTTATTATAAGGGGTATTTATAGGGAGAGGGAAAGAGTACAACTTACTCCAAGTTAAAGATAATCCTAATGAGCGGCCTCAGCCACCCCGCCGACAAGATTCCGAGAACCCCTCACACCCGTGGCCCCCACCCCTGGAGTCCAGGGATGATTGACAGACGTCCCATGGGGCCTCTCGTGGTTGGAGCCGCTGAGCCGCTTGACAATATTAAGAAGCAAAGAAACAAGCTTTATTTATTTAGACGTTACACATATAATCATTTACATAAAATTACAAATAAGCATGCCAGAGAGAATGTGTTCGAAGTTATATATTTGCATTATATTTGAGTTTCTAAAATTAAGTCCATCTCTTTTTCTGGCTGATATTCATTATTAAAATATTCTATAGAACGACATTTGAAAATTATCCCGCATGTGTTTCTTTTGAACGAAAAATAGAAATTTATTTTAAGGAGAAATAACGATTTTTTCCAACCTTAGGGATAAAGTATGAAAGGATGAATTGTGAAGAGTAATGTTAAACGGAAAAAAAAAGTGTCTAGGGATGGGAATCGAACCCACAGTGTTCCGCTTACCAGACAGATGCCATGTCCACTAGGCTACCCTGGACATATCTGCCCGGTAAGCGTAACACTGTGGGTTCGATTCCCATTCCTACACACTTTTATTTTTCCGTTTATCATTACTCTTCACAATTCATCCTTTAATACTTCATCCCTAAGGTTAGAAATAATCGTTATTTCTCCTTAAAATGAATTTCGATTTTTCGTTCAAAAGAAACACATGCGGGGTAATTTTCAAATGTCGTTCTATAATTATAAGCCGCATTATATTGTATTACAAAATATTCTATATTAAGATATACATGATGATAGTCATTTGTTGTCGTACAAAATGAAATCAAAAGTTTAGGATTATTCTATGTTATAAATTATATTATTCATTAAAAGTAATACAGTTGAGCCTGTCTATAGCGCCCCTTCTAAATAGCGCCTCCCTCTCTATAGCGCCCGATTTCAAATACGTAGTACGATGCGATTTACATTTAAAGTGACCTGTCTATAGCACCCACTCTCTATAGCATCCTATTTTGGTGAGTCCCAAGAGGGGGCGCTAGGTTTAACTGTATATATATATATGTGCGCGCGCGCGCACACATACCACAACACAATTATAAAATTTGGTACACATACAGAGTGTGTTCCTTTTAAAAAGAACGATTTTTACACACTGTAGCTCGCGAAAGAAGTGCGCGATTCGAGTGCTGTCTAATTTATTAGAAAGAACGATATTTGATTATATTTTATATATATATAAAAAAACTATTTTTAAATATTCTAAATAGCATAAAAATATAGGGTGGATTTTGTAAAAAGGTTACGTTTTCAGACTTTCCGAGTAAAAATATACTCGTTTACATAAATTGATTAATAAATAAATATAAAAATAATTCATATATCAAATATGCGTAAAAATAAAGCAACATAATTCCAAGATATAGAAATAATAATTATTAATAATTAATAGACTTCATCAAGCCTAATGTTGATTACCAGACATCAAGGAAAGTTTTGAAGTTATAAATTCCTCTCCTCTCTTAAGTGCTAATTTTAGTCCGGGGAGGTTCTAAGAGGGGCTGACGAGGTCCAATGTGTCTTCCTAAGGCACCCCAGCCATGTTCTATTTTATCCGGGTCGGAAGTTCTGGTCGGCCGATCCTTCCTATGAATCCTAGTCGCACATTGGCTACCACTGCCCTTCTTCTTTCTTTATCTTCATTCAATCATATTAGGGTATCAAGCATGATGTGGGGTGCTGTTGATCTTGAATAGTTGGGCCACATTCAGTAGAAGTATGACTTTGTCCCTAATTTGAGGCCGCTCTTCACATGGAGACAAACGCTTTACAGCCGCCTATTTTAGGGCGAACGCTGCATGTGACCTATAACCCTAGGTAGGGGACCTTACTGGGTACTATCAGCCCAGGCCAGCTGAGCCCAGGGTTTTTTTAGAGGTTTCCTCCTCCGAGATTCTTCTACACATATGGTCATTGGAATTTTTTTCCTCATCCGCCCATCAGTCTGTTGATCCTACCAGAGCCTTGTTAACCTGCTGGGAATTTTCCAAGTTTTCCCAGGGGACACCATGAGACATCCCCGGAGCACATCCTGCAGTGCTGTGGCCTAAACAAACAAGATATCTACAAAATCTCTCAGAAAGTCATCAATATACTAGGAGGTCTGTGTGAGTTGGTTTAAGCAATCAACTGATGGATTAGAGAAAAAAAAAAAGAGTACTAAGCTTGTAGAGTTAACAAACATCATGATTGGGTGAAGTAGAATGTATCTGTCATTAAGACTGGGAGCACTACTCAGTGGCAGGCCGACTTTGCTTCAGAAGAAATGGCCATCTATGACATGAGGAGAAGACGCCATGTGCAGTCGCTCCTAACATGAAGGACAAACACTGCTCCACTGACCTATGTAGACAACCATTATCATCCATAAAAGTGAACTGAGAGCCAAATAAACCTATGCAATATATAACACAGGATTATATAATCCGATTCCTGTATTTTTATTCTTTAGCGATTATTTACGAGTTGAAAGGATTAAAATTCAAAATTTTACTTTGGGTCAATTTTATAATATTTCCAGGAAGGTGTTTTTTTGAACATCTTGTAAAGGAGGGCCTCGTGCCAGACTTTGTCAAATGCTTTTGCAATGTCAAAATAATAATAATACTGCCCCTGTTATTTGGCCTAGCTACATGGAATTTCTTTTTTTTTTCAGTATCAAACACTAGCTGGTGCAAATCACAGTGTTATGCGTGTCTTAAATATATACAAAAGAATTCCCTTGAAAAGAAGGCTGCTGAAAACAGGCTTTACATTCACAGTTTTTGATAAAAACAATTAACGTAATTTGCTAAATCAACCTGTTGTTTTTCAACCTTACAACGTATGAAAATATAATTGAAAAATCCGATATAAAAAGCATAAAGAAATATTAAAATTTATAAAGCATAAACAGCGTGTGTTTGTGTGTTGAAAACTATTAACATAAAATTCAATAAAGAACAAAATTTCTGGCCTTCAATTTTGTTATAGAAAGTGTAAACATTGCATATCTTATACCTATACGCAAATTAAATTTTTGTTCCTTGAAAGCTTTTATTGCATTTTAATCTCGAGGGTTCAGTAGAACCTCCCTGTAAAGGACATCTAATTGCAGAGGCAAAGTGTTCTTTAGGGAGAGTTGCCCTCTTTACCGGAGTGTTGCTAAATAGAAAAAAATAGTAATTTTAAAAATTGTCCTTTGAAGAGAGATCTCCTCTAGCGCGAGTCTTCTCTCAGGGAGGTTCTAATGTATCATAAAAAAAACTGATTTGATTTATTTTTTAAAATGGGGGTTGGTGGAAGGATGGTCTAAACCGTTGGTTTTTGACCGCTAAGACCCGGGTTCGATTCCCGCACTGGGCACTTTTTTTCTGATTTAAAAAAAGAAAAAATGTTCCAATGGCCCTCGATTCTTGAAAAAGTTCAACCCTCCAGCAAGTGCAAGTAACCAAACGGGGCTCTGGCATATTTGTAAGTACAAAGTCGAACTACTTTTCACATGTGTAGACATGTGGTGCACTTACAGTAAAAGCAGTCGCATTCTTCTACCCACCAAGATTATCATGGCCTGTACCAAGTGTACTAAGGATAAGCAAAATATATATATATATATTGGAAATTGTATTCAATAGTTTTCAAAATAGAGGTGAAATAATTGAAATATGAGGCATATAGAAATGTATATTTGAAAAATATGTATAAGATAAATGTGAAATATCTAGTAAATTACAAAGTTTCAATTAGAAGTTTAATTGAAATGAGCAAGACACATTTTAAGAATAAAATCAATTTCAACACTTCGGCACATTTTCAAAATATATGTATACAAAATACTCATTTTATAAAAACGTTTAATTAATTATTATCCTGTTAAATATATTATTAGCATAATCGTTTTTCAACTTAGAATGTCGAGAATATATTTGGGAATATTTGCATACTCAAGGTTTGTGACAGTGACATACTGAACTTCATATTGCGGTCAAGTGTCATAAAATGTCAAATGTAGATAATTATAATACAATATAATGTGGCTTATGATTGTAGAACGACCTTTGACAATTAACCCGCAAATGTTTCTTCTGAACGAAAAATCGAAATTTATTTTGAGGAGAAATACCGATTATTTCTAACCTTAGGGATGAAGTATGAAAGGATGAATTGTGAAGAGTAATGATAAACTGAAAAAATAATAGGCAGATAATCATGATAATAATTTTATCTAACTCTCTTACTTTGGGGGCCCATTATCTAATTGATTATAAATCAATGTTTTGAATAGTCTTTTCGTATTCTCTATATTTTTATATAGATATTTGATTTGACAAATCTTTATTTATACAATAGACATGGGGAATCTGAAAATATTGGGGTTTAAACATTTCACAAACCCGCTACATATACGCTAATTCTATATACAGTTACGAGCGTCATTCCTCATCTCCTAATCAATCAACTCTGTCACCGTTTGCTTTTTTTTTTTGGAATGGCGCCCTCCTATTGGTTGGCTACGATCACGCCACCTTTGAACCTCCCCCCCCCCCCCCCCCCCCCCATCAAGCCTCCCCCACTCTGTTTCGTTTTTGTAACTATTGTGTTGGAGCGGGTCGCTCCTTAAATAAATGCATATATTAGTTAATAACTAAATGGAATCCTCTCTTTTTTTCCCAGTATGAGACGCCTACGGAAGCCAACAGTACATAGACAGATAAAGCACATAGGCTATAGTTATTAATTAATATATGCATTTATTTAAGGCGCCAATTTATAATTGTAACAAATAGTATTTGAATAAAAACATTCAATCGGGTAAAACACGGGCGTTGCCCGGGTCATTCGGCTAGTATATAATATATACGAGTGTCGTATATATGGTTTTGACCAAGGACTCGGATGTTGTTGTGTGATGTAATCAATATATAGCGCGAGATATTCATGTTTTTAGTTCTTATGATAATTCTGTGTGTGTGTAATAGTAAAATATTATGCAAATATATAACAGTAGCATACAATATATTTAAATAGAAACTTCACTACCTAAGATTATTGAATATTAGGTAGAAGAGTACATAACATGGTACGACTTTAATAAGGTTTAAAACTGGTTGACGTTCTAGACCTGCTCATAGAATGGGCTAATGTTCTCCTAAGTTATTATGTAAATTGGAAACAATTAAATCGTAATTTATGTAGCTTTTTAGTATAATAATATGGCGTAATTTAATTACAACCATAGAACAAGAGGTATCAAAATGGATTAAATTCAGCCGACTGTGTTGTAGCATTGTGTGTGTGCATTAGGGCATCATCTGTTAGAAGAAATTGTAATTATTATTTATACATCTTTTACTAGATTCTCCTGTTTTTCAAGACTATAGAATCGACAATAATTTAATAGTAACAAATCCAAGTAATTTTATTTCCATTAAAGAAATGTATATTAAATTCAATACCTTTTGTGGATATATATTTTAAATTATATAGCAACAAATATCTTTTAAAAAACTAATAATTTATATTATGCAGATTGTACATATTGCCAGACACTTCTTTCTTTTGTAGACAGTTCTTTTCCTCGTTTTCTTTTTCTCTCTCTCATTGTTAACATCATATGACTATTCTATTCACGGCCTAAAAATATTGTGAACATGTATGTATTGACAAATGTAAAGACATACATGTATGACAGCGCAAGTGTCCTTAGAGGGACATAGCGCTTTAAATTGATGTAAAATAATAATTTAAGACGCGTATTATTCTTCCTTAAATTAAACAATTTTCTGCTACCCTTACTGCAATGATAAAATAATGGGAAGGTTCGTCATTGATGAGCCAGGCCCTCCCATTAATTTTTCATTGCAGTAAGGGCAGTAGAAAATTGTTTAAATTTTAAGAAGAACGCATCTAAAATAGTTACAATTTGGTGATTACATTATTATAATCAACGCTGTCACAAAGGTGTAAAAGAAAACTTGGGGATAGGTGGAACGTGTTATCATTGGTTATCAGACGGTAATGAAATCCGACCAATCGGAAAACTGGAACCAACCGAAGGTTTTGGACTTTCATCTTCTGGCTTATCTCAAGCTAGAGCTTTGGTACGTTTTGTTCTGTTTGTGTTGTAGGTTCTTTAGCGTCACATCATGAATTAGACCTCCCTTTACATTGTAAATAAAACAAAAAGACTCAGGTCTGAAGAACAACCCTGGTAGTTGTCAGTTCCTATACGCTCCGAGAGCTTGGTTTAACTAAATTATTAATAATAGTTTTGTTTAATTATCGCTATAGTACGCTTGGTACATGCCATGATGATCATAGTGGGTAGAAGTTGGAGACAGCTTTTACTGTAAGTGCACCACATGTCTACACATATGAAAAGCAGTTCGACTTTGCTCTTACAAATGTGCCATTGGCTACTTGCATTCGCTTATGAGGTTGGACTCTTTCATGAATCGGGGATCATTGGAGCATTTTTCTTCTCAATTAAAAAAAAGGGCCCAATGTGGGATTCGATCCCGGGTCGTAGCAGTCGAAAACCAACGGTTTCGACCATCGACCCCCATAATCATTGTAAATACTGTAATTGGTTCGGTACCTTCCTCCGTGTTCATTGGCCATCCCACACGGTGATATCATAGTACAGTTAAACCTGTCTATAGCGCCCCCTTTTGGAACTTGCCAAAATAAGGTGCTATAGAGAGGGGGTGCTATAGACAGGTCACTTTTAATGTAAATCGCACCGTACTACGTATTTAAAATCGGGCGCTATAGAGAGGAAGGTGCTATTTAGAGGGGGCGCTATAGACAGGTTTAACTGTAATTAGTTCAGGGCTTTATTATAAATTTTCCTAAGCAATATAAAATGTAATTCGTACTTCAAGCGGATTTAGCTGATGTGTGTAACTTTGTAGAAATGTTAAATATACTGTAATATCTCTCACTAGATGTAACCCGGATTCCCGGAGCCAAGTACTACAGTCACCAACTCTCCGAGTTGATACTTCACGTCAAATGGTGGACATCCAGTTTATCAGATGTACTGTACTTAGGAATGTTCTGTAAGTCTTCAGGGGTAAATATACTTATTCCTAGGAGGGTGGCTGTTTGGAACCTATGAAGGCGGGAAATCTGTGGTAGTCGACAGTTTGGTCTTCCTGGTGGCAGTGTGAACAGGTAGGGTCATCTTTTAATATTTTTGCAGCATCGAATTTGACAAAGCTGTGACCTGCGAGGATTGTAGAGGCGGTGCCACAACATTATATTTTGGGTAGGATCGCAATGAGAGTGTTTGGTAATGCAGCTATTCTCTTGAGGATTCTTGTGGAGTGGTCTGTGGCTTAGAATTCCTATCAAAGTTGGAGTAAATACTGTTCGCTACGGAATCACACAGACTTTTTAGATAAAGTGGAATGCTGTATTTGTTACTCTATATGAACCTCTTGAGAGAATGCATTAAACATGGTCAATTCATGAGGTGGCCTCTCATTAGAAGTTGGGTTATTTCAGTTTAAGACTGGTCATGGTTACATCCAAGCAGACAATGCAAAGGTATTGAAAGAAGACCTAACCTGCCCCTATTGCCAAAATGAAGACCAAACCGTTGACCACCTCCTCTTCACCTGCCCAACCTTCCAATACCAAGGATTCCTGACGGCCACTCTCCTAGGGATGACCAACCTAAGTACAGCATCCCTAGAAAATCTCCCAAGAAAGAAATCTGCCTGGCGTCACCTCAGTAATTGGACTTCCACTGACATTGTAAATAAAAAAAAAAGACCTAGGTCAGAAGGACAGACCGGGTAGTTGGGGCGACTTTTGTAAGTGGCTCCAGGAACCTACCGGGTTATCTGAATAAATATAAGTGCGGTTATTAGGTATAGGTTTTAAACAATATATTGATAGCAAACCTTTCCTAAAATTGGACGCTTTAGGTAGGTAAATTATTAGTTTGGGATTTTCACATTTTAAAAAGAATATCTTAAAGTTTACTAAAATCATTTGATGGTACATGATTCAAAAGTTTACTATCGATTATTTTAAAAGATTTAATACTTTTGCTATTTTCTAATTTTGTTGCCAAATTCTGAATTGCATTACTATATTTCAGAATGCTTAATAATTAATTTTTTGTTTTTATTTTATACCCCATAAAGTGTTTTATTTCATGAATTATTCGCAGGACAAATATTTTTATATTCTTGGGGATATTCCGGGGAATCCATCTAGATGGCGTCTAGTTTTGACGTCTATTTTAACGGGAGAGGCGACATTTATCTCTTTAGATCAATATCCTCCCGGCAAAATTTCCATCTATATTTTAGCCATAGATTTGGCCCAGCCACTTTGCCAGCTAAACACCTCTTTGGCAGATTGTCAAGATTCCATTAGATCCCGTGTGGATCTCATGGAATAAAGTCCGCCCTAGACTGACGAGGGCCATTAGCCCGAAACCATGGTCTCTAGGTGGACGCTTTTCAGTTTGCCAAAGCTGGTGTTGTGGCTTTGTCACCGACCCGAGGCCGCTAGTTGCGGCGACGGTCAATAGATGGTGTCTAGTCTTGACGTCTATTTTGACGGGAGAGGCGACATTTGTCTCTTTAGATCAATATCCTCCCGGCAAAATTTCCATCTATATATATAATGTGTGTCTAAATCCTATACACCATCCTACATTGGAGAAACTGGAAAGACCTTAACAGAGAGACTCAATCAACACAGGACAGCCTTCAAAAACCATAGCCCTTTATCGTTACTTGTACCCCATACAGTTAGGCAAGGACATATGCCAGATTTTGATAATGCAATAGTTTTATACAACAATGTACAGGATAAACACACAAGATTATTTTTGGAGAGCTGGGCATCTATAGATGATAAAAATAGCATCAATAGGAAAATAGAAATAGCACAATCATATCTACAGTTAAAACAAAAATAGCCAAATATATTTCTTTGACTATAATATAAAGAGGAAGAAAAGGAATTGTGGTATGCTTGAAATATGAAGCTTCCTAAAGTTTTGTCAATGAAAGTACAGGGTGATCCAAAAGTCCCGCACAACTTTAAAAATTAATAACTCCGCGAATATTTACGCTAGAGCAATGCGGTAAACACCATTGTGTTCAGAATGCAATGGGATTTTTTTATGGCAAATAATGAAAAAATCGAAATTGATTTTAGTTACAACTTTATTCGCTAGATGGCGCCCTACCAGAATCAGCGATTCAGCGGCCAAATTGTTTGATAAATTGAAAATATAACTGAACACGACACGTATTTTTACTTTTTGAATACCAGGAAAGAACCCTAATAATATCAAATGATAAATTAATAAAACACCATTTCGCCAAAAGTTAGAAGAAATGGTTAACGATTTTTAAATACAATCTGAGATATGTAAAATAGGTATATGCAAATTAAAACATGTAGCAAAAAAAAAAAAAAAAACGGATATTTTTGATGCGGTTTTCTGGAATCCTCTCAGCTATTTATATTTCGAAAATAATAATTTTCTATTTTTTTAAATTCAACTCTCTCTCAGTATCGATTATATTTATTTTAATTCATTTGAAAAATATTTATCTATCTCTGATGATTTATTTTACTCTGGAATGCCGTTGTTGTTTTTGTCGTGTCCAATAAAGAGCCTCAGATTCTTTTCGTTTGGCCAACAAAAAATGTCCAATTTATATATACACATATATTCTTACATAATGAGACTTTAAAGAATGCAAATAATCTTCATCTATTTACATAGACAACACATCTCCCCCCTTAAAAATACTCCAGTCGGTCTGGGTTTCCTGGCTCTCTGAGGTCTAGGACTGCGGACGGGCACTTGCACAGCGGCAGCCTCCGGTTTAGGAGTGCAAGAGGGCACATGCACAGCAACAGGCCCTGGTATAGGAGTGCAAGAGGGTACGTGCACAGAAGCAGTCTCCTCTTTGTTTCCTGATGTAACCTCTGGAACCTCCTCTTCACTTTATTTCTGACTTCCACCTACAGGCTTCTCTCCTGATGTTCGAGGAATTATCAAATTTCTTGTCTCCACTTGTTTCTTTCTCACAGGTCGCAATTGATTGATATGCCTCTTATACACGACGCCTTCGCAACTTATAAGGTAGTGACGGTAGCTCAACAATTTCAAAATGGTACCTTTTTACCGTTTAGGTCCAGTTGCATAGTTGCGGAAATAAACCTCGCAACCTGTAGTAAACTGCTCCTGACTTCTTACGGCCTCATGAAATACCTCTCGCGGATTTCCCATCTTGGTATTAAATTCGAGAATCTTGATATTAAACTTCTATTCATTAGCAGTTCCGCCGGGGAATTCCTTTATTGCAGTTTGGGGGAATGCTCTATGAGCAAATAGGAAACTTTGTAGATTCGTCTCTAAATCATCCTTCCCATTATTATTTCTCAAAAAGTTTTTAAACTCTCTTACATATCTCTCAGCTAAACCATTTGTACTAGGATTATACGAACTGGTCTTAGTGTGCCGTATACCATTCCTTTTGGTAAATTGTCGAATTCATCGGAGACAAACTCTCTTCCGTTATCTGTAACAAAAAATTAGGGCAATCCAATTCTGGCGAGAATTTCTCTAAGATGACTTACAATCGTTTTTCTGGTAATATCTTTGATGATAAAAATTTCTATCCACTTTGAGTATGCGTCCACGAGAACCAAAAACATTCTTCCCATGAACGGACCCGCTAGATCAAGATGAAGTCGATGCCACGGTTTTTCGGGCCAAGTCCATTCCGAGATGGTAGCCGGGGGCATGCTAGCCGATTCTTGGAATACTCTACATTCTCTAGTTAACTCCTCGATGTTACTGTCTATGCCTGGCCACCAGAAAATACCGTCTGGCAATCATCTTCATTTTAACAATGCCCATGTGTATTTCATGCAAGTCATTTAAATTAAAGATCTTAATTTTTGGGGAATTACCAATCTTTCACGCCATTGAAGACAACCAAACCCCAAACTTAATTCATCATTGATCTTATAATGAGGAGCTAGTGGGTTTTCTCTCGGTACCCTTGTGAATTTCCAGTACAGTTGCCTTCTCTAACATTCCTTAATACTATAGACAGTATTTTATCTTGGGGCGTCTCATTAGCCACCTCCATAAAAGAGAACGGTACCTCATTCGACTTCCTAAGAAGAAGTACCTGGTCTTCATCAAGAGACTCCTGACACTCGATTCTAAAGTAGGACGTGACAATGCGTCAACATTGGAATTATCACTAGTTTTTTGAAATTCCACAGTATAATTA
Source organism: Cordylochernes scorpioides (assembly GCA_030710605.1). NCBI lineage: Eukaryota > Metazoa > Arthropoda > Arachnida > Pseudoscorpiones > Chernetidae > Cordylochernes > Cordylochernes scorpioides. The sequence goes on from CP092864.1 coordinate 155,144,070, forward strand.
AATGCAGCTAATTTTAAGGACCCTATTTTAATTCTGGATGATGCACATATGGGAATTGGTTTATGAGGTGAAAATATATGAATTAAGGGTTGGTTGTCTGTCACCAATACAAATTTTCGTCCCAGTAAGTATTGTCTGAATTTCTCAACGCCAAAAGTTATGCTCAACGCTTTCTTTTCTAGTTGAGAGAAACGTTTTTCCGCTTCAGTTAATGTTCTAGAAGCAAAAGCTATAGGGCATTCTTCCTTTCTATCATTTCTATGACTCAGAATTACGCCTAGTCCATATTCCATTAATAATGATTTACATTTTTTAAATAACATTCGATATTTTTTCGTCCAATTCCATCTACAATTTTTATTCAAAAGTTGATAGAATAGCGCTAAAATGTTTGCTATATTCTTTATGAATCTATAATAATAAATTAAGAGTCCTATGAAAGATCTCAATTGCGAAATATTCTTTAGGCTCAAGCGCCTCTATCACTGCTTTAATTTTATTTTATAAGGGATGCAGTCCATATTTATCCATTTTAAACCCTAAATATTCCACCGATTTCTTTTTAAATTTACATTTATATCTGTTTAACTTTAAACCTTTTTATAGCAATCATTTAAACACTAGATCCAACTTTTGTTCATGATCTTCAGTCTTTTCCTGCAACCAAAATATCATCTATGTAGCAGGCCACACCTGGCAAATCAGAAAATAGGCCTTCCATAATCCTCTGAAATTTATTTGGTGCTACCGCTACGTCATATGGTAGTCTTTTATAAGAAAACAACCTCTTTGTTGTGTTTATATCAAGAACAGCTTTGGCTTCTTCCGCTAATATTACTTGTAAGTAAGCCTGTGATAGGTCTAGAGTCGAAAGTACGGTGCTTGTAGATAATTTCGAAAAGATCTCATCGATCGATGGAATGGGATACCTATCTAGCTGTACATCTAAAATCACCACATATCCTTACACTACCATTCTTTTTTGATGCCGGTACTATTGGAGCGGTCCAATATGCATGAACTATAGGTTATAAAATGCAAGAATTCACTAAACGATCAATTTCATTCTCTACTTTGTTTTTTAGAAGGAAAGGTAAACTTCTGGCCTTACAAAACACAGGAGTCACATCCTTTTTTTTTAATTAAAATTTATTCTAACGTCCTTTAGACAGCCCAAATCTTTGTTAAACAAATCTGCATACCTATCCATCAAATTTTTATATATTTAAATATATTTCTATTATATTCATTATTTAAAATTTTAATGCTAAACAATATAGAATAATCAAGTTTCAACTGTTTAAGCCATTCTCTTCCTAATACAATTACCTGGATTTTTTCATTTACAACTATTAATCGTAAATATTGGTTGGCTTCTTTTACAAAAACATTTCTTTGATCTATAATCTCTATTGATTTACCACAAAAGGATTTAAATCTTAAATTTGTTGAAAATAATCGTTTACCTTGCCAATAATTCTTATAAATATCTTTAGGTATTAACGTAACTGGACTTCCTGTATCTATTGTAAAGCACAAAGAATATTCATCTACTGTTAAACTTATTGTGGCATCAGTTTCGCCCTGTACAGAATATATAGAGTCCTCTTGTACAAATTTACATCCCCACATTCTTTTACTAGCTTTGCAGACCCTACTTGAATGACCCAGTTTATTACATTTTAAAACAAGTCTTTGTTCTATGAGGTAAAACAGATGCCACGTGTGAATGTCTTTCACCACATCTATAACACACTATTTTGCCTTTGCCACTTTGCCTGAAAGGTCTATACTGCGCCGTACTATTATTGTACTCACCTTTTTTATCCTTTCAATTCACAGGGGATATCTTGGCCACTAATTTATCTTGTAATTCTCTTATATTTATCTCCGCCAATTCGAACGAGATCGCCACTGCAAAAACTTTATCCAGGGTGACATCGTCGTCCTCTTGTAGTAGCTTCTTTTGCAGGATTTCTGACTTGATTCCAGCCACAAAACGGTCTCGCATCATGGTTCCCAACATATGGACGAAAAATTCAATTCTCTAAGATATTCCGAAATTGATTCTCCTTCCTGTTGAATTCTCTTTAAAAATCTGCATCGCTGTGGTATCACTTTCTTCTTTGGATCCAAATGCAGCTTAATTCTTTAAATGATAGTATCATAGGGTTGATCTTTCATTAGACCAGGAAGAAAATGTCGTTTCCCTGCTTCAAAGTTTCAGAATCTGGTAGCGAGGTAAAAATCAGCACTTTAATCTCCTCCTTCAGATGCCAAAAAGAAAGCCTCAAATTTTTGTACAAAAAGATCGAAGTGTCCTCCACTGGGCTATAGCATCTAAAAGGTACTATTAACTTTGAACTTGTCATGCTGATCTTTTCTTTCCTTTGTTTTCTTGATCCAGATAGTTTAAAAGATGTAATCTTAACCCATTTTCCTATTTTTCCTCTCCATAATCCGAGAGTCAGATTTGTTCAAAAGATGTAGTTGTTATACTTGCATAGACACCGTTTTCCTAAGCTTTTTACTGGCTCTGTAGATCGCGCATCCTCGTCGCCACTTTTGTTGTGTCGTAATTAGACGTACAAGAGCTCAAACTTGACCATGGCCAACAACAAATGTCCAATTTATATATACATATATTTTTACATAATGAGGCTTTAAATAATACAAATAATATTCATCTATTACATAAACAACGGTTAATATATAGCGAGAAGAGTAGAGGACTGAGCACAGATCCCTGAAGTACACCAGCCCATGATCTTTGGTCCTGGAAAATGTTCCCATTGACCCGAACCTTTATCCTTCTTCCCCTTAAGAAGTCTGCAATCCAGATTAAGGTTTTTCCCCTTACTCCGATGTTGTGCAGCCTTTCAAATAATTTCTACACTCGATCAAAAGCTGAGGTCATATCCAGGAATACGGCCGTTGTCTTCTTTGGCGGTTTTTCCTAGAAATCTATTATTGATTGACAGAAGTAGAACAGTTATCAGTTGTAGAGTGTCCTGGATCTTTAGGCAGTTTGGTAGAAGTTTATTTTATTATTGTTAGTGAGCCAGAATATGAGCCTAGAGTGGATAATTCATTCTGTTATTTTACAAAGTATGCTGGTTAGAGCAATTGGCCGATAGTTCTTGCATTCCCTCAGCATCTTTGTTTGGTTTCAGTAATTGGCACTATAATTGATATCTTCCAATTCTTTGGTAGTTTACCAGTTTTTTTCATGAAATGTTCAGTTTTCGTAGAAGTTGATTTTTAGCTTCGTCTCCAAAGTGTTTAATCATTTGACAAAGATTAGAGCATCTCAGGTGACATCTTGGATTTAACTTTCCTATTGATGAATTTAGCTCATTCAGTGTGAAGTCTCTCGAGTAAATATCTTGTTGATGGTAATTTCTTGCTTGTTTAACTAACTTGTTTATATTATTTTCAGAGTCCTGCCTTCATTCGTATAGCTGAGTCTGGAAGTGCTTGAAAGATATTCAGCAATTATGTCAGCCATCTGTTTGTTCGTTCTCGCTGTTCATATCGGTTTGAGTATTGGAGGATTAGTGTTGGTTTTGATTGTTTTATAACACTAATTATATTCAGTGATGGCTTTCCTTTTTTGGATCCATTTTTTTCGCAGAATTCTGCCCATTTTTCTTGTTTGAATATCCAAATTTCTTGTTCTATTTTGTGACTAATTTCAATGAGTTCTGTGATTTAATTCTTCGTTGCACAGTTCTCCAAGCTTTTCTGTAATTTTTTTTCCAGTGTTCTTTTATTCTGTTGAAAATTCTCAATTTTGAATTTTAGGGTTGTTAAAATTGGTCTGTGGTCACTGATTGCACTTTTCAGAATTTTTCATTGTGTTGTGGGGTGCGATGTTGTAATTTATCGCTGTGATGTCTATTGCGGATTCTGTGCCTGTGGACTTGGATTGATAGGTGCTCTTTTCGTTATTTAAACGGCGTAAGGTCGAGGTCGGTTAGCATGTCCTCAACCTACTGACCTTTGTTATCCTGGACAGGTGATCCCCAAGTTGGTCTTCGGCGTTAAAATCACCAAGTATGATTGCGATATCCAAAGACGCTTCACTTAATGTCTCTATCAGGCCTGTATTGATGCTAGTATTACCGTGGTGATAAACATTTATGATTGGAATTGTTTATCTGTAAGATAGATTTCTATTGCCTGAGCTTCTGTCGTGCTTTTTCTAGGCTTACTCTGATTATAGGCGATTTCCTTAATTTGATTTCTAGAGTTTTAATCAAAACGGCTAGTCCTCCTCTGAATTTTCCCGGTCTGTCCATTCGTAGTGTTGTATAATCTTTGATATTGAATCTCAGATTCTGATTCAATTTTGTCTCCTGAGGACAATTAATATGTACATTGTTGTCACAGAGAAGACAAGTCAGCTCTTTATTTTCCTCTGGGTACCATTTATATTGAGTTGTAGTAGATTGAATGTGTCCTCGTAGTAGATTTCTCATCATGAGCTCGAGCTGCAGCTCCTGACGCGGGCGGTTACCCCGGACGGGGTAGCATTACTGGAGATATCAGTTTTGCTATTCATTTGAAAATGGGGTGCCGTTGCAACGTTAGTCATCTTGGAAACGAGCCAGAATTCGGTCAAATATTCCAAGGGTCCAGGGGGGGAGCGCAAGGAGGTGTGTCAAACTTCTCCTTCCCCCTGGAATGCCGTCACTACAGAATAAAGCACTCTTGGTGAATTTTTTCAATTGTGATTCAGAATCTGCCACTGAAGCTTTACGAGGCGTTTCGTTCCTTTAAAGATATTCGAAGCGGTAAAGGACCAATGAGTTGCTACTCTCTGAAGCGATTGATTAAAAGTTTTGAGGGAAACTGGATCTCTGGAAGCAAAACCTCGGAGTGGAAGACCATCGACCATGCAAGTCAGTGGCTGTTACGGTTTTGCAGAATGCTGAAGCTATTGAAACGTTATCCACGTATGGAGAAGTAAGTGCTAGACAAGTTCTTCTCGACAAACGGGGATTTCGTTTGGAACAGTTTGGAGAGAAAAAAACATTTAGAATTTTTCTATAAAAATATCCTAACAAAATTCAGAGTTTTCACGAGTTGAAAGTCAGCGATTTGAGAAGCGTCCAAGAATTCGCTGCATGGGTTTTCCGGCAAATTGATATTGATGAAAACTGGCTATCAAATGTTCTAAGAACAGATGATGCTCACTTTTATCTAAAGGGAGAATTTAACATTCAAAACTGCCTCATTTTGGCAACAGAAAACCCTAGGATTTTTACAGAAATACCACTTCATCAGCACAGAGTTACAGTTTTGTGTGGGTTCACTTCTTCTTTTATTATTGGGCCATTTTTCTTTGAAAAAATCAATGGAGGAACTTTTAAAACCGTTTTTGTAACTGGTGAACGTTATGTTCAACTTTTGAGAGAAAAGGTTATTCCCATATTGCAGGACAGACAAGCGCTAAGCGAAATAACATTTATGCAAGATGGAGGACCTCCTCATATCTCCCGCGGTGCCAAACAATTGCTGAAGGATACGTTCGGTGGAATTCGTTGATAAGTCGCCACTTTATATACCAGTGGCCTCCAATATCACCAGACTTGACGCCTTACAATTTCGGTTATGGGGGTACATTAAGTCGCGTTTTTATCGATGACGGCCTACCACATTGGCCATGTTGAAGGCTTCTATCAGATGGCACGTTTTATAAATTTCAACTATTTAATTGTGACCATTCTGTCATCTATCGTCTGCAGGCGGTGTTTGAGAATGAAGGGCGCCACATTGAGCAAGGATTGTGACCTAATACAAGAGAGAAGGCAGTTACCTCATGTGTTATATTTTGCAGCTCTTTGTTTTGGGTTAGGGGAATAATAAATGCTGTCCTCACATCTTGACTCTTTCTTTTTCTGTAAACAGTATTTTTTTTGTTTGTCATTTGCCCACATTTTATATTATGTCGTGCAGGCCAAAGTGTTATAACTTCTCGAATAACACTGGTATACACAATTTTACCCCTTATGTTTAGTTTATCGCTTTTCGCTCATTAGAAGAAATAGCATAAGGAATAATCTCTGTATCCCCCCCCCCCAACTTTAGATATTTTGCGCAAAAATAATACAAAATGATTTTACTACCACATTTTTCAAGGCAAAAGGTCGATTTAAATATGATTTTTTTGAGGGGATACATTTTCAAAATTATGTACAGTATAATAAACAATGATAACATTTGACAAACCCATAGGATATTTGGAATTAAAGTACAACAAATATAATTTGTCACTCCCCTCTATATTTCATTTTTGGATCATGACAAATATCCAGTTAAATAGTCAAGTGTCGACAATTAGTCAAGAAACTATACATTCCTTATAGCACGAAATCCTATAGTAGTGCCATCTAATTTTTGGTACTAATTAACATTTCAAAAATCGGTGTATTGATATCAGTAGTTATTTTCAAACATTCAATTTATTTCACAAAACTCCATCTAAAATATAAATATTTTTTGCTACATGTTTTAATTTGCATATACCTATTTTACATATCTCAGATTGTATTTAAAAATCGTCACCAATTCTTCTAACTTTTGGCGAAATGGTGTTTTATTAATTTATCATTTGATATTATTAGGGTTCTTTCCTGGTATTCAAAAAGGAAAAATACTTATCGTTCAGTTATATTTTTCAATTTATCAAACAATTTGGCCGCTGAATCTCTGATTCTGGTAGAGCGCCATCTCTCTCTAGCGAATAAAGTTGTAACTAAAATCAATTTCGAAATTTTTATTATTTGCCATAAAAATCCCATTGCATCCTGAACACAATGGTGTTTACCGCATTGCTCTAGCGCAAATATTCGCGGAGTTATTAATTTTTAAAGTTGTGCGGGGACTTTTGGATCACCCTGTATTTTAATGAATATTTACATAGGAAAGATAGTCACACCAAACACAGGTACACAAACAGTTGAGTTTTAAAGGAAATATACTAATTTTATTCTAGAGAGAGTCTATTACATCCTATATAAAAGCCTGGAAATCTGTAGACCACATTAATTTAGGGATTATAATTCTATATATTCTATAATTCTACAATATATTTAAAATTTTGATATGTGCGTAAATAAACTTTATTTTCTTGTATAATTATTGCGCTAAAATGTAAATTTGAATAAATTTCACTCTCTTTGAAAATAGAAATAATATTTATAATTAAAAAGGCATATATTGAATCAATATATCAGTTATTTTACCACTATTTCAGTTGGCTGAACGCCAAACTTTATCAAGGTGTTATAACATATTTAATGTGTGTCAACAACAACTCAGGGCCACATAGCGTCAACAGAATTAAGTTTAAAAATATTTTGATATATTCAATGGGAGAAAAATATTTGAAATATATATTTATATTATGGACATAATATATTTTTTTAATTATGGGTGTGAATAATTTTAAATTAACAATAACGTTTTTAAAACTTAATTCTGCTTGACGTTATGTGGCGCTGAGTTTGTTGAAAAACATTAAATATGCTATAACACCTTGTTAAAGGTTGGCGTTCAGCCAACTGAAATATTGGTAAAATAAATGATATTTTGATCCAATATATGACTTTTCAAATTAAACATAATATTATGGATTGCTCTATTTTTTCAAAATATATATATATTGAATATATGTACATAAAATAGTTTAAACCTTTACACGCAAATATCCATATAGGATATAGCATGTGTTTTGTAATAAATAAATAAAAAATATTAGTAGAGTTGAACAGGTGTACAGAATATTAGACTTCTGCGTAGTCTGAAAAATTATTTAATACTAGCCGAATGACCCGGGCATCGCCCGGGTTTTACCCGATTAAATGTTTTTATTCAAATAATATTCGTTACAATTATAAATTGGCGCCGTGGATTTCATTCTTGTGAAACATCCCACTCCAAACTTTGTGTGTTTTTAAAATATACAACTAAAAATGTAAATTTTCACAACGATATTTGAAAAGTATGTTATTTTGATTTTCAAATACTATTCGTTACAATTATAAATTGGCGCCGTGAATGTCACTCTTTGTGAAACGTCCCGCTCCAAACTTTACAAGTACATTAGGTCAGCTGATATTACCTCCTATCTTCACCGCTAGAGGCGCTGCTCGCGAGCGAAAGTTTTCAAATAACTTCTATATACTGTTAAAATTTCAGTCAGATTAGTTATGTATTGTGGACGTGTATAGCCGACAAACATACATACACTTACCTTTATATACAAAGGGATGTATCACATAATATATTGACAGACATGAAAAATCAAGTTTTCAAAAAATAACTTCTGAAAAATAAATCCAAGAATAATGAAGGTGGTCTCTTATGATAGGTATAGCCAAAACCTTCTTCACATTCAACTTCATTATATTTCAAAATGGGAATATAACAACATATAAAAACATCTTTTCAAAATTAACTTTATATTTTATTAAGATATAAAATTTGAAAAAAGTGTTTCGCAAGTTACTCCTCACAATGACAGCAGATCCATTAATACTTCTATTTTACATATTATCTTTGAAAGTATATAACATAAGTATAATATAAATCGTTTCGAAAAGTGGTTTTATATTTATTTGACCATTTAGGATTTCATTTCACTTGCTCACTCGCAACGACAATGCAAAATATATTTGGAACACTCTTATTTTAAAATAATAGAAAAATTTATAGTAATATATAGGTAATCCCGAAGCGTAGAACAATGTATGTACTTGTGTATATACTGTACATGTACAGTGTATATATTCAAGCATTAAAATAATTTTTGAACAAAAACAATGATGATATGTTAGGCATATCGGATTAATTCTGAAGGTTTTTGCCTAAAACCCAAGGTTGGTTATATTTTGGCATCACCAACTGAGAAACATCTTTATATTTGGGACAAATAAGGGAATATTATATATATATACAGTGGACCCTCGGTTTACGAGCACCTTGGAGTGCGAGCTTTTCGCAGTACAAGCAAAATATTTTGAAATATTTTACCTCGGATTACGAGTGAAATTTCGCATTTACGAGCAACTCGTGATGGTTACCCATAATCGTGATGGATGAAAATTCACTGGGATCCCTCCCTTCAGAACAGATTCGGGAAATATGTAAAATGTGGGAAACTGTGCATTTGTTCGTAGCAAGAAGAATTGCCCAAGTTTCAATTATTAAAAATAAGAAATTAGTTTCGCACTACGAGCGTTTTGGAGTACGAGCATGGCTCTGGAACGGATTATGCTCGCAAACCGAGGGTCCACTGTATATATATATATATACTAGACGAATGGCCCGGGCAACGCCCGGGTTTTACCCGAGTGCGTATATATTTTAAAAATGTTTTAATTAAAATACTATTCGTTACAATTATAAATTGGCGCCGTGGATGTCTCTCTTGTGAAACGTCCCGCCCCAAACTGTGTGTGTCTTGAAAATATAAAAATAAAAATGTGAACGGAAAAATATGTCCAGGGTAGCCTAGTGGTCATGGCATCTGCCCGGTAAGCGGAAGGTCGTGGGTTCGATTCCCATCCCATGACACTTTTTTTATTTTATCCATTCTGACCAAATTCTATCCGTGAACTTCACACAGAGAGAATAAGGCAATTATATAAGTAGATAATCCAAATTGTGCCTTATCACACAATATTTTTTTATTTGGCCTTATTACATTGTGTTTATAATCTATGACGTAATGCCGGCGGCGCGCGCCCGTTGGCTGCCGGCGAGCACGTGACCTCCCTGTGCGCGCGCATCCGTGACAGAACCGGCCCATGACGGTCGTGACTATATATGGATAATAATAATAATATAATAATAATAATAATAATAATAATAATAATTATTATTATTATTATTATCATTAGATAATGATAATGATCATAATGATGATGCGCGCGCATCCGTGACAGAACCGGCCCATGACGGTCGTGACTATATATAGGGATATACGAATGACCCGGGCAACGCCGGGTTTTACCCAATTAAATGCTTTTATTCAAATACTATTCGTTACAATTATAAATTGGCGTCGTGGATGTCATTCTTGTATAATATATAAATGAGTTTTAAATTTGTAAAAAAAAAAAAAAAATGCATCGGCCGGGAATCGAACCCCAGCATTCTACCACTGAACCACCGATGGTTATGAAAATTCCCATCCGTGAGCTTCAGACAAACAAACAGACAGAATAAGGCAAATATATAAGTAGATATATAGATAATCCAAATTGCACCTTATCATTAGATTAGGTCTTATTACCTTCTAATCTATAATGCAAATTGTGCCTTATCATTAGATTTGGTCTTATTACCTTCTTTCTAATCTATATTCCAAATTGTGCCTTATCATTAGATTTGGTCTTATTACCTTCTGTTTATAATCTATAATCCAAATTGTACCTTATCATTAGATTTGGTCTTATTACCTTCTGCATCTAATCTATATTCCAAATTTTGCCTTATCATTAGATTTGGTCTTATTACCTTGTGTTTATAATCTAATATTCCAAATTGTACCTTATCAGTAGATTTGGTCTTATTACCTTCTAATCTATAATCCAAATTATTTGGATAATGATAATGATCATAATGATGGTGCGCGCGCATCCGTGACAGAACCGGCCGGCCGGCCCATGACGGTCGTGACTATATATGTTGATGGATAATAATAATAATAATAATAATAATTATTATTATTATTATATCATTAGATAATGATAATGTTCATAATGATGATGCGCGCGCATCCGTGACAGAACCGGCCGGCCGGCCGGCCAGCCGGCCCATGACGGTCGTGACTATATATGTTGATGGATAATAATAATAATATAATAATAAAACTCCGCCTTTGCCGGTCCCAAGCCCGGATGAAAAAGGAGGAGGGGGAGCAGTAACAAGCTCGGTAAAAAACCTGGGTTCAGCTGGCCCGGCTGATAGTACCCTGTAAGGGCTCCTGATCTAGGGATACAGGATGAGCAGCGTTTGTACTCCATGTAGGAGCGGCTGCACATGGCGTCTGTTCCTCATGTTAGAGGCGGCCATTTCTTTTGGAGCTAAGTCGGCCTGCCACTGAGTAGTGATCCCAGTCTTAACGACAAAGGCAGACGCATTCTACTTCATCCAGTGTGAAGATAAGAAAGAAGAAGAAAGAAGAAGATATTTTATTTTCCAAAAGGTTACAAGTTTTTCTCTAAAAAGTGTAGCGAATGGTCAGTCTATTTACATATTTTTATTTACAACTTCAATAAATGACAACAGTAAAAGTAAACAAAGCTATTTACATTTGCTATCATGGCTCCTGGTCAGTGCTGTGGCCCTTGCCGTTATGGTCCCCTGATGTCCTGCAGCTCTCCAGCAGTCTTTCTATGGCCTCTACTAGTGGCTCCTCGATAAGATGGTCCCCTGGCCTTGATCCATTCTTGTCTGTCAGGTCTCCTGTCATCTGCTCTAGGTCGTTCTCCTGGATCTCTTCTATGGTCGTCGTATCCCTGTGCTCCATGTCCGGTGTTCCACCTTCCTCGTCATCACATGCCAGCTCCCTACATCGTTCCAACAATCTATCCATGGCTTCCATTTCTTTATTTCTCTGTAACTTATCGTAAGGTTCATTCTTCTTTTCTGTTGAGATAATTTCCATCGTCTTTTTTAGCACCAGGGATTGAATATATGCAAAGTCCCTTTTTCTTATGTTTATTTCCTTCCTGTATTGTTTGTTATATTTGGTTACTATTCCATCCCATGTTAAGACTATCGGCACTACTTTTACGGGCATTTTTTCAGTTTGGGCCATTTCCCTCGCCAGTATCTGGTATTTTCTTTTCTTTGTCAGCTCCGTAGTTTGGATATTGTCTTGGGAGGTAACCCCTATCTCTATGATTGTTATGTCTTTTTTTATTTTGTCATATACTATTATATCAGGTTTGTTAGCTCTGATATTGATATCGCTTATCATTGGCAGGTCCGTTATTATCTTGGCGTATGAATTTTCAATCTTAGTCGTTATTTTGTGGAGCTTTATCTTCTTGTTCTCTGTGAAATTATATTTTCTTGCCAAGTTGAAGTGGACGCATCTCACCACTTCATTATGCCTCTCAGTGTAGTCGTAAGGAAGCAATCTTCCACAGTTTGTAGCAAGGTGGTCCACCGTCCTCTGTACCTTTTCACAGTGAGGGCATTTCAGGTTCTTATCCTTCGGGAACACGTTTCTATCTTGTATGAACATGTAGAATCCTTCATTTTGTGGTGTGTTGTTTCCCGTTTTGAGCCACTGTGAGGATTCTATCATGTCCAATAGCGGTTGGTCTTCATTTTTAAAGAATGTTCTGTGGATTATTTTCTGGCCAATGATTTCTCTTAGATTTTCAATCTGTTTTTCTTTCAGAGTTTTCATTGTGATGTTTTGGGCTTCTATTTTGTACTTGTTTTCTATAATTAGTTGGATGTGCGTGAGCATTGTGTTTTCGCCCTGTTCACACGCTTTAATGGCTTCCTTTCTTTTTGTTGTCTCCCCCCCAAATATATACTTGTAGAGGCTTAGCAGAATTCTTTCGTTTTTTTTGGACCAAGTTCACCAATCCTCTTCCCATTTCTTCGCGTTGAAGATATAATCTTTCTTTATTTGCTGGCTTAAGATGGATTTTGAATTTGCTCAGCGTTGTTCTCACCTTTTGGTCCAACATTTCTAGTTCTCGCTCACTAAACTCCACGATTCCAACGTAGTAGTTTATGAGCGAGAGCGAAAATTCGTTGAAAGCAGCGAAGAGGTTTTTAGCGTTCAGCTTGGTTTCCGCTAAAGATTCCATTCTGGATACTATTTCTCTTTTTATTCTCTCTTTATTTTCTGGGACGACTGCGCTGGTGTTATCCTCTAGAACACCTAAATATTTATATGTTTCTTTTTCTGCCAGTGTCCCAAATTCCTGAATTTCTGTGGAGTTTGTCGCTGTTTTTGTCGGGTTGATTTTGAAGCCTATATTATTCAAAAGCTGAGTTGTCTTGTTCGCTAAGAGCTCAAGATCCTTGTCGCTATAGGAAAATATTTTTATGTCGTCTATAAACAATAGGTGATTTATTTTAATTTTTTCCTCTCCCACTCTCATCTCCACTTGGGGACTGTCTTCTTTGTTGAGCTCCCTTGTTATCGGCTCGAGGCACATGACGAAGAATAGAGGTGATAGCCCCATCTCCCTGCAATATTCCTCTTTCTATTTTCACTGTTTTGAGGCACTGCTTGCCATAGTACAACTGTGCTTGCCATTTGTCTAGGGCAATTTTTGCGAATTGTTGAATTTCTTTTGGAACTCTTGATGTTTCCAATATCTTAAGCAAGTATTTGTGGTCGATGCTGTCGAAAGCTTTCGCTATGTCGATCCACATGGTTTTCAGTTTATTTGCGTGTTCTTTGCATATAGCTTTGTTTAATAAGACCTGTTCCTTGGCGCCTTGAGTTCGCTGCGTCGTTCCTATCTGATTGATAGACAGATATCGTTCCTTATCTATGTATTTGTTCAGCTTTCTAGATAATATCCGCGTGATTAATTTGTACAGGTTGCTCATGCAACTTATGGGGCGGTAGTTCCTGGGGGTGTTCTCTCCTCCTTTAGGAAACAAGAGGTTTTTGCAGTAAACATCCAATCTGGAATTGTTTCTGGATTCTTTATAGCTTGAACAACGGCTTTATATAGATCTTCGTGTAGCGGGGTCAATTTTTTAATAAAGAAATTATAAATTTTATCTATACCGCCTGCTTTCCAATTTGGCAAATTTTTCAATGTTTCCTCGAATTCTTCTTTTGTTATTTCTATTTGCTCGATAGGTTTGTTTGTTTTCTCAATATTCTGGATGAGGTATTCCGGAATATCGAGGTCTTGATTCTTCGCCCAAGTTTTGGACCAGAAATTTGTTAAATCTTCTTCATTAATGGGGCCTTCATTTGCTTTTTGTGGCTTTAATTTTCTGTAAAATGCTCCCCTATTCAGTTCAAACATATAATTTGTCTTATTAAATTCACTTCTTTTTTCTGATACCTCTATTCTTTTCTGTATTACTTTTATTTCTTGGTTTATTTTTTCTTGAACTATTTTTAAATCTGATATTTTCCTGGGGTCGCTTCTATATTTCTTGGCTACTTGTTTTACCATGTGGTTTTCTTTGCTGTTCATTTTTCCAGATTCTATTCGTTTTTCAATTATTTTCATCATATTTTCTTTCTCTTGGATTGATTTGTTCAATGGATATTTCCAGTCCCCCGCTCTTTGCGGCTTTTTGGTTAACTGTTCATATGCCATTTGCGCTGCATAAATAATTTTGCTGATTTTTTCCAAGTTCAGATTCCCATTAGGTTTTCCTCAATGTAATTGTTAATTTCCTCTAGAATATGCTTTTTATATTTTACGTATGGGATTTTGAACGTCGATGTCCACTCATTAACTGGTTTGTTCGAGCATTCTTCTGTCGCTTTCTCCATTGCCCTTGTTACTCTCAGCCGCAATTCTATGTTTACTGGGTTATCGCTGTTTGCCTCTTCATTTGTTTCTTTTTCCTTATCTGGTTGGCTTACTAGTCCTGATGAATCCCTATCTTCCCTTTCGTTTGTTCTCTCACCTTCCTCTTGGCCTATTTGGTTATTGGTGATTTCACTATCGCAAGTTCTACTGTCACTGGTTTGCTCGCCGTTGTCTGGAACATTTGAAGGTACTTTCTCTTTCGTCTTCTTCCTGACTTTGGCTTACAACAGGTGCAGATCCGTTGGATGTCCCTCTGTATTCATTGACGATATCTATGTATCTTTCGTCCTTGATAAGCTTGTAAACCTTTATTCTTAGAGTACCAAGATTTATTGCGCGTCCAAATCGGCTTTTTTCGGTATTCTTCTTGGATTTTAGGCCAAGAATTTCTTCCTGCCCTTCCCTTTCTATCGGCATATTTATAAAATGATTGGATAAGAAAGATATTCTCACTTCCCTCTGTATCTCATCTGACTGGCTGGAGTGACCATTCTGCCTCAAGTTAATGTAGGATTCAAGTTGATATTTTCTTGAAGGTTGTTTTCAGCCATTCACAATCTGATAAAGAAGAAAAATGGAAATAAATTTCACACACACAAATCCTACCAACATGAACAAAAATTATTATTATTATTATCATTAGATAATGATAATGATCATAATGATGATGCGCGCGCATCCGTGACAGAACCGGCCGGCCGGCCGGCCAGCCGGCCCATGACGGTCGTGACTATATATGTTGATGGATAATAATAATAATATAATAATAAAACTCCGCCTTTGCCGGTCCCAAGCCCGGATGAAAAAGGAGGAGGGGGAGCAGTAACAAGCTCGGTAAAAACCTGGGTTCAGCTGGCCCGGCTGATAGTACCCTGTAAGGGCTCCTGATCTAGGGATACAGGATGAGCAGCGTTTGTACTCCATGTTAGGAGCGGCTGCACATGGCGTCTGTTCCTCATGTTAGAGGCGGCCATTTCTTTTGGAGCTAAGTCGGCCTGCCATGAGTAGTGATCCCAGTCTTAACGACAAAGGCAGACGCATTCTACTTCATCCAGTGTGAAGATAAGAAAGAAGAAGAAAAGAAGAAGATATAATAATAATAATAATAATAATAATAATAATAATTATTATTTTATTATCATTAGATAATGATAATGATCATAATGATGATGCACGCGCATCCGTGACAGAACCGGCCGGCCGGCCGGCCAGCCCGCCCATGACGCTCGTGACTATCTATATATAGGGATATATTATAAACTTTTGTAAAATAAAAAAAATGCAATTTTTATTAATTTTATTATTTAATTATATTTTTGAAAACCAAAACTTTTTTTTTTACATCATTCAATCAATTTTTATTTACTTTCAATTGTTTAAGAAATAATCGTTTTTCTTAAGAGAGTGAACAGAGAGTCATTGAAAAGTTGGGAATAAATTAAAATATGGTTGATGTAGCTATCTTTTTCAAACAAAACTTGGATATATTTTATTTAAGTCAATAATTTCTCGATATATTCAGAATTTTGAAAATAATTAATAAGATTATATATCAATTCTTATAATAATTTTAAAGCAAAAAATATAAATGCATAGTGATATGTATAATTTATGAAAAAGAAATATCACGAAAATATTATTTCTCTTTTGAATTTTAGGTTTTTTTTTTGTAATATTAAAATGTCACGAACATTTTTTTAATGGAGGAAGGAAGAGATTTTTTTTAGATTTCTTCCTCTCTTTTGAGGGTATAAGCTAATATAAAAAGCAAAATTGGATTTTTCCTGAGTTAAAATCTCTTGCATCATACACACAGACATTGAATTTATACAAAGAAAATTCATTTATTTGAAATTCATAAAGAGGATTATTCACAAGTATATATACAATTTTCAAAAGAAACCTATTTGCCAAGCCAGAGGTATTCTTCAGAGAGGTGCCTTCTTACCCAAAAACAGTTCATTTTAGATTTGAAAACTTTCTTTTGTAGAGGCATCTTCTAGCAGGAAATTCCAGCAGTATGTTTTACTACAGTCATTTATTTTCATCTCGTTATCTTCTTAATTCAATGATACATTTTCGTTGTTGTTAGTTTTCTTCTGATGTTTTGGCTACTTTTAATGTTTTTTGGCATGACGTTGAAGATAGTCTTTACGGCAGAAGCTCTCGGTACATTGTGAACATTTAAATGGCTTTTCTCCAAGATGAATGCGCACATGTGTCTCAAGTCTTTGTTTTGTGGGAGTTCTGAAATTGCAAAATTCACATTTGAAAGGTCTTTCTCCTGTATGTGTTCGGGTATGTGTTTCCAAATGTGAGGACTTCAGAGTTGTATAGTCACAAAACATACAATTCAAATAATTTTTGTTATCATGATCATATTCATGAAGTTTCAAATTTGATTTCCCGGTTGTGACAAAGTCACATCTTGAACATTTGAAGTGTTTCCCTTTTGCATGGAGTTCTTCATGGCTTTTTAAACTTTTCAACCATTTGGTTGTAAAATTACAATGTTTACATTTGTGGGAAATAACTTTGAAGTGATTATCACGCTTGTGTCGAGCAAGTGAAAGTCCCATTTTAAACGAAGCTTTACATATGTCACATTTATGAGTTCGGTCCATAGCGTGAATATCTATATGTACTTTGAGATGAAACTTGGTAGTTGTAGTATATACACAAGTTTCACAGCTAAATTTTCGAACATCTGAATGATTTGTTCTATAATGCTCCCAAAGTTCTTCCTTGCTTTCAAATATATTCTACAGTATTGACATTCCTTAAACATTCGGCCATTTTCGAAAACGTCCTTTGCCACCGATATTCCTGGTATATTTCTCTTCTGTAAACACACAAAAAATGTTTTTTTTTTAATGTAAGCCTATTATAACCTTTGTATAATCCTGGAAGTAAGGTTTAAATTGGGAAATTTTATTATAAATTTTAAAGGTGAGAGGAAAACGTTTTGCAATATAAACTATATCATAAAAGAGGCATATCCTGATCACACACATGAGCATTTCAGATGGCAGAGCGCCATCTAATGAAATAAAAATCAACTGAACGTTTTTTAATGATTGTTCCATAATATTTGGTCAACCCATTTTCTTGATAAAGTCATTTTTCAAATATATATATATTAATTTATTATTGTGTTATACTTACCATTTTCATTATTTGTGAATTAATTATTTTGTGCTTGCGAGTTAATAGAAATGTCTGAAAAGAAGTAGAAGAAATAGCAAACAGTGTTCACTATATTATTTGAAATGTTCTAAAATAATTAAATGAAATTATTTTTAAAATATATTATTATTATATTTCAAATTAAAATTTATTTTAAAATTTTTAATATTTCAGTATATTAATTTATGTTAAATACAAAAATTATTAAAACGCGCCGTCTACATTAAAATCTGTCTTTGGAGATTTCAAAGGTTAGCTGAACTTCCTGGGTAGTTGGTGTTCTACGCTCCAAGAACACGTGTTATATATATCTTTTTCTTTCTTATATATATTGTCATAATTTGCCTAATGTCCCAGAGGTGTAATTTATATTCGCCATATTTAGAATGTTTAAATGTGAATACAAATTTACCCATCTATAAATCTGTACAAAATAAACGTGGGGGCCAGCGCGCGCAGGCGAATGCTATGGCACGCCGCCGCGTGCGCACGCTCACGAGTGTGAAACAAATTATTTTTCGAAGCTTACATACACAACAGCTGCACCTTTCCATTCGACCACGACAGGTACGACATATATATGCAAATTCAAATATTCTCTAAATATAGGATGGCCAAAAGAATTAACCTTCATAGAGGGTCAAAATATTTAGATTTGAACTATTTGGGTAACGTCAAATGCATAATAAAATAAATATATAGAAAAACAAGCGGTTTTATTTGATATAATACTCTCCCAATATAGGGTTTGGATGATTTTGAAGAATTAAAAAGTACATATAATTGGGAAAATGGAGTTCCAATAACAGCTCAAAATCAGAGAAGTTGAAAAACAAGTCAATATAAACTTTTATCAATATTAATATCAAAAGGATGAGATCGACTTGTCATCACATAACACACCAAGAGAAACATATAGGATGTTGGAAAGTACAAAAGCAAATCAAGTACAGTTAAACCTGTCTAGAGCGGCCCCCCTGAATAGTGCCTTCCTCTCTATAGCGCCCAATTTTAAATACGTAGAACAATGCGATTTAAATTAAAGTGACCTGTCTATAGCACACTCTCTCTATAGCACCCTATTTTGGTGAGTCCCAAGAGGGGCGCTATAGACAGGTTTAACTGTATCATGTAAATTGAAATGTGTGCCTGTTAGATTACTACTGTAAAATTGATCAAAATTGGGTAAAAGTTGTCGTTTAACAACAAGTCACAATTAGGGATCCAATCCCTTTTCTGAGAGACAAAGCTTTAAAGGACCCGATTCTTACAAAATTC
>CP092864.1:155165186-155271966 GCA_030710605.1 Cordylochernes scorpioides
AATTGCCAGTAAATTCATTTGTACAAAGTGTTAACGATAGATGGCAATTACATTTATAAATTTAAAGTAGGCATTGCTAAGAATGTTACATGTGAGGTAAGTTCAAATGAAATTGGAGCCGGAAGATGCGAAGATACCTAAGAATAAGAGATTCAGCGTGAACAGAAATAAGGTGCTACATGAGGCAATGTGAGGAACATCACTTTTTGTGGGGAAGTAAAAGAGATTTTTTTATAGAACAGATTAATCAGAATCCTATTAAATCCTCATAAAATATCTTTTTCACTCCAATGTGACATGATCGCCCTTATCTCTGACTTTAAACCTTATAAAAAATTTCTATTTTCAGTAGAAGCGGAGAGGGAAGTCTCGAATTTTTTGTCCCCACGGGATGTCCCGAGTATTTTTATACGACAGACTTAGTGGAAATTCTTAATGCGTTAATTCTACAATGAGAAGTAAATGTAACAAGATATTATTTACAATTATAAGTTACAAAGTATTAAGTGTTGAATTCAATTGAAATATTTGAAAGCATATAGAACTATAATATGATATATATTGAAGTTTGAGAAATCTCCATAATTAAAATTATAATTAGAATGATTTATACATTGAATTTATAAGTATTTTAGTGTTCCGATATTTCTAGGGGCAACTCGCCTCTCTTTATCGAGGATGTTTGTGTTTCTCACTAAAACACGTAAGCACGCGTACACCACTCTCGTTCTACAAGGCCAATGAAAGAATTGTATCTTTGATTTAAATATTACATTCAGTATATATATACAGCTAACAATTATATATAATATTATATATTAACACCATTATTATTATTTTATCTACATATTTATAATAACTTTAAAATTGATTTCTTTATAAATCTCACAATATAGATTCAACACAAACTATAATCAAAGTGTTGACAAAAATATAAATTGCTTTCAAGTTTCAAACCTGATCTCGCACCACCATTCAATAATTGATCAGGATAAGCACAAGTCTCAAAGATAATATACATCGAGGCAAAGCTATCTGAAATGTTATTGTAAGAGAGAAAGTTGATTTTTACTTATCAGAGAAACGGCACCACAGAGATGACGCGGATAAATTGTATTTGACCATTGACCACCGTTTCGAGGCAATGTGTTAAATACAACTTGCCAATTATAAATTAATCTTCGTTGGATTTCGACCCGCGATTGATAAATGTCACAGCTCCAACACCTCCTACAATCGGCCAGACAAGACCCCGAACATCATGACCTTCCTGGACTGGACCACTGTCTCAAATATACCTTCTGAACATCACATCGCTGCCTTTTTCACATCAATATAAGTATCAAGAACATCAACCTGTCATACATGTTTATATATGAACCAAAAAACTAAACATGTTTAAATGCGCATCGTTTTTTTCCCCCAGGATTAAAATCCATAATGGGAAGGACACATAGAGATCAGCTATAATGACTCGAGCTGTCATTGTCAAATCCAGGACTCGAGACACCTACTGCTTGAATGCCCATTTCTCTTTATCGCTAGACAACAGACAATGTTGTAGATCTATATCAATTTGTAAATACTAGAGATAATTATCATAGATTTAACTATTTTTGTAAATATATTTATTACTATCTTTCTAACTTGGAAGGATCAGGTTCCTAATATATCTTATTCTTTAAAATTTATTTTCTTGTATAATATGTTTATGACTTAAGAAAAAGGCATCTCCTTATCGTGCAACTGAAAGTTGCTGATGGCTTAGCCATCTATCGGAATAAATATAAACTAGGCATGGATTTTTAATTATTCCAGAATATTCCAGAATTATTTTTTCTCAATTTATAAACCTTATACCAGTACAATGTCACATTTTACTATTTTTTCACATGTTTATAACTGCTTCTGTTTAAAAATGTAAATCAACGCAATTTGCTCTAGCCGAGATATCACGTTTTGTGTGTTGAAATAAAGTGAAAAATGACACATATTTTCGATTATTCTTCACTGTACGCCTATGTTGAAGGCGTTATAAGATCTTTGCAGTAGAATTCCTCCCAGGAAGTCAATAAGCCGACCGGACTGTCGCGGCCAGATGTAGGGGCGCATGTCGCGATCGATGGCGCACCTGAGTTCTCCTCTCCCGGAATCCTTGGCTCTGTATTCCGAGTTTTGGAGCAGATCTTAATAATATAAACTTCAATCTACTTTTCTACGTATTGCTTCAAAGAGTTCTAGTGAAGTTATTTTAACTCCCTTCCTCCTAGATTCAGATATTTAAACCAAAAAACATCCTAATTATTCCATCATATTTATAAATTTAATTGCCATCTATCGTAAATATTTGCGACAAATAAATTTACTGGCAATGCGTTTATTTTCTATAATATCATCAAATATTATCTCTACAGACCTTATTGCAATGATATAAGTTATTGATGAGTCAAGCCCTCTCATTCAATAACTTATATCATCGCAGTAAGGTCTGTAGAGATAATATTTGATGATATTAATGAAAAGAAACACATTACCAGTAAATTTATTTGTTACACCCTCTCATTCAATAATTTATATCATTGCAGTAAGTTCTGTAGAGATAATATTTGATGATATTATTGAAAATAAACACATTGCCAGTAAATTTATTTGTTACACCCTCTCATTCAATAACTTATATCATTGCAGTAAGGTCTGTAGAGATAATATTTGATGATATTATTGAAAAGAAACACATTGCCATTACATTTATTTGTTACACCCTCTCATTCAATAACTTATATCATTGCAGTAAGGTCTGTAGAGATAATATTTGATGATATTATTGAAAAGAAACACATTATCAGTAAATGTATTTGATACAAATTTTATTTCGTCATAACCTTTCCTTCGGGTCGATGCTCTTTATAGGAGGAGGAGGCTATGTGACGAAGAAATATAATTTATTATTTAATTTGATTATTCAATTTAAATATTTGGAAACAGATTATTTTATATTTGTAAAATCATCATTAATTTGTCTAGCTTGCTGTAGATAGTTTGCTCTCTAGCTGTAGATAGTTGGGTTGATAATTGTCAACTAGTCGCCGTGACGTCATCAATAAATACTTTCACGCTTTCAGTTTACAAAGACGATTTCTATGCTACAATATATTGGAATGAATAAAGCTTGACGTTCAGCCGACCGAAATATTGGCAATGAAATATTTTAGTCAATACAATATATGCCTTTTTATTATATATATATATAAGTAGATTTAAATATAATTTATATGAAAGATAGTTGCATTAGAGAAGAAGTAATGATAACCAAAAACAAATTACAAAAATATTACTTTTAAGGTATCAAAAATTTATGTAACACCATAGGGTTATAACAAGTTCAGGCTGTAGCATCGGCAGCTACGCGTTATAAAAGCAGAACCTAGGGGGGGAAAGAGATTTGAAGATATTAAGATAAGAAAAAGAGCAAAGACAGAACCATGTTAACTTTTTATTAAACTTTATATATATATTATAAATAAAAAGATTTTCCTGCTTATTTTTTTAATTATTTTAAAGATTGAGATTATGATCTTGAGATTCGATAAATTTTGGAATATATTAGTATTAAGTCAATGGTATGCAGTCGTGGCAAAAAAAATATTGAAAGTATAATAATAATATTGGAGATTAGAAATAGCTTTAATTGAGCTTATGGAATATAGAAAACATAATTTGATAAAAGTACTGCCTGGCTTAAGGCGAGTAGAATTAAAAAATGAAAAACTTATTTACATAATTTACAAAAGGTTTGAGCCGGCCATCGGGAAACAACAACAATGAGGTTTTATAGGGGAAGCGTGACCTCTGGAGGTCGATTTAGCAGAGTATTTGAATCTATGAAATATAATTCTAAATAAAATAATATTTTCATATAACATATATATCAAACATCATGATTGAAACCTATAAACATAGCATCTGTAAGTTACTTTCAAAAGTGAGTTATGGAAGACCAGAAGAATTAAAAAGAGCAGTGATCTATTACTGGAGGAGAAACATGAGCTGGTACAATAGAACCCTCCGATTGCCTGGATTAGAGGAATCAAATCACGGCCAGGAATACCGCTCTAAATATAGTCAAGACAACACCTAATTAGCCTGGTATACTTCCCAGCTGTAGACTTCTACGTCACTATAATGTTGTTATTTCAACATCCATCATAAAATTGTGATAAACCTTTAAAAATTATAAAATATTTTCTAACAATGTGTTTCTTTTTTTTATTTTAGCTTGAAGCTAGCGTTTTAAAATGAAAAGAAACCCATTGTGAGAAAATAGTTTAATTTTAAAAGCTATTTCAACACTTTCTATACTCACTGCTATACACAGAAGCACGGGATAGTAAGTAACAAGGATAACAATTATATATATATTATTCCGCTACTATGACGCCTAACTGCCGAAGCTACAACGTCAACTTGTTATAGCCCCATTTTTTTTACATAAAATATAAAACCTTTTTGTGATACCTTAATAAATAATATTTATCTAATTTCTTTATAACAAACAAGGGAATGCGAGGGAGGCCCAGAGCGTGGAGACGCTTAAAGTGTTTTTCTACGTGGTTTTTCCTATCTGGCTGTTCTCTTCGCATCCCGGTGTGACCCGAGTCCGATCCCTACCAACGCTACAATAAAGATAAGTACTGTTTTGTTTTTATTTTACCAATCGTGAGTTTTATTGACTTCCTTCTTGTTGTTGGTGTTGTACTCTTGAGTGTAGGCTGTGTTTTAAGTTACATTTACTTTAGACCTTAGTAAATTCTATTTTTGTGTGATAACCCGTAATAGTAACTTTTGTCAATATATTAAAAACAAAGAAGACATATCCTGACCACGAGCACATGTGCTTTTTATATAACAGAGAGCCATCTAGTGGAACATTTGTTTTTAATATCAACACCTGACCTTTCCATATATATATATAATACCGTTATGAGAATTTCAGAATTTATAAAATTTGATATTTAGTTTACACATGTGAGGTTTGGTTTTTATATATGTAATAAATAGGTAGTTAGCATATATAAAGGGGAAAAAGTAACACCAGCAAAACATCGGCGGTTAAACGTCATAGGCTGGGTAAAATAAAGGAATAAGCGAAGAGAAAGTTTTATAGAAAAGAGCAAAGACAGAACCATGTAAATAATTTTCCAAATATTAAAATTAAGCTAATTAGAGAGAGAGTTTTTTCTCTCTTGGTGAATATAAATGGTGAAGATAAATATAAATATATATTATATAATACACTGCGGCTTGTGATTGTAAAACAACACTTGAAGTTACACCGCATGAGTTTCTTTTCAACGAAAAATCAAAACTTTTCCGTTCATCATTACTCTTCATAATTCACCCTTTCATACCTCATCCAAAAAGGTTTAAAATAGTCGATATTTCACCTTGAAATAAATTTTTGATTTTTCGTTGAAAAGAGACTCATGCGGTGTAACTTCAAGTGTTGTTTTATAAATATATATGGAAATTTTTCCGGGAGAGAGGATATTGATCTAAAAACAAAGGTCACCTCTCCCCTCAAAATATATATAACCGGAACCGAGCACAATTAGGCAATAGGTGTATTTTATTCAGGTTAATTTGGTCTTAGGATTAAAATTGCCCGTAATCAAATCGGCCGAAACTTCCAAAAAAAATAGATGGCAAAGTTCCATCTGAAAATGTTTAAGTGAGCTGTCAGAATATTCCATTTTAATTATATTAAATCTCTTTTATTTTTATATAATCCCTATATAAATAGGATCACTCTGAGAAAAGAATTACAATAACAAGACTTAGAACAAAGCACTATAAAGGAATGACAATACATCCAGATGACACAAGAACCTATAGGACATACAACAACTGTCCTGGTGTGGAACTAACACCTACCTACATATTCTCATGTCCAGCAATGGCCGCAGCCTTGCAGAAAATTGACATAGACCCAGAGCATCAGCTTTACACACCCAAGATAGAGGACATTGCGACTGCTTTGATAGAGATGTATGGAGACATCTGAGACTCTTCATTGAACACAACAACAACAACAGAAAATTGACATGGACCCAGAACAGCAACTTTACACACCCAAGGACATTGCGACTGCTGTGATAGAGATGTATTGAGACATCTGAGATTCTTCATTGGACACGACAACAACAATATGTATAATAGTCTTAATAATTACACTAGGTCTCAGCCTAAGGTGACTCCACAATTTTATAATCATACAAGTGTGAAAAACCTCAACCATTGTATGAAACCCCGACCATTCTGATCGACTAATTAAAATTATATTGTCATCCATAGAAAACACACTTTTTTAACGTTGTAATTTTAAATGGAATAAAGAGCGGCATTGAATTTAACGTAAACAGTGAGACATCTGAGGCTCTTCATTGGACACGACAACAACAAATTGGATTTTCAACTATTTAATTCATAAAATTAATCGAATATAAATCTCCGAGGATAAGTTTCTATATTACACTTTTAACGAGTTTATAAGCTTTCGGGTTTTAAACGACCCTTCTACAGGTAAACCCGAAAGTTTGTAAACCCGTTAAAAGTGTAATAAAGACATTTATCCCCGGAGATTTATTTTTGATTAAGTGATACAGAGGATTGTAATTCTAATATTTAATCCATGTAGCTGATGAGCTTCATGTGTAAGCAGAAAGTGTTTATATGCAAGAGGGAAGTAGTTCAAGTAAGGTGAATTCACAAACTATACGGGTAGAAGGAGTGTGACGGTAAGACTTATGTATTAGTGGATGGATGCAGATTTGTCTGGAACAAGAAAATGAAGTTTTCTTTTTCTCTTGTCCCAGGTCTGGAGTCTAGACCAGATCCTGAAGGCCTCTTTATCACCTCCATGACCACAGCTGGTGTAGATGTCTGTTCGGCAATGTCCGATGTGTTCTGGGCTCGCTGGAGAATCCTGACATTTGGTGCAATTCGGAAAGGTTTTGGATCCACTTGTGAAAATCATTGGACGTAGATGGCCTGTTCTAAGACGGGAAAACATGGTGAAGTCTGATCTGTTGTGCGTTGGTTTTCAGGAGGGGAGTTTTCACATCGAACCAGCGGTGTTTGACGTTATTTTGCCAATCTTGATTAAATTTGATTTTCAGTCTGTTAGAGTGATCATTTTCTGTTGGAAGCGTTGAGGATATTTTTGGGTTATTTTCTAAATATGCTCATGCTTTAGCCAATGAAGTTCGCTCAATTATACATTTTTTAAATCTCCACTCTTTTTGTCGACTAGCTCCAATTACTAAATTAGATACATACCGCATATTCAAATGAGAGCCAAAAATATCTGAATTTTTATAATCTTGTTCCACATGAAATATCTGCATACGTCATTGAATAGTTACACTGAATGTCTTCATCAAAAAAGTATAAGTTTCAGAGGTTTGTAGCAAATTGCGTTTGAAAGATTCACTGTAAGCGGACCAATGTCATATAATACTGATATTTATTATAAAACCTTTTCAATTTTATAATACAAGGTTATCCCAAAAGTTCGTAAACACTTGCAAAAATTTGAAATACCAATATTATTCACCGTTATGTATAATATCTTTGTATTATCCATAAAGTAATTGTATTATGTATTATTATGTATTCGCCGTAATAATATTATTCGCCGTTATGTATAATGTCTTTGTATTTTTTTTTTTTACCAATTAAACAGATTTTATTGACCGCACAGTCAATTAGTACACTCCGGAGAGATAAGCTCAAATATTTACAATTATTTTACAATTAATTCAACAGGAGGTCGGACGGCAAGGCGGCCCTAAGCTCAGAAAGGTCCCTGAGAGTAAGGGAGTGCAAGTCCTGAGTGTGTTCGGAAAGCTTGTCCAGGAATTGGGCGATAACTTTCTTGTCCCCCGGCGAAAGTCTCCCGAGAAAGCCCTTCCTATCCTCAGGGTATAGTACCGCTTCCACGAGGTCAAGGTATAAAGATTTCAATTGGGGCCTTAGGTTGAGTTCCTTCATCAAATGAATGGCCAAAAGTTGCAATTCATCGCAACGTATATCGATTAGGTCAGCCTCCATTTGGGCAGACGGGGGAGGCGGAGGTATGGCCATGGCCGGCGTCGACTCCCTCTCTTGGGGAGCGGGTGGTGCTGGCTCGGCAGGCCAAGGCGCAGGCAGTGGGGGTGTTGGAGGCACTGCCGCCGGTCCTTTTTTCAATTCGGATTTGACCTGGTGTAAGATTTTATATACATTAGTATTGCCTGCGGGCTTCAGGCCAAGGATTTGTTTAATCAGACCGGCAAGAGCATCTGTCTGCGGAGGTGTCAGGAGCCAGCGTTTTCTTTGGGCCTTGGTCCTTTGTATTATGCATAAAGTAAATGTATTATGTATTATATGTATTCGCCGTAATAATATTATTCACCGTTATGTATAATGTCTTTGTATTATGCATAAAGTAATTGTATTATGTATTATTAAGTATTCGCCGTAATAATATTATTCACCGTTATGTACACTGCGTGACATTGAAAATGGAACACCAAGAAATAGTGGCCAGAAAGTGATGAAACTCGGCAGACAGAGAGAGACAGGGACGAACAATAAGTGATTTTTATTTCAAAATGATAGTCATAATACAGAGCGAGAACGGCGTCGGCTTAGTAGCAAGTAGGACCACCGCGGACGGCGATGCACGCAGCAACACGTCTAGGTAGAGAGTCAATCAGAGTACGGATGGCGTCCTGAGGGATGGCTCTCCATTCCCTCTCAACCATTTGCCACAGTTCGTCTTCTGAACGCGGCTGTGGCAAGGCATGCAAACGGCGTCCAATGATGTCCCAGACGTGCTCGATTGGTGAGAGATCAGGAGAAGGGGGAGCATCTGTACATCTTGCAGAGCTTGTTGGCTAATGCGAGCAGTGTGCGGTCGGGCGTTATCCTGCTGATAAAGGGCATTGGGTACCCCCTGAAGGTAGGGGAGTGTCACCGGTCGCAGCACATCATCAACGTATCGTTGGGCCGTCATAGTGCCCTAAATACGAAGTAAAGGTGACCTGGAATCATACGCGATTGCGCCCCAAACCATGATTCCACGTTGTCGCACGGTGGGGCGTTCCACAATTGCTGCCGGATTGGACCTTTCTCCACGTCGACGCCACACGCGTACACGGCGACTATCACTGGACAAGCAGAAACGCGACTCATCTGAGAACACGACCCTGTGCCATTCCGTCATCCACGTCGATCTAGCCCGGCACCATTCTAAACGTTGGCGCCTATTCGGTGGGGTCAATGGCAGTCTTCTTAGCGGACGGCATGAGTGCAAGCCATTAGCAACCAATCAACGGGAAATGGTTCTGGTCGAGATGGAATGATCTAGGGTGTCTTGCACATGTTGCAGGATGGCGGTACAAGTGGCTTGTGGGGCCGCCACTGCTTGTCGAAGGATACGCCGATCCACACGTGCTGACGTCACTCTGGTTGCACCGACATTCCTATAAATTGCTACATTTCCTTGTTCCAACCATCTTCTCCACAGTCGGTGCACCGTGGACGCACCAAGGTGTGTATCAGCTGCGATTTGACGTATGGACCAACCTGCCCTTTTCAGTCCGATCACCATGCCCCTCGTAAAAGCGTCTGTCTGCTTGAACTGCCTCCGTTTACGATGACCTGGCATTCTCTGTTATTACACGTGTCTTTTGACACAAGAACAAAATTTCTACAATGATTTTCCTTGAAGAAATAACGACACGAATACTGTCCTTTCTGCAAATTCCTTCCCTTATATCTTACTCCATGTGCGCACGAGAGCTGCGCATTTTACATCATTTGCATAACTCGGTTAGGCGCGTCTACCCTAAAATTTGCATAATTTTCTGGCCACTATTTCTTGGTGTTCCATTTTCAATGTCACGCAGTGTATAATGTCTTTGTATTATGCATAAAGTATTATTATGCATTCGCCGTAATAATATTATTCCCCAAGTAATAAGAAAAACAATGTTTTAAGAAGAATACGAAATTTTGGGACAACCTTATATTAAAATAATTTTACCTATATGAAAATATTTACGCTTATGTAAGTTAGTGATTTATAACATCTGTAATATCGTGTAGGTTTTCACTTATTTAAGTTCTATTTATACTTACAATTAGATTTTATAATCATTTTATTAATAAATTCTATATATAATACAATATATAAAAATCAATGTTTGTATGTTTGTTTGTTTGTATGTTGGTTTGTTTGTATATATGTCCGGTATACAAATTCGCAGTAGTTCACTAATTCAAACCAAAATTTCAATACATAGGTAAAATAATACGGGGAAGACGATAGGCTATTTTAAAAATATATATAAATCAATTATTAAAACTATATATTCAAATTATTCTACTTAGCTCACGAACAGCGCCCTCTATCAATGATTAGATTAAATTATGCTGATGCAAACAAATAGATAATGCTAATAACAAACAATTATTTAAAAAATCTTATCTAAATATATATCACTCGGGTAGATATGCACACGGGTCAATCCCGGGGCGAAGCCCGGGTCACCCGTCTAGTAATACAATATAATGCGGCTTATGATTGTAGAACGACGTTTGACAATTATCCCGCATGTGTTTCTTTTGAACGAAAAAATTGATACTTATTTTAAGGAGAATTAACGATTATTTCTAACCTTAGGGATGAAAAATGAAAGGATGAATTGTGAAGAGTAATGATAAACGGAAAAATAAAGTGTCCAGGGATGGGAAACGGACCCACAGTGTTCCGCTTACCGGGCAGATGCCATCGTTATTTCTTCTTTAAATAAATTTCGACTTTTCGTTCAAAAGAAACATTTGCGGGATAATTGTCAAACGTCGTTCTAAAATTTTATATATATATATATTAACGAAAATTAAAATTATACCGCGAATGTTTCTTTTAAAAATCGAAATTTATTTTCAAAGAGAAATAGCGACATTTCTAACTTTGAGGATGAGGTATGGAAAGGTGAAACATGAAGAGTAATGGAGAACGGAAAAATAAAAAGTGTCCAGGGGCGGGAATTATATTGTATTTTAAATGTTACTTTAAATATAAGTTATGAACGGAAAAATACGTCCAGGGTAGCCGAGTGGACAAGGCACCTGCCCGGTAAGCAGAAGGGTGTGGGTTCGATTCCCGCCCCTGGACACTTTTTATTTTTCCGTTCTCCATTACTCTTTATGTTTCACCTTTCCATACCTCATCCTCAAAGTTAGAAATGTCGCTATTTCTCTTTGAAAATAAATTTCGATTTTTAAAAGAAACATTCGCGGTATAATTTTAATTTTCGTTTTACAATCATCAGCCGCGTTATATTATATATTTATATTATTGTTGTAAAATGAAATGATTTAAAAGCACGAGTGTTTTTTTTATACATAATACAAACTTCTACTGTCCTTACTGCGATTAAAAAATATATTGGGAGGGCTTGGTTCATCAGTGATGAACCCTCACAGCGGTTTCGCCAATTTAATCCACCAGACCGCTTCTCAGAGCTCTAATACTGTAATGGATCATTCTGCTTTTATACGCAGCACTGAAGGGTGGAATCTCAGAAATGGTTTTGAAAGTTTTTAATTGCAGTAAGGGCAGTAGAAGTTTGTATTGTGTATAAAAGAAACACTCGTGCTTTAAATCCTTTTATTTTATATGTATAGATGGCGCGTTATTGCTTTGTGTTAATATAATATTGTATTTCCAAATATCTAAGATTCAGGAAAAGGTTCGTTATAAGCTACAGATTCGAAGCTAGCTATAAGTAACTATCTAATAAGCCTATTTTATAGAGAAAACCTATTTCTATAATACTAACGCATATGTTTGAATTAAAAGCTAGTTTTCATGCTGAGAGAATCATTTTGGTTCTGTCAAATTAATCGACAAACGTATTCAGTTTTAATATTCTCAGTTATGTGGGAAGAATGTTGTTTATTTGTTGAGTGAACTCCCACGTCATTGGACCAATTTGGCCATGTTTGTATATAAAAGAGGGTTGAAACAGGATGTGAGGAGTGTGTGGAGATCTTCTCACATACCTCCGCTCACCGCTACAATATAAGTATTGGTTTTGTTAGAAATATTCGAGTGGTTTTATTTACGTTTTATTTTGTTGTATTTCTGAGTGTTTTCTCTCTGTTAAGTTACTTTAGACCCTAGTAAATTGTACTTTGTGTGTTTTCCCGTAATTCTGACTTTTGTCAATTCTTCCAAGTTTATACAGGAGGTGAAATACATCGCTGTTTTCTCCGTCTTTAGTTGTATAGAACGCTTCACGATTTTGCGTGTCATCTTTGCGCAGTGGTCATGCTAATCTTCTCTGTATCGTTCCTATTGCAGTAGTTGTACCGCTCCCGGGTAGTTGGCGACTTCTGTACGCTCCAGGAACCTGGGTTACTTAAATAAATAATAATAATAGTTGTACTGCCGAACTGGTATCACAGGGGCCATGCTAATCTTCTCTGTATCCTTCCTATTGCAGTAGTTGTACCGCCGAACTGGTATGAGAGGGACCATGCTAATCTTCTCTGTATTCTTCCTATTGTAGTAGTTGTACCGCCGAACTGGTATCACAGGGGCAATGCTAATCTTCTCTGTATCCTTCCTATTGTAGTAGTTGTACCGCCGAACTGGTATCACAGGGGCCATGCTAATCTTCTCTGTATCCTTCCTATTGTAGTGGTTGTACCGCCGAACTGGTATCACAGGGGCCATGCTAATCTTCTCTGTATCGTTCCTATTGTAGTAGTTGTACCGCCGAACTGGTATCACAGGGGCCATGCTAATCTTCTCTGTATCCTTCCTATTGTAGTAGTTGTACCGCCGAACTGGTGTCACGGGAGCCATGCTAATCTTCTCTGTATCCTTCCTATTGTAGTAGTTGTACCGCCGAACTGGTGCCACAGGAGCCATGCTAATCTTCTCTGTATCGTTCCTATTGTAGTAGTTGTATCGGCGAACTGGTGTCACGGGAGCCATGCTAATCTTCTCTGTATCCTTCCTATTGTAATAGTTGTACCGCCGAACTGATATCACAAGGGCCACGCTAATCTTCTCTGTATCCTTCCTATTGTAATAGTTGTACCGCCGAACTGATATCACAAGGACCATGCTAATCTTCTCTGTATCCTTCCTATTGTAGTAGTTGTACCGCCGAACTGGTATCACAGGGGCCATGCTAATCTTCTCTGTATCCTTCCTATTGTAGTAGTTGTACCGCCGAACTGGTATCACAGGGGCCATGCTAATCTTCTCTGTATCCTTCCTATTGTAGTAGTTGTACCGCCGAACTGGTATCACATGGGTCATGCTAATCTTCTCTGTATCGTTCCTATTGTAGTAGTTGTACCGCCGAACTGGTGCCACAGGAGCCATGCTAATCTTCTCTGTATCGTTCCTATTGTAGTAGTTGTATCGGCGAACTGGTGTCACGGGAGCCATGCTAATCTTCTCTGTATCCTTCCTATTGTAATAGTTGTACCGCCGAACTGATATCACAAGGGCCACGCTAATCTTCTCTGTATCCTTCCTATTGTAATAGTTGTACCGCCGAACTGATATCTCAGGAAAAATGCTAATCTTCTCTGTATCCTTCCTATTGTAGTAGTTGTACCGCCGAACTGGTATCACAGGGGCCATGCTAATCTTCTCTGTATCCTTCCTATTGTAGTAGTTGTACCGCCGAACAGATATCACAAGGACCATGCTAATCTTCTCTGTATCCTTCCTATTGTAGTAGTTGTACCGCCGAACTGGTATCACAGGGGCCATGCTAATCTTCTCTGTATCCTTCCTATTGTAGTAGTTGTACCGCCGAACTGGTATCACAGGGGCCATGCTAATCTTCTCTGTATCCTTCCTATTGTAGTAGTTGTACCGCCGAACTGGTATCACATGGGTCATGCTAATCTTCTCTGTATCGTTCCTATTGTAGTAGTTGTACCGCCGAACTGGTGCCACAGGAGCCATGCTAATCTTCTCTGTATCGTTCCTATTGTAGTAGTTGTATCGGCGAACTGGTGTCACGGGAGCCATGCTAATCTTCTCTGTATCCTTCCTATTGTAATAGTTGTACCGCCGAACTGATATCACAAGGGCCACGCTAATCTTCTCTGTATCCTTCCTATTGTAATAGTTGTACCGCCGAACTGATATCACAAGGACCATGCTAATCTTCTCTGTATCCTTCCTATTGTAGTAGTTGTACCGCCGAACTGGTATCACAGGGGCCATGCTAATCTTCTCTGTATCCTTCCTATTGTAGTAGTTGTACCGCCGAACTGATATCTCAGGAAAAATGCTAATCTTCTCTGTATCCTTCCTATTGTAGTAGTTGTACCGCCGAACTGGTATCACAGGGGCCATGCTAATCTACTCTGTATCCTTCCTATTGTAGTAGTTGTACCGCCGAACAGATATCACAAGGACCATGCTAATCTTCTCTGTATCGTTCCTATTGTAGTAGTTGTACCGCCGAACTGGTATCACAGGGGCCATGCTAATCTTCTCTGTATCCTTCCTATTGTAGTAGTTGTACCGCCGAACTGGTATCACAGGGGCTATGATATTCTTCTCTGTATCCTTCCTATTGTAGTAGTTGTACCGCCGAACTGGTATCACAGGGGCCATGATAATCTTCTCTGTATCCTTCCTATTGTAGTAGTTGTACCGCCGAACTGGTATCACAGGGGCCATGCTATTCTTCTCTGTATCCTTCCTATTGTAGTAGTTGTACCGCCGAACTGGTATCACAGGGGCCATGCTGAACTTCTCTGTATCGTTCCAATTTAAGTATATGTATCGCCGAACAAGCGTGTACTGTTTACTAATATAAAGAATTAACTTAAGTACGTTAATTAAAAGTGAACTACTTGTATGGGAATAAAAATTGAATCCAAATTATTCGTTTTAGAAGACTGAAATTAGTTTAAGAATTTGTTCTTTAAGAAAGATCAACCCGACGGCGACCCAATAGTTGGCTTAGACAATGGACTCAAGTTCTTAGGCGAGCTTATACAAATCGACATTCTTTCGACAAGGAATAATTTATTAATCATTTATATAATATTTATAAATTCAATTTACATCTATCGATAAAATGTGTAACAAATAAATTTACTGGCAATGTGTTTATTTTCAATAATATCATCAAATATTATCTCTACAGACCTTACTGTAATGATATAAGTTATTGAATGAGAGGGTGTAACAAATAAATGTACTGGCAATGTGTTTATTTTCTATAATATCATCAAATATTATCTCTACAGACCTTACTGCAATGATATAAGTTATTGAATGAGAGGGTGTAACAAATAAATTTACTGGCAATGTGTTTGTTTTCTATAATATCATCAAATATTATCTCTACAGACCTTACTGCAATGATATAATTTATTGAATGAGAGGGTGTAACAAATAAATTTACTGGTAATGTGTTTCTTTTCAATAATATCATCAAATATTATCTCTACAGACCTTACTGTAATGATATAAGTTATTGAATGAGAGGGTGTAACAAATAAATTTACTGGCAATGTGTTTGTTTTCAATAATATCATCAATTATTATCTCTACAGACCTTACTGCAATGATATAAGTTATTGAATGAGAGGGTGTAACAAATAAATTTACTGGCAATGTGTTTGTTTTCTATAATATCATCAAATATTATCTCTACAGACCTTACTGTAATGATATAAGTTATTGAATGAGAGGGTGTAACAAATAAATTTACTGGCAATGTGTTTCTTTTCAATAATATCATCAAATATTATCTCTACAGACCTTACTGTAATGATATAAGTTATTGAATGAGAGGGTGTAACAAATAAATTTACTGGCAATGTGTTTCTTTTCAATAATATCATCAAATATTATCTCTACAGACCTTACTGTAATGATATAAGTTATTGAATGAGAGGGTGTAACAAATAAATTTACTGGCAATGTGTTTGTTTTCTATAATATCATCAAATATTATCTCTACAGACCTTACTGCAATGATATAATTTATTGAATGAGAGGGTGTAACAAATAAATTTACTGGTAATGTGTTTCTTTTCAATAATATCATCAAATATTATCTCTACAGACCTTACTGTAATGATATAAGTTATTGAATGAGAGGGTGTAACAAATAAATTTACTGGCAATGTGTTTGTTTTCAATAATATCATCAATTATTATCTCTACAGACCTTACTGCAATGATATAAGTTATTGAATGAGAGGGTGTAACAAATAAATTTACTGGCAATGTGTTTGTTTTCTATAATATCATCAAATATTATCTCTACAGACCTTACTGTAATGATATAAGTTATTGAATGAGAGGGTGTAACAAATAAATTTACTGGCAATGTGTTTCTTTTCAATAATATCATCAAATATTATCTCTACAGACCTTACTGTAATGATATAAGTTATTGAATGAGAGGGTGTAACAAATAAATTTACTGGCAATGTGTTTGTTTTCTATAATATCATCAAATATTATCTCTATAGACCTTACTGCAAGGATATAAGTTATTGAATGAGAGGGTGTAACAAATAAATTTACTGGCAATGTGTTTGTTTTCAATAATATCATCAAATATTATCTCTACAGACCTTACTGCAATGATATAAGTTATTGAATGAGAGGGTATAACAAATAAATTTACTGGCAATATGTTTCTTTTCTATAATATCATCAAATATTATCTCTACAGACCTTACTGTAATGATATAAGTTATTGAATGAGAGGGTGTAACAAATAAATTTACTGGCAATATGTTTCTTTTCTATAATATCATCAAATATTATCTCTACAGACCTTACTGCAATGATATAAGTTATTGAATGAGAGGGTGTAACAAATATATTTACTGGCAATGTGTTTGTTTTCAATAATATCATCAAATATTATCTCTACAGACCTTACTGTAATGATATAAGTTATTGAATGAGAGGGTGTAACAAATAAATTTACTGGCAATGTGTTTCTTTTCTATAATATCATCAAATATTATCTCTACAGACCTTACTGCAATGATATAAGTTATTGAATGAGAGGGTGTAACAAATAAATGTACTGGCAATGTGTTTCTTTTCAATAATATCATCAAATATTATCACTACAGACCTTACTGCAATGATATAAGTTATTGAATGAGAGGGTGTAACAAATAAATGTACTGGCAATGTGTTTCTTTTCAATAATATCATCAAATATTATCTGTTCAGACCTTACTGCAATGATATAAGTTATTGAATGAGAGGGTGTAACAAATAAATTTACTGGCAATGTGTTTGTTTTCAATAATATCATCAAATATTATCTCTACAGACCTTACTGCAATGATATAAGTTTTTCAATGAGAGGGTGTAACAAATAAATTTACTGGCAATGTGTTTGTTTTCAATAATATCATCAAATATTATCTCTACAGACCTTACTGTAATGATATAAGTTATTGAATGAGAGGGTGTAACAAATAAATTTACTGGCAATGTGTTTCTTTTCAATAATATCATCAAATATTATCTGTACAGACCTTACTGCAATGATATAAATTATTGAATGAGAGGGTGTAACATATATTTACTGGTAATGTGTTTCTTTTCAATAATATCATCAAATATTATCTCTACAGACCTTACTGTAATGATATAAGTTATTGAATGAGAGGGTGTAACAAATAAATTTACTGGCAATGTGTTTGTTTTCAATAATATCATCAAATATTATCTCTACAGACCTTACTGTAATGATATAAGTTATTGAATGAGAGGGTGTAACAAATAAATTTACTGGCAATGTGTTTCTTTTCAATAATATCATCAAATATTATCTCTACAGACCTTACTGCAATGATATAAGTTATTGAATGAGAGGGCTTGGTTCATCAGTAGTGAACCCTCTCAGCGGTTTCGCCAAATTAATCTCTAGACCGCTCTACTATTGTATTGGATTGTTTTGGAATATACCCTGTATTTTCAATGTAAGGCAGCTTAGGGGTGTTTAGTGAACCTAAGAACATAAGCTTATAGGTCTGTTAAGGTACATACATATAATTTCAAGGTCGATCGAGCAAAGCTCTTCCGCATTTAATCACCTGTACACCTATGTAAAGCCTTTCCAATAAGAGCGGCCGCCACTCTCATTTGACCATATTTTTCATGGCACGGAAGTCAATAAATCTTTCACAACATTATAATATTTTAAATAATAGAGATGATGATATATAAATTTTTAACACTATTTTAATCTATTTACAATATTTAACAATAAACATGATTTTACAAAGGTTGATATTTCACATTACAAAAAAAAAAAAAAACTTTAAATCTTAACCAGTGGCGAATTGTTCAAAATATTATTATGATCCGAAAAAAAACCATTTTTTTAACAGTAATTAAACAAGCTAAGTTCACTAATAATCTGTCTTTGGTTTTTATTCTCTACCGCTTCGTAGAATTTATTCCCTTTGAATTTACAGAATAATATATCGGAGATCGTCGCGAACACGAACAAATCGTTCAATGAATGTCTTTCAATTTGCAATGCAGCAAAAATATATTTATCCTAACAGAAGATAGAATCCTCAGAAATTAAAGATTTCTTGAAAAAAAACCATGGTCCACCTGTGCTGTGTGAGCAGAAAAGCTTAAATTGACTTGTTCCATTATAAGTATGTTCCATATGTAAATACCTGTTTGCTTTCCTCTTTTCGCTCTCGACTTTTCCCATCCATATTTCTATTTTTTTTTTCCAAATCCATATTCTTATTTTCCATAGGATTATTCAAATAATTAATATAACAGACCACAATTTAATATTCTTGTACCAAAATCACTTTATTAGGTACCGCTCAACAAGAGCAACCTAGTTTATGATATTTACAACAATGAATAATATGTGAAGGTTATTCACATATTAAAACAAAATGTTAACGTGGGATTCAATCCCAGTTCATGGCTGTCGGGAATCGAGGGTGTTACCTACTCGTTCATCGACTCTTGTATTTAATAATATGTTATCAAAATTCTAAACTATTATAGACGCGTATGATTCTTTTTTAAAATGAACAATTTATACTGTCCTTACTGCAATGGAAAAAGTAAGGACAGTAGAAATTGTTTATTTTTAAAAAGAATCATACGCGTCTATAATAATTTCGAATTTTGATAACAGATGGCGCGCTAATGCATCATAATACAATATACTATACACCTATCCCCCGATTTACACGGTAGATACGTTCCTGAGAAAACGTGTTTATCGAAAATTAAAATTTTTAAAAAATTAGAAATACAGACACAGTTTGCGTGTGCAGCAAATCAGCACATAAGCTCGGGATTCCTCGTGAGATGTGTACACAGCGCATGTGTTCAATCACAGTAGCATTTAGTATAGTGCGATAAAAACAAAAAAAAACTTATTTGGAAAACCGTGTAAAAGCGAAAACGTGTAAAAGAAGTACCGTGTAAATCGGGGGATAGGTGTATTATAAAAAAATATACAAGATATAAACAGTAGTTGAAGATTAGGATTCATGTCGTTGTATACTCCTGCAAAAGTGATACCAGAAATTTTAAGAGATAGGTTAAATAAAACAAGAAACCTCGGTGTGTTGTTACAATATGTATCCAATATTCCATCCACTCCACTCTAGACTTTGTTCATTGGCAGAAACTTACATATCTGTCTCTCTTCCGAAATATTTATAACTTCATTCAACATATGTAGGTGTGTAAAACACTTGAAGTTACACCGCATGAGTTTCTTTTTAACGAAAAATCAAAATTTTATTTCAAGGTGAAATATCGACTATTTCTAACCTTTTTGGATCAGGTATGAAAAGATGAATTATGAAGAGTAATGACGAACGGAAAAATGAAAGTGTCCAGGGATGGGAATCGAACCCACAATGTTCCGGTTACCGGGCAGATGCCATGTCCACTAGGCTATCCTGCGGTGTAACTTCAAGTGTCGTTTTACAATTACAGTATATTATATTGTATTATATGTGGGTGTAGCGATTAACAAAATTATTTCGACGAGACGCAAGCTTTCGGGCAAAAGGCCTTCAACAGGCAAGATAAAACGACAGTGTAAACAGTATAAAACCATAGTGTCGTTTTATGTTGCCTGTTGAAGGGCTTTTGGCCGAAAGCCTGCGTCATCGAGATAATTAAAGAAACTTGTCTTCTTTCATTTTTTTAATCGCTACATATGTTGCTGAGAAGAATCTTCTATATCTAATTTGTAGGTGTGTTTGTGTGTGTTTGGAAATAACACTATTAATTTTATATATATCACAAGCTTTCATTTTTAAAATAGAGCAATCCATAAATACATATTTAATTAAAAAGGCATATATTGGATCAAAATATTATTTATTTTACCAATATTTCAGTTGGCTGAACGCCAACCTATTTTATCCATAATATGTTTAACAATTTTTTTCTCCCAATTGAATATAAGCAAAAATATTTTTAAACCTTATTCTATTGACGTTATGTTGGGTTGAGTTTGTTGTTGACACACATTAATATGTTATAACACCTTGATAAAGGTTGGAGTTCAGCCAACTGAAATATTGGTAAATAAATTATATTTTGATCCGATATATGTCATTTTAATTAAACAAGCTTTCATATTTATAAAAATATAATTCAAAATATGTTCATATTGTGTGTGTGGAATTTTATGAATTAACGATATTGCCAAATATTGAATCATAATAAGGAAAAGTACACTGTGTAAAATATGGTGCAACGTTATAGGAAGATAATAGAAAAATAAAGTGTACAAGCTACATCACACTCGTAAGTATTTCAATTTTGATTATAACATGATATTTATAAAACATGCTGAAATTATATTTTTTATATAAATATATTCATTTAGAAATAATAGAATATACTCTCTATATATTATTGGTTTAATTTTATAGTATTGTATAAAAAAAAAATCGATATCTGTACATTTTTTTAAATAAATATTGAGAATGAGTTTGCATCTGAAAAATGCTCAGCGTATTGTATTGATATGCGTACATGAAAAGTATATGTTGTGATATGTCAAGAATATAATAGTATATGGCTAGAGTAGGTATATCCGGGTTATGATCTCTGCTGAGTGCAGTGCCATAGTGAGTAAGTAAGTGAACGGCTGTGGAAGCTTACCTTTGGCAGCGCATTTGTCAGTGTAGTTGGCAGCCATACCGAGGGCTCTCTGGAAGTGTTCATCCACCGCGGCGGCCACATCGTCGTTGTCCAGGTAGGAAGTGACGATACAGTTAGCGGAGAGGTACTGGGTGCGGGAGGAGGTCGGCTTGGCGCTGGGCGGGGAGGGAGTGGGCTGTTTGTCCGGGGGACTGGTCGAGGGTGTCAGGTACTCGCATCGCCGCTCGAAGTCCTCCTGCATGCGGCCCTTCTGCAGACACCATCGCTCTAGGTATGCAATCAAGCAAGAGAGGCTCTGGAATGGCAGGAATGTGCGGCATGCCAAAGCGGCTGAAGAATTTTGAATGCGCGACTTTCCTCCCCCCTCCATTCCTTCCACCCCCCTAGCAACACTGGACTGCATTCCGCAGAGTTTACCTTTGGATCGGCCGACACGGGAGAGCTGGCCTGGCTGGGGGCCGCGGTGGACCGAGGAGCGGGGTAGGGGAAATACGCAGAATAGTACATCATTTCTGCACAGCTCATTCTGCCAATGATAGCTGCCACCGGGAGGTGGAGCCTCTAGCCCCGCCCCGCGAGTGACGTAACACGCCCACCCACCAATCCCGAGGCTCCACTGATAAATGACAGTCGATTGTTGACAGGTATTTACGAAGATCGCCCAGATGATTTTTGAAGGTATCGTCTGGTGAGTAGTTGGTCTCTTTTCTCCAGTCTATTTTTAATTTGCATATATGCAGCGGCTGTCCGCTTGATAAGGCCGAGTCATTCCTTGGGATTTATATAGCGCTAACTCTCTTTCATTTTCCTTATTGGGAAGTGGATAATTGAGTGCATATATAAATATTGCCCCATATTAAATATAATAAATATAATTTTGAAATATATATGTTTTATAAATAGTATGTATTTATATATATATTCATGTTTATTAATACCGGCATTATATCAAACTTTATTTTCCCTATATTGAATCGATCTACCCTATGTCCGTGAGTATGATATCATTACTCGTTGAGGATCAATGGATATAAACCTACAAATTGTGTGATTCAAAACTTCATTGTTGTTTCAATTTCAAAATAATCGAGCTAAATGGATAATAACGATACACCCAAATAGAGAAAACACTTAGCATCAGTTAAATTAGACAGCTTGCTACATTCTGAGACGCGCACAATTAAACTCTAGAATTCGAGCAATGGAGGCGTCCAAACAAAACATAGATCTTGTTCCCTTGTTTCTGAGAGAGCAATGTCAAATTATATTGACCAACATAAGCAGTTTAAAGTTTCTCAGTTATGTGGGAAGAATGTTGTTTATTTGTTAAGTGAACTCCCACGTCATTGGACGGCCATGTTTGTGTATAAGGAGACACCGTAGGTATATCTTTCCTCCCAGGAGTAACGTCGTTCTCTGTGTGTCTCCTGTGTAACCCGCTCCTTATCTACGCTGTAATATAAGTACTGGTTTATATATAACAAATAGTAAGTTTTTATTTACGCCCCTTTTATTGTCATTGTTGTACTATTGTGTATATCCAGTGGCCACACCGTACATAGGTTAACGTATCACTGAAAAGACGAGTGTTGAATCAGCCGTGTTTTAATCTTCTCTTTCCTCATTTAAATGGACCACGACACTCAGCGATATTCTTTATCTACAAACATGACCACGTTCGTCCAATGAGTAAGAATGGGAGATCAGTTCGCTAATCAAATACAAAATATTTACCCAGCTAACTCAAAAGCTCAAAATGCTTATGTTTGTCAAATATTTTGACTGAAGGTCTCCTTCTACAGGAAAAAAAAAAAACTAGCCAACCTCCCAGCATATTCCTATTGTCACTTAAAGGAAACCTTCGGCTATTCCGAGGGAAAAAGCTCACGGAGGCCTTTTTATAAAAATGAAAAAAATTGAATGGAAATCCATTTCCAGAGAAACTTTTCACCATTTGTAAGATTTTTGTAGAACCAAAGTTCAGTCATCTGATGGCATAAATATGTCACACCAACCTTTAGACATGATTTGGTGATTTTATACTATGATGCATTAGCGCGTCGTCTGTTATGAAAATTCGAAACAATTATAGACGCGTAAAAACAATTTCTAAAACAATTTCTACCTTCCTTACTGCAATGGAAATATTAATGGGAGAGCCTGGCTCATCAGTGATAAACCCTTCCAGCGAAAAAAAAAATGGCGAAACCGCTGGGAGGGTTCACCACTGATGAGCCAGGCTCTCCCATTAATATTTCCATTCCAGTAAGGACAGTAGAAATTGTTTTATTACTAAAAGAATCATTCACGTCTATAATAGTTTCGTATTTTCATACATTTATACAATCGCCTTCTAAAGGGCTAACCATTGTGCGTAATGAACCCTCTTGTAAGGAGATACCAAACGCTCAGATACGGAAATTAAAATGTGAAAAGGGTAATCAAAACAACAATCCAAAAATCAATATTGATGGAAATTTTTCTGGGAGATATTGATCGATAAAAAGTAAGGGCGCCTCTCCCGTCAAAATAGACGCAGCAAAACCAATGCCTCATCTATTGACCATCTCAGCCAAACTAGGGTTGGTGACAAAGAATTGACCTGACCGTTTTTGCCAGTCAAAATTACGTCTTTGCCGAATTCTGGAGATTTGTTTCAATCCCTCGTGTACTCATTCTTAGAATGATTGCTTCTTGTTCTGAGTGTCTTGGAGAGGGTTATTCCTATACTTTGGATTATTCGGGATTTATATCCTGTAATATATATACATATGTATACACACACACACATGGAAATATACCGGGAGGAAATTGATCTGAAAATGCATGGGGCTCCTCTCCCGTCAAATTAATTGTCAAAACTAGACACTATCTATGTCAGCTACGGTCAATAGATGACGTCTATTTTGTCGCTTGATTTGACGGGAGAGGAGCCCTATGCTTTTTTAGATGTATACATATAATATATAATACCTTGATAAAGGTTAGTGTTCAGCCAATTGAAATATTGGTAAAATAAATTATATTTCGATCCAATATATGCCTTTTAAATTACATACAATATATATATTCAATATTGGTATATGAAAAAGTCCAAAATCTCTCTAACTTTAATTATACACATTTCCATAATTTGCGCCTTTGTACACTGCGTGACTCTGGATTTACAACACCAAGAATTACTGGGCAGAAA
The DNA here is from genome assembly GCA_030710605.1 of Cordylochernes scorpioides. Lineage (NCBI taxonomy): Eukaryota > Metazoa > Arthropoda > Arachnida > Pseudoscorpiones > Chernetidae > Cordylochernes > Cordylochernes scorpioides. The sequence goes on from CP092864.1 coordinate 155,189,627, forward strand.
AATATGCAAATTTCAGGCTGAAGTTAACTCACCAAATTTTGTAAATGATGCGAATCGCGCAGGTATCCCGCGCATGTTGATTGGTTGATTGTGATGTTATAAAAGCAACTTGTGCAAATAGGCAGACAGACGATTTAACGAGAGGTGTGGGGATTAGAGTCAGAAGGGACGGTTGGTCCATACGTCAAATATTTTTGAACAGACACTTCGATGCGTCCACTGTGCACCGGCTTAAGGTGAATATGGTTGGAACAAGGAAATGACACGATTGAAGGGTGCTGTTGAGGCCATAGTGACGTTATCACACGCGGACCGATGCATCCGCCGGATGGCGTTAACGACCACCCAGTCTGTCGCCATATTGCAGGACAGATTTGATTCCTCCATATCGACCAGCACCAATTAACTCAGATTGGTTGTCGGCGGCCTACACTCATGGCGACCGTTAAGAAGACTACCATTGCCTCAACGGTACAGACATCTCCGTTTGTAATGATGTCGGGATAGAGCCACATGGACAGAGGAATGCACAGGGTAGTTTTCAGATGAATTTCGCTTTTTTTTTAGTAATGACAGTCACCGAGTAGCCTTCGAGGCGACAACAGGTTCCTGAGGCCGCCAGACCTGCTGTCTCCCGAGCGTTGGCTACAGGCGACTGTAGATAACTTCTCCGATGGCGTTCCTGCCCTAATGCTCTCAACGCGGGCCGCGCAGTATCTGGGGGCCTTCTGCCAACGTCTTCCCTGGGAAAATCCCAGCTCCAGCTATTATGTAGAACACGAGGTGGATACCATCGTCCTGCAGGAATCGGCTACGCCCATTACCCGCCTTACCAGTCAAAGGGTGCGCCGGGCACTGGATTCGGCACGGCTGCAGGCGCATCCTGTTGCCGGGCTGGCTGCCCGGTGGACCCAGATAAAGAACTGGACGTGGCTTGCCAGGGCCTCCCTCTCTTCGGTGAGATCCAGACGTTATGAGTCGGAGTGGTCAGCTACGCCCAGCTGCAAACCAGCCGCTGGCAGCGCCACGCAGTGAAAACTAGACCAAATCAGTCAGTCGAGCCGATGTTGGTTCGCGATGCCCAGCAGCCCGAAACCACCATCAGAAAATGGATACGTTAGGATGCCCACGGAAAGCAACGAGACACGGCGCGAACCACAACGGCGGCCCTGCGGGCACGATCAACCAGGGACAGAGTGAAGGGAGACCATCTCGCTTTGGTTCGCTCCAGCAGCCCAAACAGTTGGGAGGCGACGGCGCTACCGGCGATGTTCGCGAAGCCCAGGACAGTGAGGGACCTCGACGTCCAGATTCGAATTCCAAAGGAGCATCTGTCCGGGGCTTTAGGGAACCGCACCAGAACCCGCAGCTCTTGCCGATGTTGACAGCTACCCCGGAAGTCATCTTCGGAGATCGAGGGCACGAGCTCAAACTGAGCGCCGTCCCAGATGAAGAGAACGATGTCATCTACATTGGCCACCACACAACGGCGGCTCAAGATCCTTTCAAGGCGACGAATTAGAGCCCCTACTCCGATGCTGAAGAAGGCGGTACTGAGGTTGCAGTTCTGCCTCACTCCGTTGAGAAGCGGCAAGGCCTTGGTGCAGACATCTCCGACCCGGATGCTTCCGCATAGAGGACAGCAACCCACCCGAGGTAGGCAGACCCAACAGGCCGTAGGTATTTCCTGGTCAGACTGTCAAACGATGACTTCAGGTTCAGCGAGATGACAGCCAGCTGCCTGTAATGTGGCAACACCCAGGAGACTTTGCCAGACACTTGGGCAATGTTCCAGGAAGATGGCGGTCCAGCGTACGTCTGACACTCGGGGAGATGACGATGCAGACGGCTCATTTGAATGCAACTGAGGACCCTGTAGTCGGTCGTTGGTAGGCTGATTGGCCGGAATGCCTGTAGACCCGGTCCTCCATGCGGCTTCACCAGAATGATAACCTTGCTGCGTCTTGAAGATGGGGGCAAGGCCACGCGGAGTAGAGAAGCTTCGAAGAATTTTGGCGACGAATTCTTTAAATATTTTCATAAACTTTCAGGGTAATCCGTTTCATCCCGAGGCACGACCGTTTGGCAAGTTGTGGTTGGCTGTAGCTATCTGATCGCGGGAGAAGTCGGCCAGAATGACCTGTTACCACTCGTTGAACTCCAAGGGGTTCAATACGGCGAATTATTCTGCCGAGCTTGGAACCTGAGCGAGCAACTGTTTAGGCGTTCCAGAAGGAAACGCCAATCTGGTCCCTGCAGATGACGTTGCCGTTGTCGTCGGTGAAGTTGGAAGGAGAGAGACGTCTGGCTCGGAGGGAACGCCCGAGGTCCGACAAGAAAGGATATTCGGAGCGGGCAGTGTCGTCCTCCAGTCTCCGCCTCAGGAAGAGGCTTGCGCTCTCGACGTATCCACCGCTGGACTGGGCGACGGCAGGTGCGAGTGATCGTATCTCCGCGACCAGACTGCCTTGATTCTGGTCCATTGTTTTCATAATATATATAGGTAGTGAAATATTTGCTAGGTCTACTGATATTTCATCGATGAATGTTTTCATTCGATCGACAAACAGTCTGACCGGAGCAGCTAGCCGATGCAGTGAAGTCTTGTAGGAGCCGGGCCTCCAATTTGGATTAGGACGTAAAAGGGCCCAAGAAAGGGTAGTTGTAGATTTTGTAGCGAGTGAGGCGGTCGCAGAAACCTGATGGAATTAGAATTCTGTCTAGAAGATGTGAGTCTACCCGACTTCCGATAAAGGCAAACTTGGTGTTCTCCAGCGCAGCATTGAAAAAAGACAGCGTTGACTATGTTGTCTTGATCCGGTAGCTCCGCGAGGGCTTATACTGTTACAGATGCCAGATCCCGGATAGAGTTAGTGAGTCGTAGAATTATATCCCGACCTCTACTATTGGATTAGCGTAAATGAGCAACAAAGTCTATTGCTGGTCAAATACCACTCCCAAACTTGTAATTGTATTTCATATAGTAATGGACTAGCCAAGGTTTCTAATCCCAGGATCCGTGATTATATGAACTTCCTGCCACGGGAAGATTGCGTGGCGTTCAAATGTAGATTGTTCCGGTGCACCAAGAGGCTAATTTCTCTATGAAATCATTGTTGGATCTGATTGGAGGTTACCTCGACTTCAATGAGAATACGAGGTCTGTTAGAAAAGTATTCAACCTTTTGGCAAGGAAAACAGACATACCTGGAGTACTGGAAACCTAATCACCTACCAGGTTGTCTCCTTGGGACTCCTCACATTTCTCCCATTGTTAGGAATATTCCGAGAAAGAATCTTTCGGGATGGTGTTTGGTTCGGCTGTCGTTGCAGTCATAATGTCCTCTCTTGTCTGAAATATCTTTACTTTGAATGGTCTCTTAAGTACAGCCAGAAGTCTCAGGGAGCCATATCAGGAGAGTAAGGAGCCTGGCGAACCACACTCCAGTCCAAATGTCTTTCCAGAAAAGTATTTATGGTGTCGTCAGTGCGAAATGAGGAGCTCTGACTTCATCTGCTTAAACAAGATAGTTCTGGATAACTATCGTAAAGATAGAGGCTGACTGGCTGGAATTCATAGTTCTTCAAATAAAAGACACTTCAGCCAGTAAATCTTTTTATTGTCTCGACGTTTCGACAAATATCTTTTGTTTGCTCCTGACGAGGACAAAATTGTCGAAACGTCGAGACAATAAAAATATTTACTGGCCGAAGTGTCTTTTATTTGAAGAAATAAGATAACTATGTATATAACTGGATATAATACGAGTAAATATAAACATACCATTCAGCTCAATAATGATAACCCGCTTAATATTTGACAATTTAAACAATAAAATTGATTCTTCTAATCAATCGTTACTGAAATAACAATTAAGATCAGATAAAGAAAATAAAGGAGTAAATAAAGGGTAGAAAAACCTATAGTTATAGGCATGGAAACATACAGTTGTATATATGTACAAATATCTTCAGCAAGGAAGGCTTCCCCACCATGAGAGAGTTCTCCTCCAGACAAGGTCTTCTTGAACACTCCTTGAACACGCTTAATATTTGATTGTATACTTATATTGTTACTTGCTAATGAAACATTGTCTTTGAACTCAAACTTGGCTCAATTTTAAATCCTATCACAACTTTGCCACTTGTAAAACTACAATTCTGATATTTTTATAACTTATTGAACTTTGTGCTCTTTCGGAATCAACAAAACAATAATAAAATATTCTTGTGCCTCCAAATATATCCATGTAAAGATAAAACATTTTGAGTAAAACTAATTACTCCTCCAGGGAAAAGTGTCAGGGAACAGGCTAAATCAATGTTTAGTTTATTTGTTCCACCAGATGGCGCTCTGCCATCTAAAAAACACATGTGCTCCTGGTAAGGATATGGCTTCTTTATTTGAAAGAAAGTAGGAATGTTTCTTACTGAAAAGACACATTTCCCTGGAGGAATGATTAATTTTACTCAATATTGAGGGATTGTTTTATAGAATAAAAAATGTTAAAGACTGGTATAAGAGACAGTATAATGATATGACACTGACTAAACATATACATATGTAGACTCTTCATTGATTGAATAAAGCTCTCTTATATAATATTATAATTTTAAAAAGGCATATCCTGACCACAGAAATAAACAAAACGTTGACTTAACCTGTTCCCCGATTTTCTTCATAGATCCACAAAAGTCAACCACGATTTATCAAGAAAATGGGCTGGCCAAATACCAAGGAACAGGTTAAATCAACATTTAGTTGATTTCTGTTCCACTAGATGGTGTGTCAAATTACATTGCCAAATATTTGCCCTTTTATCTTATCTCAGGTTTTAGTGGGAAGAATTTTGTTTTTGTTTGTTAGTGAACCAATCTCTCACGTCATTGGACGAATGTGGCCATGTCTGTATATAAGGGGGCTATGGTATTGCGAGAGACCAGTGTGGTGGATTATTGTGTGGAGACGTCGTTCTCTGTGTGATTGTCTGGTGATCTCCTCACATACCTGTGTGGTCCGATCCCTACTAACGCTACAATAAAAGTACTGTTTTTTTTTATATATAGCAAATCGTGAGGTTTTTTTTTTCTCTCTCTTTTATTGTTGCTGTACTCTTGAGTGTACGCTTGTCTGTGTGTTAGTTACTATTACTTTAGGCCCAAGTTTATTGTAACTTTGTGTGTTAACCTGTAAATAGTAAAATTTTGTCAGGCGCTCTGCCATCTAAAAAGCATATATGCTCGCGGTCAGGATATGCATTTTTGTTTTTAATACCAACACCTGTGACCTTTTATAATTTTAGTTTAAAAAAATATATATTTTTCCACATTATATTATAGGTTTATACAAAAATGTAATGCCTTGATAAAGGTTGGCATTCAGCCAACCGAAATATTGGCAAATATATCTTTTATTCAATCCAATATATGCCTTTTTATTATCTAATAGATATATATCTTTGAAGAAATCAATATATCAATTTTATAGGTTCTGGATGCCCTAAAAATGTAAACAGACATATTCCATTACATTGTTAAATTACATATCAATTTAAAATTACAGTTATAAATATCCACGCTGTATGTATTTGAAAATATTTCTTGTAAGATATAGTCGATGTTTTATTAAGCCCATTGAAGAGCGATTATCACTTGAAAGCTAGCGTTTTGTAATAAAAAGAAACTCAATGTGAGAAATTATTTTTGTATTTTGAAACTTTTTTCACAATTTGATCATGAATAGAGATATATTCAGCAGAGATGATAAAGGTAAGATGGTAGAAATCAATCTTTCTCCTAGTGTTGAATTTTGGATTATGTATGATTTGCATAGAAGGGTAGCTGTCGGACCACCCGGGCGGTGTTTAGACACCCCTCGTTAAAGTGAAACCCAAGCGGGTGGCGGAGCGTAGACGGCATGGAATGCTGTGAAACAAAGATGAAATCGCATCTGCCCCCACCCTAGAAGTCACTAGCTTCCCCGGAGCTCTAAAATTTGATAAATGTTCGAATACCTTCAACTTGATAAATGATTTCACTTCACTCGAGTTCTATTTCATTTCTAATTCTTCACCATCATATAGAATGATATTTCTCGCTATCAAAATTCGAAACTATTATAGACACGTATGATTCTTTAGACAATTAAACAATTTCTACTGTCGTTACTGCAATGGAAAAATTAATAGGAGGGCCTGGCTCATCAGTGGTGAACCCTTCAAGCGGTTTCGCCAGTTTAATCTACCATACCGCTGTTATTTCTCTCTATACACAAGCCAAAATTAATGGATTAAAGATTTTATAAAAATAACACACACATTATTATTAATTTTTTTAATTAAAAAGACATATATTGGATCAAAATATCATTTATTTTACCAATATTTCAGTTGGCTGAACGCCAACCTTTATCAAGGTATTATAACATTTTAAAGTGTGCGAACAACAAACTCAGCGCCACATAACGTCATTAGAATTAAATTTTAAAAATATTTTTGTCTCCATTCAATAGAAAGGGAAAATTTTTTAAACTTAATTCTATTGACGTTATGTGGCGCTGAGTTTGTTGTTAACACATATTAATTGACACACTGGCTACAACGCCAGGTTTGGTAAACTGAAAAGCATCTACCTGTAGACCGCCCTAGACTGAAGAGGGCCATTATCTCGAAACCATGGTCTCTGAGTAAACACTTCTCAGTTTACCAAAGCTGGTGTTGTGGCTTTGTCACTGACCTGAGCCCGCTAGTTTGCGGCAACAGTCAATAGATGGCGTCCAGTTTTGATGTTTAATTTGACGGGAAAGAAGCCCTATGCTTTTTTAGATCAATTTCCTCCCGGCAAAATTTCCATCTATAAGATATTAGAATGTAGACATTTCCATAACTATATTGTAAGATTATAAACTCAAACTTCTTCTATAAAACATTCCGCTAGCTTTCAAACGACATCCTTCTTCAACGGGCGTAAAGACAAAAGAAGAATCTCCTTTTGAGTTTATAATCTTACACAATATAAGGTATTAGAAGTTGGGGAGAAACAAAAACGTGATTGTAAAACGTTGGTGAATCCTGGCATAGACGTCTATAGCGAGGCCTTAAGGCAACACACTCAGGCGGAATATATTCGAATATATAATAACTCCTATGAAACTTTTATAAAGTTGAATTTTTATTTAATGATATTTATTTTTAAGCATATATCAGTCATATATAAAGTTATTTGATCAATTACACTAGTAACTAATTCCTTTTTGGTCTTCCCTCAAAACAAATACTATCAGAAAAACAATCTCCTTATCGTGGTTTGCCCCATTTATCGGAATAAACATCCACTATTCGTTGATTTTTATTTATTCCCGAATTTGCCAAATACCCATTCTCGATTAATATTTCTGGAATAATTAAAAATCAACGAATATTTGATATTTAATCCGATAGATGGTGTAAGCCATCAGCAACTTTCAGTTACACGATAAGGAGAAGTATTTTTCTTAATTCATTTACATTATCCCAGTACAATTTAACATTTGCACTATTTTTTTTTACAAATACTCTCAGATTTTTGAAAATCTCAATCTCCAGAATTTCATCAAAAATGAGACTATTCCATAAAATAAAAAGGTATCAATATAAACTGCTGGCTACCGTAAATGCAACACCATGAAAGAAGCATGCAAATAACATGAAATTTACAACAGGCATTAGCGGAGCTGAGATAGGCAAATGATTAGAATTTCAGTGCAGACGCACATCACGCGCGCCTGAGGCTCCACTTCAAAGCACTATTTAAGGCTTGAAGATTTCGACAATTTCATGTTCGGCAATTGTGTTTTTCTTGTGTTTAAAAAAAAACGATCAATTATGCCTCGAAGAAAACAGCGATCATCTTTTGATCAAGTATCCGAGTTCGACAGAGGAAGGATAGTGGCCTACCGAGATTGTGGACTAACCTTTAGGGAAAACAGTAGTCGTGTTGGACGAAACCCAACAACTATAATGCGGATTTGTGATCGTTGGATGCAGGAAGGTATGGCGGACCGACGTGTTCGATCGCATCCACCTCAGTTCACCACTTCGCGTGCTGACAGGCAAATTGTGCTTATGGCAGTGACAGATCACTCAGTCGCAAACCGTAGCACAGCACATTCAGTCTGTAACGTATCATCCAGTGTCTGCGCGTTATATTCGACGCCGTTTACAGCAGAGTGGTCTGTCCGCAAGACGTCCATTGCTTCGTCTACCCTTGACGCAGAACTACAGACGTCTTCACCGCCAATGGTGCGATGAAAGAAGGATGTGGACGGCAGAATGAAATTGTCTTTACTGACGAGTCACGCTTCTGTCTGCAAAACCACGGTGGTCGGATTCGAGTCTGGAGACACCGTGGAGAGAGGATGCTGAACAGCTGCGTCATGCACCGCCACACTGGTCCTACACCGGGTATTATGGTATGGGGCGGTATTGGATATCACTCTCGCACTCCACTGGTACGCATTTCCGACACTTTAAACAGCCAACGCTACCTCTCCGAGGTGTTGGAGCCAGTTGTTCTTCCTTACCTTCAGGGCTTACCCACAGCCATATTTCAACAGGATAATGCGCGACCACGCGTGGCACGCATTGTCCAAAGATTCTTCGTCAATCGACAGATTGAATTGCCTCCCTGGCCGGCTCGCTCTCCGGAACTCTCGCCAATATAAAACATGTGGTCCATGGTTGCTCAATGATTGACCCAGATTACATCCCCAGCTGCCACACCAGATCAACTTTGGCAACGTGTGCAAGCTGCTTGGTTTGCTGTACCCCAAGAATACATACAAAGTCTCTTTGAATCAATGCCGTGTGGCATCTCCAACAATGGCGGCTACTCTGGCTTCTGATTCTGGCAGGAACTTCGCAGAAGTCTATAAATTTAATCATTTGTTACTTGGTGAACAGGTTATCTACAAAATAAAGTTTGTTGTGATATCTGTTGTATTTCTTGGTGTTGAAATTTGGGTGGCCAACAGTGTAGATCCAGTCTTAGACACTGGCTTGGCTGCGGTTTCAGCCCAGTTGGTTTGAAATACGCTTGTTTCTTGGGAACGTCTTGTTCAAAATTCAAATCTTGTTCAACCACGCCTTATTGCGTGGAGATAGTAAGGTGCCAATTTTTTGTTTCTCTGTGGTTTTCAAATGAAATATTCCTGTTCTCATTTGCTTCTCTCTCCATTTTTTTTTCAAGATTATATTATTTACCGTGGATAGCAAAAGCTAATCGACACTCTTATCATTCCTTAATACCATGGGAGTCGTGTGGTCTAAATTCGATCACTACGACTCAGGATTGAATCCCGCATTGGACACCTTTTTCTAATTAAAAAGAAATGCTCCAATGGCCTCTGATTCTTACAAAAGTCCAACCTTGTCGCGTTGCCTCTGTGTGGGTTGCTCATTACCAGGCCACTACATTCTCTTAGAATTTATTAGAACACTAACTTCTACAATATATGGACTGACTGACTGACTGCTAACAACTTGTAGCGCTATTTATACCTGAAGTCAGAAATGAGTATGCAAAGAGGATATTTGCATTTCTGCAAATATCCCAAGTATGCAAATACACAACAAACCTCATCAGTGAGTGCAATCAACCAAACAGGGCTTTGGCAGATTTGAAGTGCAAAAGTCGAACTGCCCTTTACATGTGTACATATGAATCACTTACAGTAAAGGCAGTCACCTACATCTACCCACCATGATTATCATGGCCTCTACCACGTGTACTAGGAATAAAATCAAAAAGATCAATACCATTTATTTTTAAAACTCGTAAAAGCAATATATTCGATATATATATGCCTTCCTGGAGGCTGTTGTTGGGTTCTGTGCTGCCTGGAGTATAGGAGTCTATCTATGCTTCCTTCCTGTGGTGAATCTGTATAAGACCCTGGAGGCTGTTGTTGGGTTCTGTGCTGCCTGGAGTATAGGAGCTCCATCTATGCTTCCTTCCTGTGGTGAATCTGTATAAGACCCTGGAGGCTGTTGTTGGGTTCTGTGCTGCCTGGAGTATAGGAGCTCCATCTACGCTTCATCCTGTGATAAATCTGTATAAGACCGGTGTTAAAAGTGTATGTACTTACATATAACCCCCCTTTTTTAATTAAAAAATTAATAATATATATTACATATAATACAATACAATATAGTGCGGCTTATGATTGTAAAACGACATTTGAAATACTATCCCGCATGTGTTTCTTTTCAACGAAAAATCAAAATTTATTTCAAGGAGAAATAACGATTATTTCTAACCATTTGGATGAGGTATGAAAGGATGAATTGTGAAGAGTAATGATAAACGGAAAAATAAAAGCCTAGTGGACATGGCATCTGCCCGGTAACGGAACACTGTGGGTTCGTTTCTCATCCCTGGACACTTTTATTTTTCCGTTTATCATTACTCTTCACAATTCACCCTTTCATACCTCATCCAAAAAGTTAGAAATAATCGTTATTTCTCCTTGAAATAATTTTGATTTTCGTTGAAAAGAAACACATGCGGGATAATATTTCAAATATCGTTTTATATATTACATATTATAAACAAAAGAGGGTAAACATTAAATGTAGTACCTTTTGCCTTCCTCTCTATTCATCATACCATTCACCTGTCTATATCCCGCCCCGGTAGTCTCCAGGAATGTTTATATATACGGATGAGGATAAACACAACTGAAGGATGGATGAGTGGACGGAATTCATTCCACAGCGTGCTTCTTACATAAAGTCCTTCGGTGGATCCTTGCCAAACTTCGATTTGTCTAAGTTTTTGAATTCCTGAACCACGTTTGTTGGCAGCGCGCCAAGAATGTTCAGATTAATGGTCTGATGAGTTCCACCAACTGCGACCACATCGTTAATTCTACCTCTCTCTATTTATGGCTATTTACAACATGCTTATTGAGATAGCTTCACTCATAAACATATCCTAGAATTCAAACTGTATAATTGATTATAGGTATAATCATTCTATTCGCGATCGAACGTTGTACTGTACATATTTATAACATATAAAATGGAAGGATTTAAAAGCACGAATGTTTCTTTTATACATAATACAAACTTCTACTGCCCTTACTGCGATGAAAAAAATATATTGGGAGGGCTTGGCTCATCAGTGGTGAACCCTCCCAGCGGTTTCGCCAATTTAATCCACCAGACCGCTTCTCATAGCTCTAATACTGTATTGGACGATTCTGCTTATATACGCAGCACTGAAGGATGGAATCTCAGAAGTTTGTATTATGTATAAAAGAAACATTGGTGCTTTTAAATCCTTCCATTTTATATGTATATATGGCGCGTTATTGCTTTGTGTTAATTTATGCCTAACTGTACATATTACATTCCAAACACGACCATCTCTGTCTTGAGCTCGATGTACCATCTCGGTGACCGTTAAACCAGTGAGTTCCTTTAATTGGTCCACGGCGGACGTCGCCCAGACATCAGTCAGTATGGTGTACTGATGTGACCGAACAATTCCGTTGTACCGAAGTCGGTCGACAGTTGTGACAGTATCGATGCATTCGTCCTACGCTCTGACATATAGTTATTAATCAAGTATATACATCTTATATAAAGAAAGAGATTTGGATTATGCTATGGAGTTATTTGTTGGTTCTTTTTAGTAGTAAATGGTATTTGTGATGCAGTCGTGGTTGAAATCCTTAAAGTATAATAATGAAAAATAGTTTTGATCAGTAATTTAATTGAGTTAAAGGGATATATATAAAAGAACATAATTTGATAAAAGTGCTGCCTGGCATTAAGGCGAGTAGAATAAGGAAAACAAAAGATTATTTACATAATGTACAAAAGATTTGAGCGGGGAAACAACAACAATGAGTTTTTATAGGGGAAGAGTGACCTCTGGCGGTTGATTTAGCAGAGTATTTGGATCTATGAAATATAATTTTAAATAGAATAATATTTTAATATAACATAGATTCAAATACAAAAAAAAAACAGGTTTGCGCTTTCAAAACTGAGTTTGGAAGTGTCAAGGTACAAGCTCTTTCTCACCTAGATTTCTGGTCTACTTCTATTGTACATATAGATGGCAAGTTATCGCTTCATGCCTAACTGCCCTTTTACTTATTGTTTGCGGAAGAGCATTGCTCGATGCAAATATATATATGTAATCCTGATGTTTCTGAAAAATGTCCTTTATATATATTTAAATATAAAGATAAAGGTCACTTATTCCATAACTCCGCCTTTGCCGGTCCCAAACCCGGTTAAAAAAGGAGGAGGAGGAGCAGTAACAAGCTCGGTAAAAAACCTGGGCTCAGCTGGCCCAACTGATAGTACCATGTAAGGGCTCCCAATCCAGAGATACAGGATGAGCAGCGTTTGTACTCCATGTTAGGAGCGGTTGCACATGGCGTCTGTTCCTCATGTCAGAGGCGGCCGTTTCTTTTGGAGCTAAGTCGGCCTGCCACTGAGTAGTGCTCCCAGTCTTAATGACAAAGGCATTCTACTTCACCCAGTCATGATGGTTGTCAAATTCACAAGCTTGACACCCTAATATGATTGAGTGGAGATAAGAATAAATGAAGACTTCTTCCATCAAAGCTAGACGCCCTCTATTGACCGTCGCGAGGAGACGTTGGTATATTTTGATGCTTTTGTTTCTTTCTGATTTTAGTATTCTAGTCTTATTGTATATCTTGTGAGGTGAGGAATTTTCGTATTGTCTTGATTGCAGTATCTTTCTTAGTAAAGTTTGAATAGACGTTGAATATTATCGATAGTTGGATTATCCGTGTTATATATTTTAGAGAAGCCAAGGTAAGAAGATATGGTCGTATAGCCATGTCAATAGCACCAAGTCAAGAAATGGAGTCGTTTGCAAGTCGTATCTGCACGAACAGTACGACGTTTGCAGCATCATGAACTCTGCAGACATAGACACCATAGCTTCGGCTACCTTCCTACATACAATCTTCGACTTCTGCCCTAGCCAACGAGTTCTCAGTCACCAATAGAAAATATCTTGCCAATCGTTGCCGACTGTCTCGTCACCACAGACCTGTCTTCTTCTTTCTTATCTTCACTCAATCATATTAGGGTATAAAGCTTGTAGAGATTGAGACTTTGGATGGTGTTTAACAACCATCATGACTGAGTGAAGTAGAATGCCTTTGTCATTAAGACTGGGAGCACTACTCAGTGGCAGGCCACAGACTTAGCTCCAAAAGAAATGGCCGCCTCTAATATGAGAAACAGACGCCATGTGCAGCCGCTCCTAACATGGAGTACAGACTCATCCTGTATCCCTGGATCAGGAGCCCTCACGGGGTACTATCAGCCGGTCCAGCTGAATCCAGGTTTTTTAACGAGCTTGTTACTGCTCCCTCTCCTCCTTTTTCATCCGGGCTTGGGACCAGCAAGGGCGGAGTTCCACAGGCCAGTCATTCCTGTCGATGAAATGTGGCATTGTGTCGAAGTTGTCTGGTTATCTGTACCAATACATGACATCTGTTTTACTCGATGCATAGGCGTCAGGGTACTGATTTCTCAGGTTCCATGCCTCTTTGTTGAAGTTATCATTTGTTTTCCCATTATAATATATTTGTCCAATATCATTTTGGGATGTGAATTTCTACCTGGTGTAGTAATTTAAATGACCATTAGTATATTACACTTTTTCGCATGAAAATCCAATTGCATTGTCAGTGTGTTGATTGTCTTACGGCTGGTTGTGAATCCGAGATTGGAGAAATATTCTTTCATTATTTTGAATAATCTTTCTATGCGCTGATTTATGACTTTTATTTGTGTTTTTGTTTGTTGTTGTGTTGTATGTGGTCATATAAATTAGATATACTCTCTTCAGATAACATCAGGCAAAGAGGCTATTTATAAAAATAGATGCTGTTGAATTCTATAAATTTCATAAAATAGCGCAAAAAAGATAATATATTTAGATACAGTAGAACCTCCATGAAAGGACACTCGCGCTAGAGGATACCTCTCTACAAAGGACAGTTTTCATCACTAAAATTACTATTTTACTATTTAGTAACTCTCCGGTAAGAGGACACCTCTCCCTAAGGGACATTTTGGCTCTGCAATCCTTTACAGGGGTTTTATACTGTACTCTAATATTGACGGACCTAATGAGCAAAATGTACATTTCTTATTTGAAAAATTTAAAATATATCGTAAATTCAAAAGTAAGCTTTAGAAATTATAAAATAGACAATAATTCTCTCTTTATAAATATATATTTTTAATTAAAAAGGCATATATTGGATCAAGATATCATTTATTTTACCAATATTTCAGTTGGCTGAATGCCAACCTTTATCAAGGTGTTATAAAATATTTAATGTTTAATGTTATAACACCTTGATAAAGGTTGGCGTTCAGCCAACTGAAATATTGGTAAAATAAATGATATTTTGATCCAATATATGTCTTTTGAATTAAATATTTATTTATGGATTGCTCTATTTTCAAAATAAATATATATTTACACAATATTTTGGATTATCGTTCCTATCATCACAAGGTTCGCTTCTATTTTTTTACGTCGCGACAAAAGGACATTCAATAAGCAGGTCAAATGATTGTGCTTCTAGCCAAAATGTATCTTTTAGCGAATGACATTGAGGCGAAAAAGAAAGAAACGTTTCTATTTCATAAACCTTCATTGTTATGAATATTGTATATTGAGCTGAAACAATACAAGAACATTTTTATCTAAAAATAAATAAGATTACATTGTCTATACAAGTATATGTATGTTATAATAGAAAAAAAAAAGATTTTTGTTTGATTTTTGATAATTAGTTATATAGAATTAATACTTGCTGCTGATTATTTTGAGAATAGACATATTTATTGAGCAGTTGTGGCAATGATAAATAAAATCAGTTATCAAAATAGATTTAATTGATCTTATGGAATATATAAAAACATGGTTTGATAAAAGTAATGCCTGGCTTAAGGCGAGTAGAATAAGGAAAACAAAAGATTATTTACATAATGTACAAATGTTTTGAGCCGGCCTTCGGGGAACAACAACAATGAGTATCTATAGGGGAATCGTGACCTTTGGCGGTCGATTTAACAGAGTATTTGAATCTATGAAATTATAATTTAAAATAAAATAATACTTTAATATAACAATTTTAAATATAAATATTTCAATATAACATGTATATATACATGTATATTTTGAAAATAGAGCCATCCATAAATAATCTTTAAATAAAAAGGCATATATTGGATCAAGAAATGTAACTTCCAACTGTTGATAGAAAGTCTTTCTATTGTTCTTGCAAGGTGTAGAGCGTCATAACCCAAACTGGTTGATATCATTTTGAGAATAGAGCAATCCATTGATCCAAATTATGCCTTTGTATTTAAAGATTCATACATGTATATATATACAGTGTAAATATTGTTATCAATTTATTTAAATCTCTGGATATTAATTAAACAAATGCTACAGGTTTGTGGAGATGGGTTTCTTTATCTTCATAAACGTATTTCAGACATCTCTGTCCATCTACAGGAGAACATGGAAACTTATAAACACCTTTAAGATACTAACTGATTTATATATACATTTAAATATTAGATGATAGATTTTACATACATAAGTTAGTTAGTATCTTATTTCTTCTATCTGCTTATGTTGTTGCTTATTTGTTTAATGTATATGTTTATTCAATGCTCTTTTTCTCAATTGTTTATTTTCTTTTTGATAATCTCTGTTACCTACTCTACTACAATTATTGTAAACTAGTCGAGTGACCCGGGCAACGCCCCGGGTTTACTCGAAGGGCCCGCAGGTGAGAAACTATAGGCATTAGTTCCTATGCCTAAAAAATTATTTAAAATGAAAAAAGAAGAAAAATACTAACAAATCAGAAAATAAAAGTGCAAACAACACATCTACACTACTTCAAGAACATGAGAGCACATGCACTGTGTCACCATACGTGTACCATTCGTAAAGACCCTGTTTAGGATTAAAATATCTCCGAAGCATAACAATACAACCAACTCATGTTTGGTAAGCAATTTCAGGAAAGAAACTATAGGCATTAGTTGAAGAGTTTAAATAAATATATTTAGAGTGAAAAAATGACACAAATCAGCAAATAAAATTGCAAAAAATGCTACTATATCGCAGATAAGACAACATATAAAAGGAATGAAAATATTTAAAGGACCTCATTAAAACTACATTTCTAGTTTTATATATACAATATAACCTCGATAATTCGACCATGTTTTGTTGTCCTGACCTACAGCCTATCATATAACAAACTGTAATTCAACACTATCGATAATTCGACCATTATAAATTTCAACAATTGTTTGTTGCTCAAATATAACCTCACTGCTAAAAAGGTATTACAGAGAAAACGGCTGACATTGTAAATGTACAAAATGTATGTATAGAGCAGGGGAATAATAAATAAAGACCAAAATCAAATTAATTGATAATAAATATATTATTGCCAAAAAAAAAATACAAAAAAAATTTTTTTCTCCTTTCTTATCTTCACTCAATCATATTAGAGTGTCAAGCTTGTAAAGCTTGAAATTAACAACCATCATGATTGGGTGAAGTAGAATGCGTCTGCCTTTGTCATCAAGACTGGGAGCACTACTCAGTGGCAGGCCACTGACTTAGCTCCAAAAGAATGTATCCCTGGATTAGGAGCCCTTACAAGGTACTATCAGCCGGGCCAGCTGAGCCCAGGTTTTTTTAGTGAGCTTGTTACTGTTCCCCCACCTCCTTTTTCATCCTGGCTTGGGACCGGCAAAGGCGGAGTTTTTTTTCTTTCAGGTGAGAAACTTTAGGCATTGGTGAAAAGTGTAAATATATATTTTGGAAATGAAAAAAAGGATAAAATAAATCAGAACATAAATTTACAAACTATATTTCAGAGGAGACGATTTATAATAGGAATTCATTTAAATGACCTCATTAAAAACTACATTTTATATATTTTTGGGTTAAACTTTACATGTATGCTATCCAAAGTTCGCACACTTGAAAAAGTCACATAAAGTCGTCTGTGCGTAAACACAGGCTCTTGTAGCAAAGGTTTGGCCTTGAGCCCTCTTTATAGTCATATATGTCAGACATTATACAGTGTGTTCAACTTTGGGTACTGTCAGTATATGTGCTTCAAGGACATGAGAGCACATGCGCTAGAACACCATACCTGTTCCATAGCAAAGATCCTATAGGCATTGGTGAAAGTGTAAATAAATATTTTGGAAATGAAAAAAAATTGCAGATATGACAACATATTAAAGGAATAAATTCATTTAAAAGACCTCATTAAAAACAACAATTCTAAAATTTTATATATACAATATAATCAAATTAATTCAACACACGATAATTCGACCATTTTTGATGTCTCGACCTACGGCCTATCATATGACAAACTAATTCGACACTTTCGATAATTCAACTATTTTGGAAATTCAAATTTCAACAGTTGATATTTGTCTAAAACCCCTATTATTAACAACATATTAGACTGCAGAGTGCAAAAATGTAGAAAATTGTATGTATATAATTGAATGCATATATTTGTATGTATATAATTGTATGCAAATAATTGTATGTATAGATCAATGAGTAAAATAATTTTTTTTTTTTGCTTATCGCTAGTACACGTGGTACAGGCCTTGATAATCATGGTGGGTAGAGTAGGCGACTGCTTTTACTGTAAGTACACAACATGTCTAAACATGTGAAAAGCAGTTCGACTTTGCATTTACAAATGTGCCAGAGCCCCGTTTGATTACTTGCGCTTGCTGGTGGGGTTGGACTTTTGCAAGAATCGGAAGCCATTGGAGCATTTTTTTTTTTTTTTTCAGAAAAAAGTGCCCAATGCGGGAATCGAACCCGGGTCGTAGCGGTCGAAAACCAACGGCTTAGACCATCCTTCCACCAACCCCCAGTAAAATAAGTAAATAAAAAGAAGACCAAAAATAAGTGATAATAGTTTATTGAATAACAAATAAAATAAAAAATCTTTCAGGTGAAAAATTATAGGCATTGGTAAAAAAGTAAACAAGAGAAATAGCAATTGGGGTTTTGTGTCTGCGGCGAGTCATATTAGCACGCCTAGCGGTTAGGGGAGTGAGTCTTCCACGGCCTTTTCGAGGCATGACAGAAGACGCTGAAAAAAAAAGGTAAAATAAGAACCAAGCAGAGGAAAACTATAAAACTGAAAGCAGGACAGGCATAAAAAGAAAATTCCAAGCATGTGAGGAAACAATTGATGAAAAAAAAAGGATTCCAAAAAAATACTGCAAAAAAAGAAACCAGACACAAAAAGCAACAATTGAGTACACAAATACAGCATCAGCCTATTTATGAGAAGAAAAAAAACGACAGACACAAAAATGGAGCTAAATTCAAATGAAAAACTATAACAGATCAAGTAATCAAATCAGGCATTATGAAAGATACTGCAAAAAAGAAAATAAGACACAAAAATGGAGCTAAATATGTAAAAAACATGTATACAAAAAAGCAAAGCCCAATTCCAAACCCAAATATTTTTTTATGAGAAGAACATCAACATAATGCATGATTACGGCAGTCCATAGCTTCCCTGACAAAAATTAACCAAAAAAGTTAAATATTCCAAAATATTTCTGTGTATATATTGCTAAATGTGTAAATAACATGTATATAAAAAAGCAAAGCTTAATTTTAAATTTCATTATCCTTTTCACAGGAAAAGCATCAAAATACTGCATAAGTACGGCACTTTTGCAGCCCCCCTGACAAAAATTCACTAAAAGAGTTAAGTATTCAAAAAAATATTTTGGTATATATATTGCTAAATGTGTAACAAACATGTATATAAAAAAGCAAAGCTTAATTCTAAGTTTTAATATTTTTTTTTATAAGAAAAGCTACAAAAGCAAATAGGGAGAAGTGGGGCCATTTAGCCATTTTCAAAATTTGATTATGAAAGAGTAAATAAATGAGTAAATAAGGACAGATATAAAGAGAAAGTATTGCTAAATGTGTAACAAACATGTATATAAAAAAGCAATGCTTAATTCTAAGTTTTAATATTTTTTTTATAAGAAAAGCTACAAAAGCAAATAGGGAGAAGTGGAGCCATTTAGCCATTTTCAAAATTTGATTGTGAAAGAGTAAAAAAATGAGTAAATAAGAGCAAATATAAAAAAAAAGTATTGCTAAATGTGTAACAAACATGTCTATAAAAAATCAATGCCTAATTCTAAGTTTTAATTTTTTTTATATAAGAAAAGCTACAAAAGCAAATAGGGAGAAGTGGGGCCATTTAGCCATTTTCAAAATTTGATTGTGAAAGAGTAAAAAAATGAGTAAATAAGAACAAATATAAAGAAAAAGTATTGCTAAATGTGTAATAAACATGTATATAAAAAAGCAAAGCTTAATTCTAAGTTTTAATATTTTTTTATAAGAAAAGCTGCAAAAGCAAATAGGAGAAGTGGAGCCATTTAGCCATTTTCAAATTTGATTGTGAAAGAGTAAAAAAAAGAATAAATAAGAACAAATATAAAGAAGAAATAATTAAGCAAAAGAAAGACATAAATAAATATTTCAATCTACAATTCGAAAAATAATATAACCTCAGCCTATTTATGAGAAAAAAAAAACGTTGCCAAAGACATTAGGAAAGATATGCAAATAAGAAACATACACAAAAATTGAGCTCTATTTAAATGAAAAAACTATAACAAAGTACTTACAAATTATAATCATAATCAAATGATTCAGAAATAAGTAAAAATTAGTAAATAAGAATTAGTAAAAGGTAAACAAAAGAACGCATTTCAAAACAAAGGAATTGATGATGATAAATGCAAAAAATCTACGATTGTAAAATAGATTAAATTAAAAAATAAAAATAACTGTTAACATTAGGAAAATAAAGACAGGCCTATCATACGAAGAAAAAAATAACGAAAATTTTGGTATATAGATCGTTATGTGTAGTTCAGAATCTTCGGAGGAGATAGCTCAGGACTTTACAATGGAAAACTCTGTTACGGTATTATCTATATAGATAGTTCCACGCGTAATTATCCAGATCGGATATAGCGTGTCTTGTTTGCAACTGGTAATAAATATACAAGGTGCGTTCATTATTTCCAGGACTGCTCTGTATCTTTGAAAAAATAAAACAAATAAAAAACTAATTTAATATTTTTCAAAATATGCCCCTCCTGCCTCAATACACCTGTTCCATCTTTTTTCCAATTGTCGAAGCAGGAGATAAAATCACTTTTTGAGAGGTTCCTCAAGCTTGCCTTCGATTCAGCTTGTATCATATGAACGTTGTCAAATTTCCTTCCTTTTAACTTCATTTTCAATTTAGGATAGAGGAAAAAGTCATTGGGGCTAAGTCAGGGGAATAGTGTGGATGAGGGATCTATATCGTCGAATGCTTGGCCAAGAACTGCAAAACAACATGGGCTGTGTGCGGCCGCGCATTATCGACGTGAAGTATCCAGTCATTGTTTTGCCATCTTTCAGGTATTTTAAGGCGCACTGCCTCCCTTAAGCGCCTCATTATCCCAAAATAAACCTCTTGATTAATTGTACGTCCGAAAGGAATAAATTCATGGTGAACCAAACCATTAATATAAAAAAATGTAACAAGCAATGTCTTGACTTTGGATTTTATAAATCTTGCCTTTTTGGGTTTCGGTTCCCCTCTTTAAATCCATTGGCTGGATTGACGTTTGGTTTCCGGGTCATACTGATACACCCATGTCTCATCCCCGATAATGATTTTTTGCATCCATTCTGGATCGGTCCGAGTCATTTCAACCATGTTTTTGCAGACATCCATTCTAGCCTCCTTTTGTTCCTCTGTTAGAATCCGGGGAACAAATTTTAAAGACGTCCGGATCATGTCCAAATCTTTTGTTACTATTTGATGACACAGTCCTACAGATAGTCCAGTCTCTGAAGATAGTCTTTAATAGAAATTCTTCTGTTAGATTTAATTAATTCCTTTATTTTGAGCTTGTTTTCCTCGCAACGTAATGATCTTGGACGGCCCAGTATGCTGATCATCGTTTACCTTTTCCCGACCTTTTAGGAATCGTGAAAACCATTCAAAAGTTCTTGAACGGGATAAATCTGCATCGCCAAAAGCTTCTTTAATCAATTCATACGTCTTAGTAGCACTTTTTTCAATTTAAAACAAAACTTAATGCAGATTCTCTGCTTTTCGAAAATGGCCATTTTAAAATTAGAAATGCGAACCTTACAAGGAAGTTGTTTTGTTCTATTTTTAGATCGACGCGTGCGCCACGAGACTCGTGCTTTCAGTCAGGTGTGGTCGAATGTCCAATATTTAACTCTGTATAAAAAATGTTTTCTTTAGCTTTTTTATTTATTTTATTTTTTAACCAGTCCTGGAAATTAATGAACGCACCTTGTATATTAATGATCTCTTGATAAAATGATAAACATTCGTCAAAAAAACATATTTAATTGCGTAAACCAACAAGTTTCAAAAATTTCATTATTCTAGTGTAGTTAAATTATTTTCATTTATTTCATCTGTATATTTAAAAAGTAAAACCTTTTCTTTATAAAATTTATTCTTTCATGCAAAAATACACGCTGGTTCGGCGGTACAACTACTACAATAGGAACGATACAGAGAAGATTAGCATGGCCCCTGTGATACCAGTTCGGCGGTACAACTACTACAATAGGAACGATACAGAGAAGATTAGCATGGCCCCTGTGATACCAGTTCGGTGGTACAACTACTACAATAGGAACGATACAGAGAAGATTAGCATGGCCCCTGTGATACCAGTTCGGCGGTACAACTACTACAATAGGAACGATAGAGAAAAAGATTAGCATGGCCCCTGTGATACCAGTTAGGCGTTACAACTACTACAATAGGAAGGATACAGAGAAGATTAGCATGGTCCCTGTGATACCAGTTCGGCGGTACAACTACTACAATAGAAAGGATACAGAGAAGATTAGCATGGTCCCTGTGATACCAGTTCGGCGGTACAACTACTACAATAGAAAAGATACAGAGAAGATTAGCATGGCCCCTGTGATACCAGTTCGGCGGTACAACTACTACAATAGGAAGGATACAGAGAAGATTAGCATGGCCTCTGCGCAAGGATGACACGCAAAATCGTGAAGCGTTCCATATCCCAAAGGAAGCTCTTATAGACCTAATCTGTCTATCATTTTACTACTTCAGCTCTAAGGACTGATATTTCAAACAGGTCAAAGGGCTTCCAATGGAAAATCCTAAATAATCTAGATTCAAGCCAATTATATACGTCTATACAGGGGACTGTATTGCATATTGGCTTCTAGGTCTCCTGTTGAAGGACATATTGGCCCGAAAGCCTTAGAAATAGAAAATGGTTAAAAGAGATATGGCCCTGGATTGATTGTTGATTTAGTTAAATACATAATTATGATGCATTAGCGCGCCATCTGTTATGAAAATTGGAAACTATTATAGACGCTTATGATTCTTTTAAAAATTAAACAATTTCTACTGCCCTTACTGCAATGGAAAAATTAATGGGAGGGTTCGCCACCCCCGAGCTAGGCCCCCCCCCATTAATTTTTCCATTGCAGTAAGGGCAGTAGAAATTGTTCAATTTTTAAAAGAATCATAAGCGTCTATAATAGTTTCCAATTTTCAAATACATAATTATATAAATTAACGTTCTCTCTTCCCTGATTTATAATATTATAAAGTAAATAAAGCTTCCAGGGTTAAGTTTCTTGTGCAACTTTTTATTGTCAAGTTTTCGGACTTGTCAGTCCTTTAACAGGATAAACGTGATAATCCTGTTGAACCACTGACAAGTCTGGAAGCTTAGATATAAAAGGTGGCACAAGATACTTAACCCTGGAAGCTTCAATTATTTTATAACATAATTATATCTTCGTTTTCTTAGCACTTTAACGGGACGACTCTTCTGTCTCGTCGTTTTCGTCATCACTATGGAGGAAGGTATTTGAGGTTCAAAACGACTTCGAAAGAACATACTTTCAGATTTTGAAAAATATATATATGAATGTGGAAGGAAGAATAACCTCCACTTTTACCTTTTTTCGCAAAAATTCTCAAGAAACTCTATGTCCATAGTTTGCTTGAATACTATTCTAAGATTCTACCCGTCATTGCATCCTATATAAGCAGAATCGTCCAATACAGTATTAGAGCTCTAAGAGAAGCGGTCTGGTGGATTAAATTGGTGAAACTGCTGGGAGGGTTCACCACTGATGACCCAAACCCTCCCAATATATTTTTTCATCGCAGTAAGGACAGTAGAAGTTTGTATTATGTTTGAAAAAAGAAACGTTCGTGATTTATAATTCTTCCATTCCTAATAAGAAACTTGATATTTTCTGAATATAATATATACTAAGGCATCTCCTTATTGTGCAACTGAAAGTTGCTGATGGCTTGCGCCATCTATCGGAATAAATATCAACTATTCTCGTTGATTTTTAACTATTCCAGAATTGGCCAAATACCCATTCTCGATTCTAAAAGTCAAACCAAAATTCATAAATCATTAGTAAAAACATTTTAGTTAACCACGTACGCGTTAGGGTCTGTTGGCCCTCGTCAGCGTGGTGCAATCTGTACCTCAACGACCAAAAAACGGGTCATTCAGGCATCATGAAACGGGCAGTTAAGGCCAGAAGTGCGTGAGAAGGCGAAACAATGTGAACAAATAGTACAAATATAATATTGTACTGGGATAAGGTGGGTAAATTAAGAAAAAGGCATCTCTTTATCGTGTAACTGAAAGTTGGGCAAATTGGGAAAAAACGGAATTATACTGAAATGTATTAAATATAATTTTTTTAATAGAGACTAAATTTGGCACAAGTAGTAGATAAAATGATATATTTTGATTTATTCAATGCAGTTTCCGTTACTAGCTACAACAGTCTCGAGGTGAGTACGCAATGTCCTTGGTGACATTGTCCATTTGGGTCATCACTGTGTGAACCGACAGACTGGATGGTGTTGACATCTCTCTCAACAATACATTGTAGTCGAGGGGTTTACAGTCTGGAGAGCTAGGGGGCCAAATATCAGGACTCCAGTGACTGGGGACGTTAAGTGTCAGCCACGATTGCCTTGTGGACTGGAGCTGAGTCCTGTTGGAAGACATCCTTCCTTCCTGAGGCCACCGTGTCTATCCAAGGCTCCACAAGTCTCCAGGACATTGATGTAGGTGTCAGTGTTCATCCTAAGGCCTTTCTCAAAGAAATGGGAAGGCATAACATCACCTTCACTGCTGATAACGTTAAGGACCATCACGGAGACAGGAAATTTCTTGTGAATCACGACACTCTGAAAGGTCTTTACAGATCCATAAATAATTCCTGGGTTTTACTTTTTGGGCACAGTCTTTGATTTCCAGACTAAAGTCTGGTATCTACGGACAATGACTTTCCAGAATGGTTGCAAGGTTTTCCCACTATGTACTAAGTGTCAACCTGCAACCCCAAAACACATTATTGACTGTATTAACTCATCCATTGATGAGCTCTACTCATCCCCAGCAGACACCATCAACAAGCTCTACAAGCTTGATGCCCTGATATGATTGAGTGGAGATAAGAAAGAAGACATCTTGGTCAAAGTTATTTTCATCATAGAAGAACCTCAGCATGCCACAAGTCATGTTTCAGGTTGTTGAGGAGAGCAGCTGCCTTTCCTTTTATGTTATGTTTCATATTCTCTGTCAGCAACTGGCCTTTCTGGAGCGCATAGGACATGAGACCAAGGTTCTCATTGTTATGTACGTGTGGACATTTCTCCTCTGTAATTGGAATCGTGGTGTTGACCAATCATTACGTCTTCATTGCCATCTTGAGTGACCTTTGTTTGTTGACACTGGAGATATTGTCGCGATGAATTAAATAGGATTCCGAATTACTTTAAATATTTAATTAGTTATATGAAAGATTTTAAATATAAAGATTACTATGTAGATCATCAGATGGATTATGAGCAGGACATCTTAGAATGCTCAAATTTAATGGGAAAATCAAAACATTCCCGAAATCGACCCAGCAGTTAGAGCAAGAGGGGAGAACTGAGGTTTTTCCTCCTTCCACGTGGCGTCACTGTATTCCCCGACCGGTCCGTCCAGATAAGAGGAAGTACGAGGAAACTCTATCCTCCTGCGACAATATTCTTATTTTAGAAATCCTATATAATAGCCATTTTGAACAAAGAGATGATTTTAACAACGTACATTTCCCGTATGGGTGACGCTAACATTTGAGCAAATCAGCGAACCAATTATTTACAAGAACTGATCTCATATGAAGTATCAGTCAATTCAACACACGATCAAACATGCGATATAAACTCTGAGAGAAGAATTACAAAAACAAGACTCAGAACGAAACATTACAAAGGAATGACAATACACATCCAGATGCACAAGAACCTACAGGACATGCAACAACTCTTCTGGTGTGGAACTAACACCTACTCACATATTCTCATGGCCGCAGCCTTGTAGAAAATTGACATGGTCCCAGAGCAGCGGCTTTACACACCCAAGATAGAAGACATTGTGACTGCTGTGATAGAGATGTATGGAGACATCTGAGGCTCTTCATTGGACACGACAACAACAGAAAATTGACATGGACCCAGAGCAGCAGCTTTACACACCCAAGATAGAATACATTGCGACTGCTGTGATAGAGATGTATGGAGACATCTGAGGCTCTTCATTGAACACAATAACAACAGAAAATTGGCATGGACCCAGAACAGCAGCTTTACACACCCAAGATAGAGGACATTGCGACTGCTGTGATAGAGATGTATGGAACATCTGAGGCTCTTCATTGGACACAACAACAGAAATTTGACATGGACCCAGAGCAGCAGCTTTACACACCCAAGATAGAGGACATTGCTGTGATAGAGATGTATGGGACATGAGGCTCTTCATTAGACACAATAAAAACAACAGTCAAAGTTGCCAAGCCTGGAAAAACGGCGGAAGTATGATTCTACTTCACATGATGTAAAATGGCCCCTATACACAGACAGGAAGTTGTAATCCATTCAGCGTTACCCAGGGTGCACCACGTGGAGGCGGATTACACTACACCCCGAAAAGGAAGCAGGTCGCTTTGACGCCCCTCCTCGAGGGGGACTGAACAGGACAAAACAAAGGGCCGACACGACAACGCGGTGTCCATCAAATAAAGCCGTTATCCCAAAGGCAGAATTTGGTGGACGACGTTGAAGGCGGCCCTAAGTTCTGGAGCCTGGAGTCAACCCAACGTGGAGCGGACGCCAACAACCAGATTCCCTTTCGGGACAATCTACTAGGATCGGTATCAATTAATCCGCCTTCTACATGCTAGTCTGGAAGCATTTTAAGGCACAATTGAACACAGGGACAACACATGCGAACAGCCCGCTGCATCTGGTAACAGCGCGCCGCTTGCGAGGGAACCAAGGAAGCGCCAAACACACCTAGAGCTCCAAAGCACCCAAGGTTTCAAAAATAGGTGATCATCAGCGATCAGGAGTCTGGCTAGAATCTTTCGAGCTCCCGTTGGAACTGTGTAATCTACTAGGATCGGTAACAATTATTCCGCCTTCTACATGCTATCAGGTAAGCTTTTTTAAGGCACATAAAAAGACACAAGACAACATCTAGACGACACGTGCAAACAGCCCGCCGAATCTGGTACAGCGCGCCGCCTGCGAAGGAACCAAGGACGCACCAAGCACACCTAGAGCCCGAAGCCCCAAGGCGGCAAAAATAGTGACCACAAGGATCGAAACTTCATCTGATCTACTAGGATCGGGTTCGGTATCAATTATTCCGCCTTCTACAAGCTTTCAGGAAAGCTTTTTAAGGCACATAAATACACCGGACAACATCTAGACGACACGTGCAGACAGCCCGCCGAATCTGGTACAGCGCGCCGTCTGCGAAGGAACCAAGGACGCACCAAGCACACCTAGAGCCCGAAGCCCCAAGGCGGCAAAAATAGTGACCACGAGGATCAAAACTTCATCTAGGAGTTAGGATCGGGTTCGGGTTCGGCTTATATACCCAGCACTGGACGGGGGTGGGATCAAACGGGTAGTTTAGGGAACAACACAGTTGCTTCACCTTTTGGTGGGATTTATCTTTCTTGATACAAGATGAGTTATCGGCGATGTCCAGACTAATTTGCATAGCAATGGGGAAATATGTAAATCTTTAGCGATACCCTCGCCATCTATAGTTGAAATGTGTAACTATTCATGGCAGGCGTTCTATAAAAAAAAAATACAAAATAATATTATTGCAGGCGTATTTGCAAAGCATATTTCAATAATTTATTATACATATGTTATATAATTTTTGAAATTTTATTTTGAATCATATGTTTTAGAACAATTTTGGAAAGTTGACCACCAGAAGGCGCGGCTTTAGACTATATAAATTCATTGTTGTTGTTTTCTTTTGGCCGGCATAAAACTTTTCGTAAATATGCAAATATACAAGTTGATGCAGGTAACCTTTTACTTGTGTTGTCGTGTTAACTCGGATCTAAATAATATAAAGACAATATTCCTTATTTGTTTTTCATCTATTTATAAGGTTTTGTTTCAAAAGTTTGTAAATATTTGCAAAAAAAATTGAAATACAAAATTTATTCGCTGTTATGTATAATGTTTGTGCATTATTGTATACAGTAATTGTATTATGTATTATTATTTATTCGTCGTAATAATATTATTCGCCGTTATGTATAAAGTAATTGTATTATTATGTATTACTATAAAATTCGTTATTTTTTAATCAAACGTACTTAACAGAGAGATAAAATGTTACTTATTGATGGATTTCCCGGTGATTGGAAGTGTTTGCTCGTAGTCTGTAAAATTCATTATGAGAATCATAGAATACTGATGGTAAACTATTGTTCAGAATGGATAAAGCAAATAATAATTAAGAATATTGAGTTTGTGAAATTATCATCTAAATTACTAGAAGAACAGAAATATTCATAATATAAGGTTATCCCAAAAGTTCGTGTTTTTCTTATTACTAGTAATTTAGATGATAATTTCACAAACTCAATATTCTTAATTATTATTTTCTCTATCCATTCTGAACAAATAGATAACCATCAGTATTCCATTATTCTTATCATGAATTTTATGTTCAGACTTCGAGCAAGCACTTCCAATCACCGGGAAATCCAACAATAAGCAAGTAACATTTTATCTCTCTGTTAAGTACGTTTGATTAAAAAAATAACGAATTTTATAGTAATTTTCTAACATTTTTCTTCATGCTTCAATTACTATACCAGGCTGAAACAATAGTATTCAAGTATTAAGTGTCTTTGTGTGTGTGTGATTATAAAAAAAAAACAACCAAATTTTATAGTAATTTTCTAACGTTTTTCTTCATGCTTTAATTACTATTTCATGCTGAAACAATAGTATTCAAGTACTAAGTGCCATATAATTATTAATGTTTACATTCATCCCCAATTTATCAAAGGTTTTCCCCTATTACCTGCTTAATTGTACAGCCCTTGATGCAGAGAGGTAGGCCCTATTTAAACAAATTAAATGTACCAACATATCCCCCTACATATTGCTTTCAAAAATATCAGCAAACAAATCTAATGCAATAGCTTATTATAAAATTTGTAGATCATCATTATGTAAGGACCAGTCAACAAGTGAATGACTTTGAGACGAAGAGTAAAGCCAGTTCAATTTCTATGTAAATAACACAATTATTACCTTACCCAATTGGGAGAATCTGTATGGGGCAAGTATAAAGGCTTTTGTGTGTGTGTGTGTAATTTATCAAAAGTTTTTAACATTTTATTATTTAAAACCAAGTTATTCGGTATATTCGGTTATTAAAAAGAAACTCATCTTCCTTCACGCTTTACTTTATTTGATTACCTAAACAGGAAGAGTTCTAACGCTTATCCAATTTCGAAATAAGAAAGAATATTATGGCAAATATAGATTTCGTGCGTGGTACATATTTTCTGAAAAGGAACGAATATTTTCATTAAAAAAAAAATGAAACGTCAATTTAAAATTAGCGGTAAAAGCCGCAATAATTATGCAAAGATTCAATAAATTTAAGATCAATAAGGTTTACAAAAAGGTATAAGACGCGGCAATTCTTTTTTATTAATTGTATAAAATATCTTTCGGGCAAGTTCTTGCTCAGTAAACTAAAACATAAAAAAAGGTAATCTCACTCTATTACTTCTTTCATATGTTTCAGTTTACTGAGGAAGGGTTTTCCCGAAAGCTATTTCATACAATTAATAAAAAAGAGTTGCGTAGTCTTATACCTTTTTGTAAAGTGTCGAAATACGCAAACCTCTGATAATAAGGATTGTTAAATACAGAAGAAATGTAAAATATTTTGAAGTAAACATTTTTCGCTGTGCGTTCCAATTTTATATTAACAGAAATAAATACATAGAGTAATTTATAATACAATATAATGCGGCTTATGATTGTAAAACGACATTTGAAAATTATCCCGCATGTGTTTCTTTTGAACGAAAAATCGAAATTTATTTAAAGGAGAAATAACGATTATTTCGAACCTTAGGGGTGAGGTATGAAAGGATGAATTGTGAAGAGTAAAGATAAACGGAAAAATAAAGTATCCAGGGATGGGAATCGAACCCACAGTGTTCCGCTTACCGGGCAGATGCCATGTCCACTAGGCTACCCTGGACATATTTCTCCGTTCGTAAATAATATATAATGTAATTAATAATACAATATAATGCGGCTTATGATTGTAAAACGACATTTGAAAATTATCCCGCATGTGTTTCTTTTGAAATAAAAGAGTAGTTATAAGATACCATCAACATTCTGATTGAGAGACTATTCCTGAATAGATTGCGCTGAAATGACTTTTTTTAAACCTTATCAGAGAGATTCTGATCACATATTAATAGAAGTAAATCAAGAATATTATTTTGGGAAATATTCCAACAAGAAATTGATGGAAATGTTTTTTTAGCCGAAGGAATGAAATCGGTGGAAGGCAATTAGGTCCATTTGATGAGAGATCCGTCAGAAAGTTATCTGTAGGATCTGGCGTGGCTATAAATACTTCTGTCTCCCTCGGCGGGATAAATACAAATACTCGGATTTAATTATGTGGGGAGAGACAATAGCGTTAAATCGACATCTCCAATATGGCGTATTAATATTGTAATTGCTACGAGCAGCAAACGGTGGGTCCACAGAGGAATGTTTGGAATTCAGCGGGAGTGACTGACTCACCAGAAGATCACAATTCGAAGCTGAATCATAACCTTCATTATTCTCATCTTTTTACAGGTTCATATGTAGAAGTTTAAATTTTGAAAAACGATATTTCAATATTGTTTTTTTTCAAATAAATATTTTTATATATATGTGTCATATATATTATTTAAAAAATGATATTTCTGTTGATTTTTGATTATCTTGATGATTATGCTATGGTAATGCAGTCGTGGTTAAAATCTTGAAAGTATGATAATAAAAAAGTGAAGATTAGAAATAGCTTTAATTGAGCTAATGAAAAATATTTTAAAAAATAATTTGATAAAAATACTGCCTGGTTTAAGGCGTAAGAATAAAAAAATAAACTTATTTACATAATTCACAAACGGTTTGAGCCGGCCAACGAGAAACAACAACAACGGGTTTTATAAGGGAAAAATCGACCTCTGACGGTCGATTTAACAGAGTATTTAATCTAAGAAATATATTTGAAAGAAAATAATATTTTTACATAACATATATATATGAAAATTCGAAACTATTATAGACGCGTATGATTCTTCTGAAAATTAAACAATATTTTACGAATTTCCATAACAGATGGCGCGCTAATACATCATAATATAAATATATAGTAAAGTTCTATCTTTAATATATGAAAGATAGTTGGTATAATAAAATGTGTTTGAAGTTTAAATGTTAAATTTATAATTATTCTTTTTTTTTTTTTTTAATTCATAGAAGTATTTTTCTGGCAGATATATTAAATTTTTTATTATCATCATTTTTAAGATTATTATTGTTTTTTTTTTGTTAGTTATCAAATCATTTTAAATGTAGTTTCTGTTTTGTTATGTTCCTTTTTAAGCAATAAAATATATATGGAACTAAGGTGTAATATTCAATTCAAACATATGGAACCAACATCGATTCATTTTTAAAACAAAGCAAAATCATAAGCTTATACAACTTTCACTTTTTCATATAATATATAACTATACTCTATTATTGTTCAGTAATAGATTGCTATACTGACATTATACCTTCAATTACATTATTAATATATAACTTTCTTTAACCATTATAAAACCTTTATATATAGAAATCATTTTATTCACGATCGAACGTTGTGCTGTACGTATTACATCCCAAATACGACCGTCTCTGTCTTGAGCTCGATGTACCATCTCGGTGACCGTTAAACCAATGAGTTTATTTACTGATAGTAATATCATTGTATTCGCGACCGAACGTTGTACTGTACATATTACATCCCAAACACGACCATCTCTGTCTTGAGCTCGATGTACCATCTCGGTGACCGTTAAACCAGTGAGTTTATTTACTGATAGTAATATCATTGTATTCGCGACCGAACGTTGTACTGTACGTATTACATCCCAAACACGACCATCTCTGTCTTGAGCTCGATGTACCATCTCGGTGACCGTTAAACCAGTGAGTTTATTTACTGATAGTAATATCATTGTATTCGCGACCGAACGTTGTACTGTACGTATTACATCCCAAACACGACCATCTCTGTCTTGAGCTCGATGTACCATCTCGGTGACCGTTAAACCAGTGAGTTTATTTACTGATAGTAATATCATTGTATTCGCGACCGAACGTTGTACTGTACGTATTACATCCCAAACACGACCATCTCTGTCTTGAGCTCGATGTACCATCTCGGTGACCGTTAAACCAGTGAGTTTCCTTTAATTGGTCCACGGCGGACGTCGCCCAGACATCAGTCAGTATGGTGTACTGATGTGACCAAACAATTCCGTATGTCTTATATAAACTGTATATACAAGAGTAAATACACTTGTATTTCTTTCTCTAGAAAAAGATCAACTGTTGTCAACGATTGATTTGTATCGCTGGCAAATAAACGATGTCAACGACCTCAGCTAGAAACAAAGAACCTACTCGATTCCTATCATGCCTTCCGTTTACAATCGCCAAACCTTTTGATGTAAGTCGCTCCTTTGATCATGCTAAATGTAGAAAGCAGTGAGTATACACTGTACTATATATAATTATATATCAATTTATTATTTTTCATTTATTATTATTATTATTATTTTTTTTTTTTCACATGAAAAGCGCATTTAGGCGAACTTCCCTATCACCATTGGCTGGCCGTCTCTTCGACTCTACGCTTTCACAGGGCACATTGCCGATATTACAGTACAGCTGGCCCGGCACGCTTTTGTCCTTCCTGTACATTCGTTCTCTCCTTTCTGATCGATAGCGACCTGACGCTGTCCGACCGGTCCTGAAGCTCCATCAGACCCTTCATACATTCAACATCATACAGCGGCCACCTGATCTGCAGGGATACTGGCTCTTAGGCCGAGGGCTGGATGACAATGCTATCGCGTCTGTCAAGTCATAGAACGACATTTAAACATTATCCCGCATGTGTTTCTTTTAAACGAAAAATTGAAATTTATTTTAAAGAGAATAAACGATTATTTCTAACCTTAGAGATGAGATATGAAAGGATGAATTGTGAAGAGTAATGATAAACGGAAAAATAAAAGTGTCCAGGGATGGGAATCGAACCCACAGTGTTTCGCTTACCGGGCAGATGCCATGTCCACTAAGCTACCCTGGACATATTTTTCCGTTCGTAAATATTATATAAAGTAATTTATAATACAATATAATGCGGCTTATGATTGTAGAACGACAGGTTCTTTCTCTGCTTTGAGGTGAAGGTAGATCGGTCATGATCTCTTTATTGTCTGGAGGTGGATTCTTTGACTTTGGGGAAACCTCCTGTACTTTAACTTGATTGTAAATAGTATCCTCTTTTCTTTTTAAATTTAGATTTTTAAATCTTCATTTTCATACATCTTTTAATTCTTTCTCTGTTATATATATTATTTAATCTTTGCTACCATTGATTTGAATGATGTGTCATTAAAATATATATATTAATCTTCAAATCTTTCTCTCTCAAGCAAATATTGAAATCAAATTGTATGTAGATACTTTGAAACATTACCAAATTCTCTTTGTGTATATACTCTATCTTATGAGAACTTTGTTAAGTTTAGAACTATTTGTACAATAATTTACAAAACACTACTAATCCATCGTGTAAATAATTAATCATATATATGTAAATAATACAAGAACAGCACAATAGTCCTTTGGACTTCGTGCTTTTGTAACAATAAATAAATAAAATATTGAAATTATTCAAACTTTTCAATAAAACTTTTATATTTTTGTCGTTTTAAAGTAGTAAAATATCAGTAATAAGCCTCTAATAGAGGTGTGTAGGCGATATGAAAACATCCCTATATAAAAAAGGTAATTTTTCTGTGGTAGTGTAATCCGAGCTTCAAGTTTTATTTTAAGAACTAGTACATAAAACCTAGGAGTTAATGTCCTGGGGCGTATTTCCTGACAGAGAGTGTCATACCACCGGGATGGAGGACGGCAAAAACAGCCTGGAGCAGATTTAATAAAATACCCCATTAGAGGAGACGTAATCTCCAGGATACATTTAGTGCGGTCAACCTATCTTCTTTTGTGGCAATAGCCCGCTGGAATCTCTCTTTGGAATGAAACCAACTTCATAAAAAGTCAAAATTACAATTTGGATTATAGACCTGAATTAAAAATTATTATTATTATTATCCCTAGTACACGTGGTACAGGCCATGATAATCATGGTGGGTAGAAGTTGGCAACTGCTTCAACTGTAAGTGCACCACATGTCTACACATGTGAAAAGCAGTTCAACTTTTGCACTTACAAATGTGCCAAAACCCTGTTTGGTTACTTCCACTCGCTGATTATGTTGGACTTTTGCAATCGGGAGCCATTGAAGCATTTTTTTTTTTTTGTTAGAAAAAAGTGCAAATGCGGGATTCGAACCCGGGTCGTAGCGGTCGAAAACCAACAGTTTAGACCATCCTTCCACTGACCCCCTTGTAACAAGACCAAATAATTGAAATGTTTGTTACGAATTGTTATCTTCATCAGAGAATACTACTTTGTCTGAAGATGTTAACAATACTGTTATGAAAATTATGCAAAGTAATCCAAAATATCTTTAAAATTAATTAATGTATTATATCAACTATTTCAATACCTATGTCCAATTTATCTGTGAAAAAAATATTTATATTCATAATAATAAAAAAATATTAATTTACTACATTGCTTCAAGTTAATTCAATGTACGGATTATAATTCATTGTAAATAACTCTCAAATCAAAAGTCTTAATATAAAAAATCTAATTGAAATCAAATTCAAGTTTTCTCTCTCTTATATTGAATTTTACTTATATTAAAACGGATTTTATGAAATAAAAAATTTCATTTTAAACTCCCGTCATATACGTAATCAAGGGTAATAATAATTATATATGCAGAAAGGACGGTAGAAGTTTGTATTATGTATAAAAGAAACATTCGTGCTTTTAAATCCTTTCATTTTATATATATAGATGGCGCGTTATTGCTTTGTGTTAATTTATGCCTAACTGGCCTTGTCTTTATTATTTGCGGAAGAGCATTGCTCGATGCAAATATTTGAATGTAATTCTACTGTCCTATAAGCTTATGTCCATAGTTTTCTTGAAAACCATTTCTGAGATTCCATCCTTCAGTGCTGCGTATATAAGCAGAATCATCCAAAACAGTATTAGAGCTCTGAGAAGCGGTCTGGTGGATTAAATTGGTGAAACTGCTGGGAGGGTTCACCACTGATGAGCCAAACCCTCCCAATATATTTTTTCATCGCAGTAAGGGCAGTAGAAGTTCGTTTTTATGTATAAAAGAAACATTCGTGCTTTTAAATCCTTTATTTTATATTTCATATTGTTTTTTATCAGTCTTACAACTGCATAAGTAAATAGAATCTAAATATTATTTATATGATAAGAATGATGGCATTTTTCGGCATGTCTCTCTGGTCGTTACTTTAAAATTACAGTTTTCAGAACTATAATAAATTGCTCACTCTCTCGCAGCCCATCGGTGGCGGAGTTTTTCTCGCGGTGGGCGCCACCAATGGAGACCTTGTATATATATTTATATTAAAAAACGAAATAAAAAAAAATAAAAGATAAAAAGATCAAATGGCATATCCTGACCAGGAGCACATGTGCTTTACAGAAGGCAGAGCGCCATCTGGTGGAACAGAAATCAACTAAACATTGATTTCAGGGAACAGGCTAAATCAATGTTTAGTTGATTTCTGTTTCACCAGATGGCGCTCTGCCTTCTGTAAAGCACATGTGCTCCTGGTCAGGATATGCCATTTTTATATATATTTATATATATATATATAGATGGAAAATTTGCCGGGAGGAAATTAATCCATAGAAGCAATGGGCGCCTCTCCCGTCAAAATAAACGTCAAAAACTGACGCCATCTATTGACCGTCGCCGCAACTAGCGGCCTCGGGTCGGTGACAAAGCCACAACACCAGCTTTGGCAAACTGAGAAGCGTCCACCTAGAGACCATGGTTTCGGGCTAATGGCCCTCGTCAGTCTAGGGCGGACTTTATTCCATGAGATCCACACGGATCTAATGGAATCTTCACAATCTACCAAAGAGGTGTTTTGCTGGCAATGTGGCTGGGCCAAATCTATGGCTAGAATATAGATGGAAAATTTGCCGGGAGGAAATTAATCCATAGAAGCAATGGGCGCCTCTCCCGTCAAAATAAACGTCAAAAACTGACGCCATCTATTGACCGTCGCCGCAACTAGCGGCCTCGGGTCGGTGACAAAGCCACAACACCAGCTTTGGCAAACTGAGAAGCGTCCACCTAGAGACCATGGTTTCGGGCTAATGGCCCTCGTCAGTCTAGGGCGGACTTTATTCCATGAGATCCACACGGGATCTAATGGAATCTTCACAATCTACCAAAGAGGTGTTTTGCTGGCAATGTGGCTGGGCCAAATCTATGGCTAGAATATAGATGGAAAATTTGCCGGGAGGAAATTAATCCATAGAAGCAATGGGCGCCTCTCCCGTCAAAATAAACGTCAAAAACTGACGCCATCTATTGACCGTCGCCGCAACTAGCGGCCTCGGGTCGGTGACAAAGCCACAACACCAGCTTTGGCAAACTGAGAAGCGTCCACCTAGAGACCATGGTTTCGGGCTAATGGCCCTCGTCAGTCTAGGGCGGACTTTATTCCATGAGATCCACACGGGATCTAATGGAATCTTCACAATCTACCAAAGAGGTGTTTTGCTGGCAATGTGGCTGGGCCAAATCTATGGCTAGAATATAGATGGAAAATTTGCCGGGAGGAAATTAATCCATAGAAGCAATGGGCGCCTCTCCCGTCAAAATAAACGTCAAAAACTGACGCCATCTATTGACCGTCGCCGCAACTAGCGATTTGGCCCAGCCACATTGCCAGCAAAACACCTCTTTGGTAGATTGTGAAGATTCCATTAGATCCCGTGTGGATCTCATGGAATAAAGTCCGCCCTAGACTGACGAGGGCCATTAGCCCGAAACCATGGTCTCTAGGTGGACGCTTCTCAGTTTGCCAAAGCTGGTGTTGTGGCTTTGTCACCGACCCGAGGCCGCTAGTTGCGGCGACGGTCAATAGATGGCGTCATTTTTTGACGTTTATTTTGACGGGAGAGGCGCCTATTGCTTCTATGGATATATATATATGTATATTTATCAATTATTTTATCTATTTATTCATATATTTATCATTATATAATCTTATTTACTCATATTTGTGTATTTAACCGTATATAATCTTATATGGACATTGTAATAAATCAGTTTCAATCTCTCTCTCCTAGATTTCTAAATTCCATAACAATTCCCCTATAATACATACAGTGTATGTCTAATCGCATTTATTACTTACTCCAGGTCTCAATTACGGTGACCTCACAATTTTATAATCATACATGTGTTAAAAACCTCAAACATTGTCTTAAAAATCCGAACATTTTGGTCAACCAGCTGAAATTATGAAGCATTACCGCGACATCTGCCATACTACATTTGAAATATTTTGAAGTGTATGATTCTTCTATAAAAGTAAAAAAATAATTATACTTCCCTTACTGCAATGATACAAATAATGGGAGGGCCTGGCTCATCTGTAAAGCCTCCCAGTAGATAAAACTCGCGAAACCGCTGTGAATGTTCACCACTGAAGAGCCAGGCTCTTCCATTATTTTATCATTGCAGTAAGGGCAGTAGAAAATTGATTTATTTTGAAAAGAATCACACGCATCAAAAATATTTTCAAATTTCTTATAACAAAAATTATATTGTCGTCCATAGAAACTACATTTTTATGACTGGAATAAAGAGCGGTAATTGAATTTAACGTAAAAAATGTGTAAACGTGCATTGTGAACATTCAAGTTAACGAAAGAAGTTTAGAGTAAGTTTTACTTAAGTGGATAAATTCCTTTCTTTTGAAACAGACCTTTTGAACCAATGTGTAATATATCAGAAGATAGGCATACTGGTAGACTGATCTGATCTAGTACACTTAATTTGTATAAGAAATGGAAGCATTAAAACATGAATGTTTCTTTTATACAAAAAATCAAACTTCTACTGTCCTTACTGCGATGAAAAAATATTGGGAGGGGCTTTTTGTTCATCAGTGGTGAACCCTCCCAGCGGTTTCGCCAATTTAATCTACCAGACCGCTTCTAAGAGCTCTAATACTGTATTGGATCATTCTGCTTTTATATGCTACACTGAAGTGTGGAATTTCAGAAATGGTTTTCAAGAAAACTATGGACATAAGCTTTTAGGACAGTAGAATTACATTTAAATATTTACATCGAGCAATGCTCTTCCGCAAACAATAAAGACAAGGCCAGTTAGGCATAAATTAACACAAAGCAATAACGCGCCATCTATATATATAAAATGAAAGAATTTAAAAACACGAATGTTTCTTTTATACATAATACAAACTTCTACTGTCCTTACTGCGATGAAGTCTCAGTGAAGACAGTTGAAGTTTTTTTATGTTTAAATGAAACATTGGTGTTTTTTAATTCTTCCTTTTCTTATGTATAGATGGCAGGTTATCGCCTTATAATGAACACTTAAGTTATGGAAAGGTGCGTGAATTCGTAGTAAATAATCCAATAATGACAAGCAAAATTATTCGAACCATTCTACAACAAGATTTGGATTTTATTTTTTTTTTTAAATCCTGTGGTGAATTATTTCCCTACAATTTCAACTGATGTACAATAATAAATGAGAAATGCATAATATAGAGACATTATTTCTCCCCTAATCAACATTATACCATATCCACGGAATCGTTACAGTAATAAAGGGACGTAGTGTTTTCGGTCGTAATTATAGAAATAAAGAGACATAATGTGGAATGGAGGATGAAATACTCAACTAAAGTACCATGTAGGTTACAACAAAACATTTTTTAAAAAAAGTAATTTTATCCTTCGACAGTAAGAGTTGTTGTCGTGTCCAATGAAGAGCTTCAGATGTCCTCCACACATCTCTATTAAAGCAATCGCAATGTCCTCTATCTTGAGTGTGTAAACTTCTGTTCTGGGTCCATGTCAATTTTCTGTTGTTTTTGTGTCCAATGAAGAGCCTCAGATGTCTCCATACATCTCTATCAAAGCAATGTCCTCTATCTTGGGTGTGTAAAGCTGCTGCTCTGGGTCCATGTCAATTTTCTGTTGTTGTTGTCGTGTCCAATGTAGAACCTCAGATATCCCCATAAATCTCTATCACAGCAGTCGCAATGTCCTCTATCTTGGGTGTGTAAAGCTGCTGCTCTGGGTCCATGTCAATTTTCTGTTGTTGTTGTCGTGTCCAATAAAGAGCCTCATATGTCTCCATATATCTCTATCACAGCAGCAGCAATGTCCACTATCTTGGGTGTGTAAATCTGCTGCTCTGGGTCCATGTCAATTCTCTATAAGGCTGCGGCCATTGCTGGACAAGACCACCAGGACAATCTATGTCCTATAGACAGAAAGGAAGACCGAGTGTAAGTTCGGCAATAGGATCCGTGTATATTGGAGCTCCCACTAGGTATCGACCGAGTCGTCCGTTGCTAGGAGACTGTCACCCTGACGACCCTCCTAGAACATATTTACTGCGCCCTTGGCTCCAATACCCCCTCCCCCATCCCCTTAATTAATTTACTGGGGGAACACTAATTTCTTGTTATATGGTGTTTTAGATATATAATTACACATATAGTGACAATTATCTTTAAAACAGAACAATTTCGAATTATCTTCTGATTAAATACTTATTATATATGAGTTATCGAAGGTTTACCGTTAAAAGGTTTCATATACAGGGTGATCCAAAAGTCCCGCACAACTTTAAAAATTAATAACTCCGCGAATATTTGCGCTAGAGCAATGCGGTAAACACCATTGTGTTCAGAATGCAATGGGATTTTTTATGGCAAATATTGAAAATTTCGAAATTGATTTTAGTTACAATTTCATTCCCTAGATGGCGCTGTGCCAGAATCAGAAATTCAGCGGCCAAATTGTTTGATTAATTGAAAAATATAACTGATCGACACGTATTTTTCATTTTTGTATACCAGGAAAGAATCCTAATAATATCAAATCGTTAATTAATAAAGCACCATTTCGCCAAAAGTTAGAAGAAATGGTTAACGATTTTTAAATACAATCTGAGATATGTAAAATAGGTATATGCAAATTAAAACATGTAGCAAAAAATATTTATATTTTTGATAGAGTTTTGTCAAATATATTGAATGTTTGAAAAACATAGCTGAATTCAATACACGATTTTTTGAAATGTTAATATAGTACCAAAAATTATGATGGCACTATTAATCGGATTTCTACCTATAAGAAATGTGTAGTTTCTTGACTGATTGGCGACCCTTGACTATTTAACTGGATATTTGTCATGATCCAACAAATGAAATATAGAGGGGAGTGACAAAATATATTTGTCGTACTTTATTCCAAATATCCTATGGGCTTGTCAAATGTTATCATTGTTTATTATACTGTACACAATTTTTTAAAATGTGTCCCCTCAAATAAAAATAATTTTTAAATCGACCTTTTGCGTTGAAAAACGTGGTAGTAAAATCATTTTGTATTATTTTTTTTTTCACAAAATTTCTAAAGTTATTGGTGTACAGAAAATATTCCTTATGCTATTTCTTCTAATGAGCGAAAAGCGCAAAACTAAACATAAGGGGAAAAATTGTGTGTACCAGTGTTATTCGAGAAGTTATAACACTCTGGTTTGCACGACATAATATGTGAGCAAATCACAAACAAAATATTACTGTTCACAAAAAAAAAAAAGAGTCAAGATGTTAGGACAGCATTTATTATCCCCATATCCCAACACAAAGAGCTGCAAAATATTGGTAGATAATATAATACATGGCAGCTTATATAACACATGAGAGAACTGCCTTCTCTCTTGTATTAGGTCACAATCCTTGCTCAATGTGGCACCCTTCATTCTCAATCACCGCCTGCAGACGATAAATGACAGAATGGACAGCATTAAATAACATATCTGTTGAAATTGATAAAACGTGCCATCTGATAGAAGCCTTCAACATGGCCAATGTGGTAGGCCAGCATCGATAAACACATGATTTAATGTACCCCCATAAACAAAAATCGCAAGGCGTCAAGTCTGGTGATCTTGGAGGCCACTGGTATATAAAGTGGCGACTTATCACACGATTTTCACCGAACGTATCTTTCAGCAATTGTTTGGCACCTAGGGAGATATGTGGAGGTCCTCCATCTTTCATGAATGTTATTTCGCTTAGTGCTTTTGCCCTGCAATATGGGAATACCCTTTTCTCTCAAAAGTTGAACATAACGTTCACCAGTTACAAAAACGGTTTTTAAAAGTTCTTCCATTGATTTTTCGAAGAAAAATGGCCCAATAATAAAAGAAGTGAACCCACACAAAACTGTAACTCTAGGCTGGTAAAGTGGCATTTCAGTAAAAATCCTAGGGTTTTCTGTTGCCCAAATGCGGCTGTTTTGAATGTTAAATTCTCCGTTTAGAGAAAAGTGAGCATCATCTGTCCACAGAACATTCGACAGCCAGTTTTCATCAATATCAATTTGCCGGAAAACCCATGCAGCGAATTCTTGACGCATCTCAAAATCGCCAACTTTGAGCTCGTGAAATCTTTGAATTTTGTATGGGTACACACAATAGAGGCATTAAGTGAAGCGTCTTCGGATATCACAATCATACTCGGCTAATTTAACGCCAAAAGTTCAATTTGGGGATCACCTGTCCAGGATAACAAAAGTCAGCAGGTTGAGGACATGCTAACCGACCTCGACCTTACACCGTTAAATAACGGAGAGAACAGCTATCTATCTAAGTCCACAGGCACAGAATCCGCAATAGACATCACAGCGATAAATTACAACATCGCACCCACAACGCAATGGAAAATCCTGAGAGGTGCAATCAGCGACCACAGACCAATTTTAACAACCCTAAACTTCAAAATTGAGAATGTCCATTAGAATAAAAGAACATGGAACTTTAGGAAAGGCCGACTTGAAAAAAATTCACAGAAAAGCTTGAAGAACTGTGCAACGAAAAATTGAATTACAGAACGCTTGACAAAAACTTGGAAAAATTCTCTTCGAACATTTCAAAAGCTGCAAAAGCATCGATACCTAGAGGTAGAAGTAAAGACCTGTGGATACCTTACTGGAAGGACCACAACATCGAGGCAAAGATTTCAGAGAGAGAGACAATATCAATGAACTTTTTAAAACAAATAAAACAGAAGAAAACAGAAAGGAACTCATTGCAATTAGTCACAAAATAGAACAAGAAATTTGGATATGCAAACAAGAAAAATGGCAGAATTCTGCGAAAAAAATGGATCCAATAAAGGACAGCCAACACTGGAATATGATTAGAGTGTTAGAGAACAATCAAAACCAACACAAATCCTCCAATACTCTAGCCGATATGAATAGAACAGCGAGAACGAGAACAAACAGATAGCTAACATAATTGCTGAATATCTTTCAAGCACTTCCATACTCAACTATACGAATGAAGACAGGACTCTAAAAATAATATAAACCAGTTAGTTAAACAAGCAAGAAACTTCCATCAACAAGATATTTTCTCGAGAGACTTCACACTGAATGAGCTAAACTCATCAATAAAAAAATCCAAGAGTTCACCAAGAGATAATCTAATCTTTGGTCAAATGATTAAACACTTTGAAGACAAAGCTAATAATCAACTCCTACGAATACTGAACATTTCATGGCAAACTGGTAAACTATCAAAGAATTGGAAGATATCAATTATAGTGCCAATACTGAAACCAAACAAAGATGCCAAGGAATACAAGAACTATCGGCCAATTGCTCTCACCAGCATACTTTGTAAAATACCAGAACGAATTATCCACTCTAGGCTCATAGTCTGGCTCACTAACAATAATAATATAAACTTCTACCAAACTGCCTATAGATCCCAGCACTGTACGACTGATCAACAGTTCTACTTCTGTCAATCAATAATAGATTCTTTCCAGGAAAAAACCGCCAAAGAAGACCACGGCTATATTCCTTGATATGACCTCAGCTTTTGATCGAGTGTGGAGGGAGAAATTAAGTGAAAAGCTGCACAATATAGGAGTAAGAAGAAAAACCTTAATCTGGATTGCAGACTTCTTAAGGGGAAGAAGGTTAAAGGTTAGGGTCAATGGAGAATTTTCCAAGGAAGGAAGAACATTGGGCTGGTGTAACTCAGGGATCTGTGCTCAGTCCTCTACTCTTCCTGCTATATATTAACGACATCCATCCTTACCTCACTGAAGACACAAAGGTTGCCTGTTATGCAGATGATATAGCCATATGGCACACAAGTAGCAGCATAGAAAAATCGTAAAAAAATACTGAACACATCAATGAGAGGACTGGAGAAGTGGGCAATGGAACACCAAATGACCATAAACCCAATAAAACCAAACCTATGCGTCTTCTCCACTCACAGGGAAAAAGGCATAAATATAACCACAAAATAAGCATAAACAAACAAATAATTGATAAAATTAGAAATCCATAATACCTAGGTGTGATACTGCAGTCCTGGATCTTTCCAGTTGGTCTCGAGGACCACGCCATCGCCATCTCCTAAGCGGCGAAGTACGCGATCTATTCATCGTAGATCGCAAAATGCGTGGTGTCGCTGGAGACCCACTGGCGATTCTCCACCAAACTCTGCAGCGCTGGCAGAGGCGCCATATTCATTGTACATAGTGTATATAATGCATATTATCTTTTTTTAATAGTGCAGACTGTGTATGTATTGACAAGATGTCAACAAAATTATTTTAATTATTATTGATGAGGAATTGGAATTTTCAGAACACTTAATTAGCACCTCAAATAGAGCTATCAGAAAACTAAACATTCTGAGAAGGCTATGTGGAACAAATTGGGGAGCAAAACCCAGAATTCTCAGAACAACATATACCACCTTAATAAGGCCGATAATGGAATATGCAACACCGGTCTGGGCTCCCCCAAGCTCATCACTAAAGTAAGACTAGACAGTGTTCAAGCAAAAGCGGCCAAAATAATCACTGGTGTTGTTTCATCCACCAACAATGAGAAAATTCAGAGAGAATGTGTTCTAGACCTACTCGCTCGAAAACAGAAGACAAAATAAAAACAACTTGGATCGGCACTTCGAAAACGAGGAACCAGAGGACGAGATCTCTCTGACCACTTGTGGTTTGGTGGATCCGCCCTTTTCTGAGAATGAGGTGAAAACTGACGGCTTTCAAGTTCGGGAAAAGGAAATCTCCTGCTCCCGAAGGGATCGATAACACGGTCGTGAAAGCCCTGTTAAGGATGCACCCATCGCTTCTTTCCAGGTTATTCAATAGGTGCCTGGACACTGGTACATTTCCTGAGACAATTTGACAATTAAATAATATTTTATTGTCATCTTAGACAACTGGCAAACTCCAAAGAGCTAAGTAGAAAGAGCTACAATTTTTTCAAAGGCGGTGTCCTCACCCAGGGTCGTCTGGACTCAATCAGGCAATAACTTCCTGAGTTCGGACATACTCTCAAGCATAGAGGGATCGGCGTCCCGAGCGCGCCAGATGGCGGTGCTGATGAATCCACCGAGGATGTACCTATCCCGAGTGGGTAGGCGCTTGATGAAGGGCTCCCTATCCCCGGGGTACAGGACTGCTCTCACGATGTCATCCATGTCGACTTGCGATTGAAACGTGTGCTCCAAGTCGATTTCACGACTCAATTCGTGAATAAAGGTCTCCTGCTATCTTCCAGCGCCTGTCCATAGACAGTGGAGGCGGAGGTGTCGTCACGGCCGGTGTCGTCGTGTCCCCATGGGGGACGGGTGGTATTGGCCCAGCGAGCCGAGGCGCAGGCGGTGGGGGTACACAGCGCTCCTCCTCCGTTATTGGATCGTCCTCCTCCATGTCCGTCGGGGCGGGCGGCGGAGGTGTCATCAAAGGAGGTGTCAGTTCCTCCCTGTGG
This sequence comes from Cordylochernes scorpioides, assembly GCA_030710605.1. NCBI lineage: Eukaryota > Metazoa > Arthropoda > Arachnida > Pseudoscorpiones > Chernetidae > Cordylochernes > Cordylochernes scorpioides. Next base: position 155,234,550 of record CP092864.1, read on the forward strand.
GTAGTGGGCAGCATAGGCTCAGCGGGCCGAGGCTCAGGGCAGTGGGGGAGTTGGAGGCACTGCTGGTGTTGTCCTGAGTTCAGCCTTGACTTGTCCGAGGACTTTGTACAGGTTGCTGGCTGCTCCGGGCTCAGGTCCAGGATTTGCCCGATCAGGCCGACGAGGGCGTCGCACTGCGGAGGTGACAGGAGGGGTCCCTTCCTCTGCGCCTTGGTCCTCGAGGAGAGGAGGTCCAGGACCTCCTCCCGCCCAAGACCAAGGGCGTCCGTCTTAGCGAAGGACACGCTGGGGTGCCCCTCGATGAACGCATCGAGGTCGACTCTCGTTGCGTTTTTTTGCCGATGACGTGGAGGACGCAAAGGTCTCCTCCACGATGGGCATCTCCACGTCCGGTGTTGGGGCCCGCAGGCTCGCGACTCCCAGGTGTTCGCAGGGGACGGAGCAGGGGTTACTGGTGGAAGGGCAGGAGGCGTCTCCTCCATAGGAAAGGCTGGGGGCCGCTGGTGGAGATGGCCGAGGTGCGGATGAGTGGAGCGCAGCTCGGGCCACGGGAGGAGCGCTGCAAGCCTCCATGGCTGGATTGGAGGGGTGTCGGCGCAGGAAGCTGGGCTGCTGACCGCTGAGGCGGTGCAGGGGTGGTCGGTGGTGGGACGCCAGCAGGAGTGGTCGGTGGGGCCGTTCTGGTGTTGTTGGCCAGCCCTGCAAGCAGGGGGCAGTTAGCCCTGCGGTGCCCCTGACCGTGGCATCTGGAACACTTGATGCCGGTAGAGAGATAAGCGGGCCAGGCCTCGCCTTTGATGGTGATGTTGAGGCGGGTGGGGAGCCTCTCGGTTGTCATTCCTTCGTGAAGGACGATGAACGCCTCGCGGCGGCCGTCGGAGTAGGTGTACGGGCCGGCCTTCATCATTTTGGGCGCGATGATGTGATGCGCCCAAAGGGCCTAAGGGCGTTGATGATGGATGAGTCCTCCACGAAGAAGGGGAGGTTGCTCACCGTTATCCTTTCCGCTCTTTTACGGAAAGGAAACGCTCTGAGGAGAGTGCCCTCAACCTCAAGGCCGTTGTTTATGAGGCGCTCGGCGAGGCCCCTGTTGGCCAGTCCCAGGAGTTGGTGGCCGTTTACCTTGGAGATCTGGATTATTCCGGCGGTACCTCCAAGCAGCCTGTCCAGCGCCCTCAGGTAGTGGAAGGGCTGTAGCTCGGGGCCGTGTTCCAGGTAGACACAGTGCTCCTCGGAGGAGGACGCCTGCCTCGCCCGGGCCTCTGTGATATGGGTCCTGGTTGTCGGGATCTCCTGTGCCCGGGGTACCGATCGCGCCGATGATTGTACTCGGCGACCACTCCTGGCGCGTCCGCTGTTGGAGGATGGTGTAGCGGCCGTAGGCGAATTCGACGATTCGCGGCGCCTCTTCTTAGTTTTCACGACGGTGAAGTCGTCGTCTGTCCCGGGGTTCACGACTTCGTCACAATCTGCCCAGTTTCTAATGGCAAGGGCAGCGCCGTTAGATGACGATGTAGCCGCTACGCCGGAGATGACGTCAACGCGCGCGGCGGCCAGATTTGCATTTCCACCGTCAGCCGGCGGATTTACATATTCTCGAGAAATATAGTTTTCTTTATAGATTTCTCTATGAGAATCGTGTTTCGTTGATTTCTTCCCACCAGTAGGAGATGGGATGCTGGGCCTTCCAGGCTCTTGTCCAGCAGATCCCGAGCTCCCTGGCGATGCCGAACTCGGCATGCCTAAAAGCATTTCACCGCCTGCCAGAGGCGAAAAACACGGAGCTCGCGCGACGCGTGGCCGCACGGCCGAGTGTAGACATGTTTCCTGAGGCATGGAAGGTTGCCCAAGTAGTGCTTCTCGAAAAGTCTGGTATAAAAGGGTAATTCTCATAAGGATTATCGTCCGCTTTCTTTACTAGTGTGTCTAGGTAAGGTCTTGGATAGCCTACTAGCTCAGCGACTGAAGCACTGGCTAGAGAGTAACGAGTTCCTTTCCTCTTTCCAACATGGTTTTAGGGAAGGCAAATCCACAATCACAGCTCTGAACGAGGTGTTAGAGGGGGTTGAGATGGGGTTGAATAAGGGTGCTTGGGTTCTTCTCGTGGCCCTGGACATTGATGGCGCGTTCAACTCCATGAACTGGAACAAGCTGATAAGTAATTTGATGGACATGGGTTGTCCAGATAATTTGTTCAGCTCGGTTCATGACTTCCTGAGGGATAGACGGATTAACCTCAGTTTTGGTGGGCGGAAGTTGGAAAGACACTGTGCTAGGGGTTGCCCCCAGGGCTCCTGCTGCGGACCTATTCTGTGGGAATATCCTGGCAAACACCGTTGAGCTACTATTTTTAGGAACCTCTGCCTCTCCTGTGTCGAGCCAATCTTGCTATATGCTTCCGGGGCTTGGTGGCGCCGAAACAGGGATCAGAAGGTGGCAACAACTCTAGAGAGAGTGCAGAGGACAGCGGCACTCAGAATCACAGGAGGATATCGCACTACCAGCAGTGAGGCCTTTTTGGTCCTCGCTGGGCTTATTCCCCTGGGATTGAAACTAGAGGATGAGACCACAGACAGAAGATCTGGGAGAACAGGGAAGATGCCCTGGGAATTAAAGCGGGGGCCCTGGAATCGAAGAGGGACCCAAGGAAGCCTCAGCAGTGGTTGCCAAAGTGAAATTGGAGTCCTGGAGGGCCGACAGGGATTGGCACGGATGTTTCACTGATGGTAGTAAGTCTGGAACCAATACTGGAGCTGGGGTAGTGATATTCACTAATGGAGAGCTGATCTTCCAAGAAAGTTTAACACTCAGAGTGGACGAATTGGTCTTTTCAGCCGAGCTGGTTGCGATCAGGGGTAGCCCTCAGAGTGTGTGCCGAGAAGAACTTCAGCCCGGACCGCCTCTATTCAGATTGTATGTCGGCCCTCGTCGCCATCAATCTGGAGAAAGGGCAACTCGCGCATCAAATAATCCAGGAGCTGGAGATGATGACGCGGGCTCCGGAGCTCCCTTGGTTTAGGAGACACAGCCTCTTCGAAGGTAATGAGTTCGCAGACAGGATCGCTAAGGCAGGATGCTTTAGAGGTAGATCACTGAGGACCCCAGTGACCAAGAAAGAAGTTTACGTATAGGAGGATCAGGGGGCACGTCCAGGACTTATGGTTGGACAGATGGAGGAACAGTGTGAAGGAGAGAGAGGTATTCAATGGGGTAACAACACCCAAGTACCTCTGTAAGGTAATGTCCCACAAACTCATTAGGGTAGTTCGGGACATGGGCCCTTCCCCAAGTCTCTACACAGATTTAAAATTAAGAGAAACCCGGATTGCGTCTATGGAGAAAGGGATGTGAATGCACGCCACTACGTCTTGGATTGTCCAAGGGTAGTGGGTGTGCAGGAAGAGAGAAGGAGGGCGAGGGGCGTGATCGAGAGTAAGCTGCTGAGAAATCACAGCAAGCTTCTTGAGAAAGCCCACGACGTGGCAGCTGAGCTTTTCCTCAGCTGTGAGTGAACAGAGTCGACCGGGGGTTGCCTCCCCGCGGTCCCTGCTGGACACAGTAGATATTTTCCTATTTTGCTGTGATTAAAGGCCACCGGTATAGAAATCCTCCCAGACACGTTGTCTGGGAGGTGGTGTTTCCAGGTGCAATGTCCAAGCACTAGCTTGGATACCGTTACTTGGCGTTCACTTCAACTATGAGTTGAACAGAATAGCAGCGAAGGGCATGCTTCGCATGCCGGCTTGTGGACCGAAAAGGTCTGGGTGGCCATCTGCTTCTAGGGTGTACCAACTGTGCTTAGTGGGGATCCTCCAGTTATTGTTTATTTTGGCTACTGTTTCTATTTCTTTAAAATTAAGTTTATATTTCTGTAGCAAGGGTTCTTTTGTGCCTTTTTTCGCTAGCGCACCAGCCAGCTTCATTGCCTTCATGCTAACATGTAAGGGTATCCATTGAAGGTGAATTTTTGAGGTATTGAGAGTTTTTGGAGATAACCAATTATGTTCCTGCTTACTTTGTCTCTAAGTTCCCCTGTGTGACTCAAGTGTTGTATGGCACTTCTACTATCAGTAAGAATCCATATATCGTGATGTTTAGTGTTTCTGATGGATTTTAAGACTTCATAGATGGCTATAAGTTCTGATCTGAAGACTGAGCAAAAATCTGGGTTTCTTCTGTTTATTTTCTCAATGCCATTTGTGGTTTTGATGAGAGAGCCACTGCCAGTGTGTCCCAACTCGTCTCTGCTACCATCGGTATAAATAGTTATTGCATTATCAGGAATTTTATATTTATTATTTCTAATGATAATTGTTTTAAGTATTCTGGATTTTGGTATTGTTTGTTGGTGGGTTCATTTGAAGTGGCATTAAAAATAACATTTTGTTAGTGGTTCGCATGGAGATATTTTTTCAGCTAAATAATATTTTTCCACTTTATATTTTAAAAATCCATTTCTTTTGGCCAGGTGGAGAGGGCCTTTTTTTAGTCTTATATTGGGTTCCCAATTAAGTATGTAATTGAAAGTTCTGTGTTTGTTTTCATAACTCTTGATTTTGTTTATATATTTTGGCAGATTGTAGCTTCTTCTATCCTTTAAGGGCATAATGTCTGCCTCGTAAAGTACAATATTATTAAGGCAGGTATTTCGAAGACCTGTAATAATTCTAGTTGCATTTAGTTGTATCCTTTCCAGTGTTTTTAGATTTGTTTCAGATGCTGTACCATAGATTTGATATCCATATTCCAAGATAGGTCTCATTAGAGATGTGTAAGTTAATTTTAGTGTTGTTGCTTCAGCTCCCCATTCTTCCTGAAATATATTTCAAGATTTTTAGTCGGTCTCTTCCTTTTCTAACAACTCCTTCAATATGTTTACTGGAGTAAATTTCTGGATCCAGGGTGTAGCCGAGATATTTAGGATGTTAAATATATTGCAATTGTTGTTCTTTCAGAATAATATTTGGTCTTATTTTGTATAGTTTCTTATCGGTAAGTAAAAGGTCAGGTCTCCAATTTTTGGGGTTAAATTCTAATTTATGTTTATTAGCAAATTTTCTAGGTGGGAAAGAGTCTTGTTCAAATCTCTTTCAGCTTTTTCCAGTTAGTGTTGCTGCTCCATAGAATAATGTCATCAGCGAAAAGTCCAATATTGGTTTTATGTGAATTTTTTTCTTCTATGCCTGCAATAAATAGGGTGAAGAGAGTTGGGCTAAGGACTGATCCTTGTGGTAATCCTTGGTACAATTTGAAGGTTTTAGATAGAGTGACATTATATTTGACCCTGATGTATATATTTTTAAGGGAATCATTTATCAAAGTTATAGCTTTTCCATCAATTTTGAAATGTTTGTATAATTTTGTAATTAACTTGTTTTTCCATACCTTATCAAAAGCTTGTGTAAGGTCTAAAAAGCAGCTATGATGTGGTTAGTTGGTTTTTTATTTTGTGCATCTTTTTTTACCTTTTGTGTGAAAAATAAGAGTTGGTCTATTGTCCCATGTCCTTTCCTAAATCCATATTGTTCTTCTGGTAAGAGATTTCTTGTGTCGGGGTGGTAGGTGAGTCGTCTGAGTATAATTTTTTCCATTAATTTTCAGCAAATATTTGTGAGGGAGATAGGTCGATAGTTTTTTGGGTCATCAGCAGATTTGTCAAGTTTTTAATGGGAATTATTGTTGCATTTTTACAGTCTTGAGGCAATTTTCCAGTTTTCCAGGAGTTATTGAAAATATTAAGAAGTCTTTCTTTGCCAATTTTGCCCAAGTTTGATATCATTCGGCCATGGATTCCATCTGGCCCAGGAGTCTTGTTTAAGTCAGTGTTTTCTAATGCATAAGCTAGCTCTTTCATATTGATTTTTTTCATGGAAAATATTGAGTGCTGGTGACATTTTTACAGTCATGAATAATCTTTCGGGCCTTTTTTCAACCTTGATTTTACTACTTATTTGATATGAATTACCTAAAAGATTGGCAGCAATTTTGTCATTAGTTGCTGGTGTACCATCTGTATTCTTAATCATACAAGGTATGTCCCATAAGTTCCCGGACTGGGTCCATAAAAAAATAAATAAATGAAAAATGTAAATGAATTTGACTGTTTATTATAGAAAAAATATCTGGCTACACGGTGGTACCAATATCGAGGCGGTACTTGCGCGCGCGCCAAGGTTATTCTAATTTATTTAAAGGTCACACCTAGCGCTGCGGCGATTTTACGATGGAACAAAAATTGAAGCAGAGGATTTGCATAGAATTTTGTGTGAAACTTCGAATATCAGCAACCGAAACTTTTGAAATGCTTAATAAAGCATTCCCCAATGACCCCCCAAAGAGAACAACTGTTTTTGAATGGCATTCTAGATTTAAAGCTGGCAGAATTTCCATTGAAGATGATCCTCGTCAAGGACGCCCAAAATTTCAAAGGACTGATGAAAATGTGCAAAAAATCACCGATTTAATAAAAGAAAATCCTCGAACCACTTTGCTGGAGCTAGAGCAAGACACAGGGCATCTCTAAAACAACGATTGGAAGGATCGTAACCGAAGATTTGAAGCTCAAAAAGACTCCTGCAAAATTCATCCCAAGATTCCTCACCAATGAGCAAAAACTGTGTCGGCTTGCAACCTGTGAGGACATGATGGAAATGACAAGAACGGATCCAGAATGGAAAGACAAGATAATCACAGGCGACGAGACATGGGTCTATGGCTATGACCCTGAAACCAAACCTCAATCTGCCGAGTGGAGAGGTTAGGGTGAGCCTAGACCCAAAAAATCCAGAAACAAGGTGTTGCTGGTCGCTTTTTCGGATAACAAGGGCATTGTTCATCACGAGTATCTTCCTGCAGGCCATACAGTTTTTAAGGAAATGTATTTGGGCATTCTTCGCCGTCTAAGGGAAGCGATTCGAAAAAAACGGCCAGAAAAATGGACTAATGGTGGCTGGATCCTACACCATGACAATGCTCGCCCTCACACAGCGCACTTGATGACTAGCTTTTTGGCGAAAAACGGGACACAAATCCTACTTCAACCACCCTATTTCCCAGACATCGCACCAAATGACTTTTTCCTGCTCCCCAAACTTAAAGCAGTTCTAAAAGGAAGACATTTTGACACCAGGGATGACATAATAGAAAAATCGCCGTTAGCATTGAAGAGCATTCCAAAAGAGGCTTATAAAAACTGTTTCGACAATTGGGAGAAACGATGGCGCTGGTGCGTTGAAGCAAGGGGGGATTACTTTGAAAAGTTTTAATAAAAAAATTTTAAAAAAATCTTACCTTTTTTTTTATGGACCCAGTCCGGGAAATTATGGAACATACCTTGTATTTGTGTTTTCAGTTTGTGGCTGGACTCTGTCAATTTGTTTTGCCAAATTCCAAAGTTTTGTATTTGGGTTTCTTGGGTTCAGGTTTTCACAGGTTTGTTTCCATTTTTCCCTTTTCACATTTACTTATACTCTTTTTATTATTGCAATCACAATGTTCAGTTCAGTTCTACAATTTGTTTGGTTTTGGGTGCACTTTTTTGTAGTTCATTTTTTTAGTTATAAGTGTTTGAATATTTTTTGCCTGGTGTGTATAATTTGGAAATTATTTCTTAATATTACCTCTTGGTATTGCAACTTTGGCTGCTTCAATAATGGTGTTTTCGAAAGATATCATATTAGCCTTTTTGAAGTTCCAGAAATTTTCTTAATTGAGCTAATTTTGGTCTTGGTGCTAATTCCTATCAAATTAGGCAAATGATCACTTCCAAAACTTTTTAATATTTGCTATTTGCATTTGTGGAAAATGTCAGGATAGTAAAAACTTATATCAAGGGCTTGTGCAGTATTATAGCTTGTAGGAATGATGGGTAGGATTCCCATCATTTAAGCAAATGAAGGCATTGTCGTCAAATATGTTTGATAGTATTTTGCCTCTTGGGTTTGGCGTAGAACATCCTCATAGTTGATGTTTGGCATTAAGGTCACCTACAATAATAGTGTTGTCTGTAAGAAATTGAGCCATTGTTCCATCGTCAATAAATGTATTGTTTAGAGGGTTATACATATTGTATATGTTGATGGCTTTGTTTTGATTGAGGTAGACTTTGATACCTTGGGCTTCGAGGTCTAATGTTTGGAATATTAATGGCTATGTCCTCATAATACAAATTCTTGATTAAAAATGCTAGGCCTACCCTTTAACAGCATATACAGATGGATCTTCAGACCTTACCCTGAGTAATGGAGGGGCCGGAATTAACATAATACTGCAAGATGGAACAAACATCAAAATCAAAGAAGGAGCAGGACAGATTTCGTCAAACTTCACTTGTGAACTGACAGCTATCTGGAAAGCCCTTGATGTATGCCTTAACCATCCATCCCTGCATCAAGCAGAAGGAATTTTTTAATATACAGCGACTCCATATCCGCTCTAGAAGCAATTCAGAAGGGCAATATCACACAGAAAATACACTCGTTACTTACCCAACTGGAACCATTGGAGAATAACTGCATTCTACATTGAATCCCTGCCCATGCTGGGATCGGGGGTAATGAAATGGGATTTGAATTGGCAAAGAAAGCCAGAAAGTTGAGCCAAAGAAAGAACAAATGCCATTATTTGACACTGATTCTTTGTCAAAATACAAGATAATTAAACAAAAAAAATAAGAAAAGATCAAAATGCGAAATAAACTCTGAGAGAAAAATGATACAAACTATAACAAGACTTAGAACAAAACACTATAAAGGAATGACAATACATTCAGATGGCACAAGAACCTATAGGACATGCAACAACTGTCCTGGTGTGGATCTAACACCTACCCACATATTCTCATGTCCAGCAATGGCCGCAGCCTTGCAGAAAATTGACTTAGACCCAGAGCAGCAGCTTTACACACCCAAGATAATGGATATTGCTGCTACTGTGATGGAAATGCATGGATACATCTAAGGCTCTTTATTGGACACGACAACAACAACAACGGCATTCCAGAGTAAAATAAATTATCAGAGATAGATACATATTTTTTCAAATGAATTAAAATAAATATAATCGATACTGAGTGAGAGTTGAATTAAAAATATTAGAAATTTATTATCTTCGGAAACAAACCGTATCTAAAATACCAAATTTCTTTTTGCTACACGTTTAAATTTGCATTTACCTATTTTACATATCTCTGATTGTATTTGAAAATCGTTAACCAATTCTTCATACTTTTGGCGAAGTGGTGTTTTATTAATTTGTTATTTGAAATTATTAGGGTTCTTTCCTGGTATTCAAAAAGGAAAAATACGTGTCGATCAGTTATATTTTTCAATTTATCAAACAATTTGGCCGCTGAATCTCTGATTCTGGTAGAGCGCCATCTGGCGAATAAAATTGTAACTAAAATCAATTTCGAATTTTTTCATTATTTGCCATAAAAAATCCCATTGCATCCTGAACACAATGGTGTTTACCGCATTGCTCTAGCGCAAATATTCGCGGAGTTATTAATTTTTAAAGTTGTGCGGGACTTTTGGATCACCCTGTATATGTTATGATTATTTTTGTTTTGTTTGTTGAAAAGATAGAAACGGAGGTGCAGTCGTGAAAAGTAGGAAACAAATAATTCACCCATCAAATAGTTTTTATTTTGAATTACTTAAAGTAATTTACACATAAAATTATTTATCACAGCAATATAGAATATATAAATTAAATCCTATAATCGTGATTTAAAAAATAGGTAGGTTAACTATACATATTTACAACAATTATTGAAAAGTAATATTTTCTAAATCTATGGTCAAAAAATGTAGAACAGTCAATGAATGAAAATAAAATATATGTTTTTTGAAAAATAAAATAATTTCATTTTAGAATATATAATTTTTTTTCATCTGACTTTCTCTTTATATATCTATTGAATTAATATATTTTGCTACCACATATTTTATAAAAACATAATTAACTTTAATTATTATTCTAAACATTTTTATTATTAATTATGATACATTAACGCGCCATCTGTAATCAAAATACGAAACTATTATAAACGTGTATGATTCTTTTTTAAAATTAAACAATTTCTACTGCCCTTACTGCAATGGAAAAATTTATGGGGAGCCAGGGGCCCTCCTATTAATTTCCAATTGCAGTAAGGACAGTAGAAATTGTTTATTTTAAAAAAATTCGTACGTGTCTATAATAGTTTCGTATTTTTATTAATAAGTTTGTAAATAATGTATTTTTATAGATTTCGTCAATTATAAATATCCATACAAAGCAATATAACGCTCCATATTTATATAACAAATGAAGACATTAAGACGCGAATGTTTCTTTTCACAAATAAATCAAACTTCTACTGTCCTTACTGCGATGAGAAAATATTCATGTTAAAAAAAAAAACAGCAATTCTAGTCATTTTGGTAACGTTTGCCATTGAAATCTGTGAAAACAATTCTTGGTGGCCTTTCAATGAATTCTGTACAATTCAGTACACCTGAAACTCGACGTTATTCCAAAACGTGACTTATTTTATAATCCTTTTTTTAAAGCGCAAATTTCTTGATAGGACTTTTCTTAATTGATCATCAACAGTAATTGTAATACGTTGTAGCAGAACATAGAGAAAAAAGGAAGAATTGAAGGTTTTAGGATAAGGATATTGTAACAAAGTATTTCTTAATTTTATTATTTTTATTAACAGAGTGGTCATTTTTATGTTTATATTTTGCTACTCTCTGTAAATTTCCCTCGTGGCTTATCATTTGTTTACCATTAATAGTTTGTCCTTGCCTGAAATAAATTGTTGCCTCATCCCGAAATTGGTCTTCCCTAATTTTACACGTGGCAATATATATATTAACAGCAAATATTAATCCTTTTGAGAAAGGAGGCAAAGAGTCGCCTCAACGTCTGGGAAAGAAGAGAGTATTCAATCTCTGATGTTATATATAAATTATACAATATATAGAAAAAAATGTATTCTCAAATAATTGCTAATTTTTGAAAATAGAGCAATCCATAAATAATATTTAATTAAAAAGGCATATATTGGATCAAAATATCATTTATTTTATCTAAATTTTTAACTAGGTAAAATAAATGATATTTTGATCCAATATATGCCTTTAATTAAAAAGATTTATTTATGGATTGCTCTATTTTTAAAACGATATCAAACAGTTTTGGTTATAACCCTCTACACCTAGCAAGGTGAAATAAATTATTTTTTGATAGAAAATATGCCTCTGTAATTTAAACAAAAAAGTTGATTATGTAATTATTTTAGAGTTGTGTTTCAAATAAAGAATAAACATAGATTTCTGACATGGTACACTCTAACTATTTCACAGATTGATGAAATAAATACAGTAGAACCTCCATGAGAGGACACTCACGCTGAGGACGCGAGAGGACACCTCTCTAAAAAGGAGAGTTTTCATTTGCAAAATTATCATTTTTACTATTTTTAAACTCTTCAGTAGGAGTAAGAGGACACCTCTCCCTAAAGGACAGTTTGGCTCTGCAATTAGGTGTCCTTTACAGGGCGGTTCTACTGTATTTATCAAATATCCAGTAAAAAGACACCTCTCCCTAAGGACACTTTGACTCTGCAATTAGGTGTCCTTTACAGGGAGATTCTACTGTATTTTACAACTCTCCAGTAAAAGGACACCTCTCCCTAAAGGATACTTTGACTCTGCAATTAGGTGTCCTTTACAGGGAGGTTCTACTGTATTTTAAAAACCAAGATTTCAAAATATTCAGTTCAATTCACGATTTTTCATGTTACAGTCACATATATAATCCAAGTTACCAAAGTTGTCACAAAGAAGACACGAGTCTCCCCACCCCGTGTAGGTCGGTGGGGTGATAACCCCCCTCTACTCAATCTAGGGCACCTCGTCTGTTACATGTGGCTTGTTGGGGAGGATGCAAAATAACGACCCCCCCTCCTCATATATTTAGAAGTGTCCGGAAGCAGGGCGTCACTGAACTAATTAACTCCAAGGGACTTAATGATCTCGGAGCTAAAGATGGTGCGGAGGGAGACGCACCTGACTAATCGCACTTAATCCCCATTTTCTCCCTCCCCGGGGGGCGTTTTTCTTGGAGATCCGTGAAGAAGGTGCTCTTGAGGACCATACACAATAGATGCTTTGATCGTTCCTCAACTCATTTTTCGTCAACTTTTTACCGATTCATTGGCCACCAGAGTGTGAGGGGGGGGACTTAGATGAATTAAAGTCTTATTCCTTTCATCTAAAGTTATAAATACTCGAATAAAGACTTTTTATAGGATTGAACAATGTTGCGACACATTTCACTTCGCTCTTCCTTGGCCAAAATTGTTGTGAGTCACGCGTGGATGATCAACTTGCTCTCGCCTTTCTTAAAATGTAGAAGTTCAGTTGTTTCCAGATGAAACTATTAGATTTCTCTATTTTATATTGTAGCAAGGTATTTATTTTTTTATTAACAGATTATCGTTTATATTTTCTACTTTGTAAACTTCCCTCATTTGCTTATCTTTTGTTTATTATTCATAGTTTGTCTTTGCCTTAAATAAATTGCCGTGTCATCCTGAAGTTTGTCTTTCCTAATTTTCCACGTGGCAATATAAAACAAATTTATTATAGAAAAACCCATCAAAGATGTACCAAAATAATAAATTTCGATAACATATTATAATATAACATTTATGTGGCGCTGAGTTTGTTGTTGACACACATTAATATGTTATAATACCTTGATAAAGGTTGGATTTCAGCCAACTGAAATATTGGTAAAATAAATGATATTTTGATCCAATATATGCTTTTTTAATTATATATATATTTAAATATATTCAAATATGTCTGCCTAAATAGAGGTCATATTAATTATAATATATTCATAAATATGTGAAAAAAATAAGAAGAAATTGAAAAAGGGATCAGGTGTTGCTATTAAAAGCAAAAAAATCCTGAACCTTCATAAAAGCATTTTAGATGGCACAGATTCTTCTGGTGGAACGAAAATAAACTAAAGGTTGATTTAACTTATTCAATGATATTTGGTCAACCCATTTTCATGATAAATCAAGAAAAGTCGACAACTAACACATTTCAGGCTGTTAGCTTTTGTCAGCGAGGGGCAGACTGTACCTCAACTACCAACAATTTGGTCCTAGAGGCTTCCTGGGAAATCATGAAATGGGTATTCAAGTCCAAATTTGCGTGAATACACTGTTCATGTTTAAAAATAATAATAAAAAAGGTCAGGTGTTGATATTAAAAACAGAGGGAGAAAACTGGATAGAAATCTCGGTTTATAATGGGTATGTTATGAGATTGAAATTGAAACGACTTTATTTCAATGTTCATATAAGTTATATAAGGTTAAATACAGATAAATATGAATGAATAAGATTATATATATAATATAAAAAAAGAGATTTTCTACTTTATTTAATTGTTAGAGCTACATAGAATTAATACTTGATGCTGATTATTTTGAGAATAGAGATATTTGTTGAGCAGTCGTGGCATAAATATTGAAAGAATAATAATAAGAATGGTTTTGATCAGATATTGCTTTAATTGAGCTAAGGAATATATATAAAACATAATTTGATAAAAGTACTGCTTGGCTTAAGGCGAGTAGAATAAGAAAAACAAAAGATTATTTACATAATGTACAAAAGTTTTGAGCCGGCCATCGGGATAGAGAAAATATCTTTATTTTACGGAGCTGCTAACCAAAGGCCATCGGGATAAAACAACAACGAGTTTTTATAGGGGAAGAGTGACGGTCGATTTAGCAGAGTATTTGAATCTATGAAATTGTAATTTGAAATAAAATGATATTTTTATATAATCTAATTTTAAATAAAATATTTTAATATAACATATATAAGTATAAATATAGATAAATAAAAGTAAAATATAAAATTCATAGATATACATATATATATAAAATATATACAGTCTTCATTGGTGGGGCCCACCGCGGGAAAGACTCCGCCACCGATGGACTGCGAGAGTTCACAGAGTGTCGATTTGATGGCTGGTGTTATCTACCTCAAGACCAAGATGGTAGATGGTAGCCACACTTGTGATCTTATGAGGTATGTTATTATTGCGTACAAGGGGCGAATGGTGGAAATAAAATCCAAGGGAACCCAAAACCAGAACTCTAGGTGGCTGGCGTGTATAATGGAAGAGTGATAGTTTCCTGTCGTGATGGTGGGAGGTAGAAACGTAGATTCTCCTGAAAAACAATTCGGTGTCAATCTTCTCTCTCTACCATCTACAAGTACCGTCTTGGTCTTGATAACACCAGCCATCACATCAACACTCTGTGAACTCTCGCAGTCCATCGGTGGCGGAGTCTTTCTCGCGGTGGACGCTAACATTGAAGACTTTGTGTATACCACCGATGGACTGCAGGAATTCTTTCCCACAGAGCGGGAAGGTCGATGTAATGGCTGGTATATTTATCCATTATTTCATATATTTACATCTATTTATTCATATATATTTATTTATTTTATATTTAATCATATATATTTCTATATGAAGACACACAATGTAATGAAAACGGTTTCAATCTCTCCATCTCTCAGTCCATCTCTCACCTATTTTTCACCCTGTCAATAGAGAATGTGAAAGTGATAATGTGTCACAACTGTCATATTTATTGTGTGTATCTTTCTATTTTTGAATGAACCCGATTATTATAAAATTCCTAATTCGAATATCTCATTATGGATATTACTGATACGAATATTATCAATTTTTAAAATTACTATCCTATTGTATATTTATACAAGGTCATGGAGACTAATTTCATTGATCAAATCTTGGTAAGGTTAGAATACAGGTCCTGTCTTGAGGCTCCCATACATTCCAAGAGGTGGTCTGGTGAGGCCTCTCTGGTCCTGTAGATGGTACATTGTGTCATTACACCATCCTGGAAGAGTCTTGTATGACCAGTTTTGAGCCTAGAAATACAGGTTGCTGCCTATCTCCCACATTTCAGAATAGCTCCAGGCTTCAGATACCAATGATGGAATGTTGACTCCTGTATTTTTTCTTGGATGTTTCTTTGGTACGGTGGACAAAGTCTGACTGTCATGTGGTCAACCAATGACAGCAGCTCCCCATCATGGAGACTTGTGGACTATCAAAATGACGTCAAACTAAAGTTAATGTCGCAGTGTATAAACGTATAATCGCAAAATTATTATTTTAATGAGCTAGGTTCGAAGCCCAGTGAAAATAAGTTTGTACTCGGACCAATACAAATCTTATTACAATTAATCGATGAAATAAAATACAATATTGCCGCAATTAAAGAATAGAATAACACAGAGCTACTTTATCAGGTTTTTTTTATTAAACTAGCGGACGTACCCGGCTTCGCCCAGGTTTTACCCGAGTAAAGGTTAGTCTAACGAACATTTGTTAAAACAATTTTCTATAGACTTATAAAAAAAATAGATATCTATCTCTATATATATATAAAAGTCAATGTCTGTCTGTTTCGCGATAAACTCAAAAACTACTGAACTAATTGGTACCAAATTTTGCATGTCGCTTTTTATAAACCTGAGGAAAATTTTTGGCTGCATTTTGATTAGTTTTTTTGGCTATTTCTTTTTATCATTTGAAGAACTTTTTTTACGCGGAGTAATCCGGAATGGAATGAATACCCAAATATGGCCATTTTTTATAAGCATCGGTGGTTCAGTGGTAGAATGTTCGACTGCCACGCGGGTTCGATTCCCGGCCGATGCATTTTTTTTTACAATTTTCAAAACTCATTTATATTATATATAATATAAATATATATTATTATATCAACTATATTAATTAAATCAAATACCTAAACACTAATATAATACAATTTTTGCCATCACACACACTTTTTTTCCTGTAGTTTATGTGTTACTTCTGTATTGCTATTCTATGGCACTTCTAATATTTATTATTGATGTACTTTCAGTATGAAGGGAGTTGCAATCGGGGGAATTCTCGGGCGAAGCTGGGTCATACGTCTAGTATATATATATAAATGAATGTTTGTATGTTTGTTTGTTTGTTTGTATGTCCGGTATACAAATTTGCAGTAGTTCACTAATTCAAACCAAAATTTCCATACATAGGTAAAAAAAAAGACGGAAGACGATAGGCTATTTTAAAAAAATATATAAATCAATTATTAAAATTATATATTCAAATTATTCTACTTAGCTCACGAACAGCGCCCTCTATCAACGATTTAATTATGCTGATGCAAACAAATAGATAATGCTAATAACAAACAATTATTAAAAAAAATCTTATCTAAATATATATCACTCGGGTAGATATGCACACGGGTCAATCCCGGGGCGAAGCCCGGGTCACCCGTCCAGTATTTTGATAATTTTAATCTCTCGATAAAGTGAACATTTTTTCCCGGTCCCTTGAAAAATACTCGATAAGTTGAATAAAATCAATATTAATTGGTTCCCTCGGTAATTGGAAGTTAAAGGATTAGTATCTAGCCTTGGAATTGTATATATATATAAACTAGCGGACGTACCCGGCTTCGCCCGAGGTATTACACGAGTAAAGGTTTGTCTAACGAACATTTGGTAAAACAATTCTCTATAAACTTATAAAAAAAAAAAGATATATTTTGATAATTTGAAACTCGTAAATTTTAATCTCTCGATAAAGTGAACATTTTTCCCGGTCCCTGTGTGCCGTGTCATCCTGAATTTTGTCTTTCCTAATTTTCTACATTACAAAATCATCGTTTTATCTAGTGAACTTTTTTTCCCGGTCCCTTGAAAAATACTCGATAAGTTGAATAAAATCAATATTAATTGGTTCCCTCGGTAATTGGAAGTTAAAGGTATAGTATCTTTGCCTTGGAATTGTATCATTATTCTTGTCTCAAATAAATTTCCGTGTCATCCTGAATTTTGTCTTTCCTAATTTTCTACATTACAAAATCATCGTTTTATCTAGTGAACATTTTTCACGGTTGGTATGCTTACAGGACGAAACTATGCAAAAGCTTCTATATAAGTTACTAGCGGACGTACCCGGCTTCGCCCAAGGTTTTACACGAGTAAAGGTTTGTCTAACGAACATTTGGTAAAACAATTCTCTATAAACTTATAAAAATATATATATATTTTGATAATTTGAAACTCGTAAATTTGAATCTCTCGATAAGGTGAACATTTTTTCCCGGTCCCTGTGTGCCGTGGCATCCTGAATTTTGTCTTTCCTAATTTTCTACATTACAAAATCATCGTTTTATCTAGTGAACATATTTTCCCGGTCCCTTGAAAAATACTCGATAAGTTGAATAAAATCATGGTCGTTTATGGAAGATGGACGTAGTTCCCGGAGGTCACCCGCCCCCCGCGCGCCAGGACCTCTTGATCACTCTGATTGTGATTGGCCGGCGGCCGGACGGGGGGGGGGGGGGGAGGGGGCTCTTGATCCCTCTGATTGGTCGGTGGGAACTTGGAATGTCCAACCAACTGGCCGGCGGCCGGACGGTGGGGGGGAGGGGGGGGGGCAGATCTCCGTTGCAAGATGGCGTTGCTTGCGAGTTAAAGCTACAAATCTGCAAATAACTCTAAGGATATTAAAGATATTCAAGAAATTATTTTTCGTAAACCTTTCCGGAGATACACCTAATAATATCCCAAAATTACACGGCGATTGGATGTATGGTTTTTGAATCCATAGAGGACACACACAGACACACACACACACACACACAGACATTCAATTTTATATATATAGATTGCCGTGTCATCCTGAATTTTGTCTTTCCTAATTTTCTACATTACAAAATCATCGTTTTATCTAGTGAACATTTTTTCCCGGTCCCTTGAAAAATACTCGATAACTAACTTTGACTTGTGCGCAATTAATAGGTAGAAAATCTTACTTTTGATAAATAATATTTAAGATAATAAACTTAGTGATAATAAAACTTATAGATAAAAAACTTATCATCATCGCAATGGGGGAGCTGCTTGCGAGTTAAATCTGCAAATAACTCTAAGGATATTCAAGAAATTATTTTTCAGAAACCTTCCCAGTACTATACTAAATAACTTCCCAAAGTTTCATGGCGTTCCAATGAGTGGTTTGGTCAGGCATAAAGGACACACACACACACATACATTCATTTTTATATATATAGATTAAGGTAGGAAGTGAGGGATGTCTTTCTCACTACAATCTAAAGAAGAAATATATCCAGTTACAGAATTTACATTTCTTATTCATGGGGGTCGGTAGAAGGGTGGTCTAAACGTTGGTTTTCGACCACTACGACCCAGGATCCAATCCCGCATAGGGCACTTTTTTCTAATTAAAAAAAAAATGCTCCAATGGGCCCCGAATCTTGAAAAAGTCTAACCCCACCAGCAAGTAACTAAACAGGGCTCTGATACATTTGTAAGTGAAAAGTCGTAGTGCTTTGTACATGTGTAGATATGTGGTGTACTTAGAGTAAAATCAGTCGCTAACTACCCACCATGATTATCATGGCCTGTAACATGTGTACTAGGAATAATAATAATAAAAAATAAAAACATTTCTTATAAACATCGAACTTTCAAAATATTTATATATAATTTAATCTTAAAAAACGAAAGAAAAAAAATAAAAGATAAAAAGATCAGGTGTTGAAATCAATATTAAAAATGGCATATCCAGGAGCACATGTGCTTTACAGAAGGCAGAGCGCCATCATTTAATCTAGAATGGGTATTTGGCCAATTCTGGAATAATTGAAAAATCAACGAGAATAGTTGATATTTATTCCGATAGATGGCGCAAGCAATCAGCAACTTTCAGTTGCACTATAAAGAGATGCTTTTTCATAATTTATGCACCTTATCCCAGTACAATATCACATTTGTACTATTTTTTTTCACATACATATTTAAAAATAAACAATTACTCTGATTTCAATCTAAACAAATTCCACGACAATATGTAAACCTTCACCTAACCAGGCAATTCTCCCAAAAGCCACAAGGAAAAATAAGATGTTCAACACGAACTGGATCGAAATTATTCGGTGTATTTTAATTCGAGATATTATAGAGTATTATTTCAGCTTCTGTGAATTAATAGCGAATTTCATTTTCAAGGTTTCTCTTGATGAATTGGAAAATTTGAACTAGAACAAGTTAGAACAGGAATTATTTTAAAAAGGAATCTTTAAATAATCTAAAAAATAATCATTACTGTTGGATCGTTTTGAAGACAACTCTCAGATTTATAAAATTAAACTTGAAACATTTTTAGATATAGAGAGAGTTAATTACCTCGTATTTAAGGCAACAATAATCTAATTGACATACATCGTTCTAACCAGATTTAACTTGTGAAAAACAGACGACAAAGAAAAAATAAACAAATTAATAATAGAGGGTAAGTTCTTATTTTTACAAGCTTTCACACTCAAAGAATATTCAACTTCTTGCTTCAATTACAAATAAAAATACGGATAATTATTTAATTATATATGTAAATGAATATAAAGATTGTTCCACTGAAATAATGATAAATGTTTATTTTTGTATGAACATATAACTTATATATTCCTTAGTCCAATAGGTATCTATTTTTATCATTCACTAGCATCCATTGATGAGCTCTACTCTTCCCCGGCAGACACCATCAAAATTCTCAAGCTTTACAAGCTTGATACCTTAGTGTGATTGAGTGGAGATAAGAAAGAAGAAGACTAGCTGAATGACTCAGGCAACGCCCGGGTTTTACCCGATTAAATGTTTTTATTCAAATGCTATTTGTTACAATTATAAATTGGTGCCGTGGATGTCACTCTTGTGTCCCGCTCCAAACTTTGTGTCTGAGAAGCGATATTTTTATAGAGAGATGATCTGGTTTTGTGTCTTCTGCTCGAATAAATGTTTTTATGTTAGAATTTTGTTCCTGCATACTAAAAATGAACTGCCTTCACCCGTGGTCTCTGCTTTTTGGAAT
The DNA here is from genome assembly GCA_030710605.1 of Cordylochernes scorpioides. NCBI lineage: Eukaryota > Metazoa > Arthropoda > Arachnida > Pseudoscorpiones > Chernetidae > Cordylochernes > Cordylochernes scorpioides. The sequence goes on from CP092864.1 coordinate 155,254,568, forward strand.
TTTCCCGATATAATTTTGCATATGATAATCAATAATGATAGAGCAATATTTTCATCATCATTTTATCACTAAATTCAGAGAACTGTTTTACATAAAAAATTGGTGAATCACAAGGTTTGAGTATAAGTTTAAAGAAGAAAAGACATTAAAATCATGCTTGATTCCACATCTTACCTAGGAACAACCGATGAAATAAATACAAATACAGTAAAACTTGGATAATTCTTGAAAGTCTTTAATTGGAATATTTATATTGGTCCCTAGAATTTCCTATAAATTGAATTTCCGTTTTTAATTCGATTTTTTGAAAAATTCAATTTTTGTTTGGTTCCTTGGGCTTCTAATTATTCAAAATTCGACTGTACATAGTTTAGCAATTACGGGTTTTAACCAAGAGAGAAAACCATAGATATATTTACAAATTTTAAATACGAGTCCTTACTGTTTATAAACATAAAAAGTTTCCCCACTATGTACCAAGTGCAACTTGCAACCCCAAAACACATTATTGACTGTATTGACACATCCATTGATGAACTCTACTCATCCCCAGCAGACACCATCAGCAAGCTTTACAAACTTGATACCCTAATATGATTGTGTGGAGATAAGAAATAAAAGAAGAAGATAAACATAAAAAGAATTTTGTATTCAATGTCTTGGAATCATCGAAAGTTTTTACCTACAGAAAGACAAACAAACAAAGCGTGTAAAGGCAGACAATACGGTATCTCAATAATGGCTTACGTATATGAACGATCCATCTATCTTCAGATCCCACAAGGCTTCATTCAGAGGTCCTGGAGAAATTCCTCGAGAGGTTTACATTTTTGAGGCGACCCCTCCATGGTCGCTTTTTATAGACATTGGAGCTTAGGCTGAAAAATGAAAAGGAGGTCTTCTCTAGACCTTGACTTTGTGAGACGTCAAGATCTTTTATTTCGGAGAAATATTTTGGAATGTCGTTTTTGTCTATGTGGCGGTATTTCGGGATGTTTTAGAGCATTTAAAATAGATTTTTTAACGCCTCAGCTATTAGGTGCTATTGTCTCCTCATATATCCCCGTGAAGATCTGTTGTGTCAGGATGATAAGGAAGGTATTGATTCTCTCCAGAGGTCTCGGCGTCTTTTGTTTTCCTAAGCCTCATTTTTTAACGTCACAACTATACATATTTTAACTTCTTTTAAAAAATCGAAAATCCTCGAATTTTTTGAATGGTTTTCTTAATTTGAAATTAAATATAATTTATTGTTTATTTTCCTTATTATAAGATTGTCCTGCAAGTTCGTCTTTTTCTTAAAACATTGTTTTTCTTATTACTTGGTGAATAATATTATTATGGCGAATACATAATAATACATAATACAATTTAATAAAGTTTGTTGTTAACATACATTTATATGGTATAATACCTAGATAAAGGTTGGCGTTCAGCCAACTGAAATATTGGTGAAATAAATGATATTTTGATCCAATATATGTCTTTTTAATTAAAACCTTTATACATTTATTTATTTATTTAAATTTAAAGCGCTATGTCCCCCTAAGGACACTTGCGCTGTCATACATGTATGACATTTGTCTATATAGATGGAAATTTTGCCGGGAGGATATTGATATAAAGATACACACTTGTTGTGGCTTTGTCACCGACCCGAGGCCGCTAGTTGCGGTGACGGTCAATAGATGGCGTCTAGTTTTGAAGTCTATTCTGACGGGAGAGGCGACCTTTGTCTCTTTATTTGTCTATATATATTTACAATATTTGTAATCCGTAAAGAACTTTATACATAATACAAAGACATTATACATAAAGGGGAATAATAATACGGCGAATACATAATAATACATAATACAATTACTTTATACATAATACAAAGACATTATTATAAAGACTATTTTTTTCTAATCTATATATTTATATTCGATATATATTGCCCCCCCTCACTCGCTTTTTGGTTTTTGTAACTATTGTGTTGGAGCGGGTCGCTCCTTAAATAAACTATTGTTAACAATACCTCATTATAGGTCCGCAAATATCGAAAGTATAGGTATGTAGCTTTTGTACTATTAAGGTGTATATATATACACATACTTATGTACATATGTAAGTACTATTCACGTACAACTGTAATAAGTACAACCACCTTGGGTAAAACTTCCATACATAGGTAAAGAAATACGGGGAAGACGATAGGCTATTTTAAAAAATATATAAATCAATTATTAAAACTATATATTCAAATTATTCTACCTAACTCACGAACAGCGCCCTCTATCAAAGATTAGATAAAATTATGCTGATGCAAACAAATAGATAATGCTAATAACAAACAATTATAAAAAAATCTTATCTAAATATATATCACTCGGGTAGATATGCACACGGGTCAATCCCGGGGCGAAGCCCGGGTCACCCGTTTAGTCCATATATATTTTCTATACTAATGTCACTTTTGAGGTACAATATATAATGCCTACAAAACCTGTATGAAATATTTCTATATATGTTGGCACTCAATTTACATAATTTATCAAAGTTCTTGAGTCTATGAGAGACAACATTAGTGAAAACACGACTTTTAAATAATATTTTAAAATCATGCTTGTTGTTGAGTATACGGTAAATAAGAAAGCACAGCCATTATAAATACAATTATTAATACAGAAGGTCGGTGGAAGGATGATCTAAACCGTTTGTTTCCTACCGCTATGACCCGGGATCAAATCCCGCATTGGTACTTTTTTATAATAAAAAAAATGCTCTAATGGACCCCGATTCTTGCAAAATTTCAACCCCACCAGCGAGTTCAGTTAACTAAACGGGGCTCTTTCATTTTTGTATATGCAAAAGTCGAAGTGATTTTCACATGTGTAGACATGTGGTGCACTTACAATAAAAGCAGTCACCAACTTCTACCCACAATGATTATAATGGCCTATACCACGTGTACTGGGATAATAAAAAGAAAACTTGGCCAAAACTTGTATTTTGAAAATATAGTATAAAAGTACCTGAAGATCTATCCTCTATCCTGAAGATATTATTTGTTTAATGTATTTATTTGTTTAATGTATATGTTTATTCAATGCTATTTTTCTTAGTTGTTTATTTTCTTTTTGATAATTCTGTTACCTACTCTACTACAATTATTGTAAATAGTTTCACGCGCAATTATCCAGATCGGATATAGCGTGTCTTGTTTGCAACTGGTAAATAAGATTGAGGTTTTTTGGTCGAAGTGTCTATTTTTCACATAAAAAGTAAATTTGTACTGAAATCAGGACGATAAATTAAAATAAAGACATCTCCAAATTGTGCAACTAAAGTTGCAACTTTTGAATGCACGATGAAAAGATGCCTTTCTCTTAAAAACTGTTTTTCAACTGACAAAATTGTTTCTTAATGTAATTACACTTTCTTAATCTCAATGAACTTGTGAATACCTTTCAAATAAGTTTTGTCTTTTAAATAAAAAAATATCGAAATCACACACATACACACAATGTCTAATTATCAAATTTAAAACGCCCATGTTCATATCAACAATCATTACAGAGGTGTTACTATACAGAGAAGAAGTATTTGTTATATTTCTGAAACTATTGTATGTTCATTTTGAAATTTTCATAAATAGAGATTAAATACGCAATTCTCTTCGATAAGGAAGATGTTTACAATTTTTTTTTTTCAAAGATAAAATTATTCTGTTCCACATTGAAACCCTATATATTCTACTAATGTATCTTCTGCCCTATTCACAAAATTTAGAAGAGCTATAAAAAAGGAGAAGTTGGTATAAAATATTGCATTTGCTTTATAGATCTTTTTCTACGAAATAAGCGCGCGCTTTGTGTTACACTTCTCTCTTTTTCTCTCTATTTTCCAAACAATCATTATATCTCGAAAATGAAAGTATTAAGCACAAAATATTATGCAAATAATAGAACTTTATACTTTACTTACTGCGATGAAATAATAAAGGAAGGGCTTGGTTCTTCAGTGGTGAACCCTCCCAGCGGTTTCGCCTATTTTTTCCACCTGACCGCTTCTTAGAGTTCTAATATTTCTTCGAATAAAAGACACTTCGGCCAGTAAATCTTTTTATTATCTCGACGTTTCGATAAAAATCTTTTGTCCTGGTCAGGAGAAAACAAAAATTAAAACATTAGGCAAAGCGTTAGAAATTATTCTAAGGCTGCCAGGGCGTTCTCACGCGATATTCGAAATTTTGTACAACATCTAAAGCAGAGTCAAAAAACAAATATTTAACTCACAAAAGACTATGATCTTTCAAATAAATTATAATAATATATTCATAATATTCAATATTCATAATGAAAAATAATAAAACAAAAATAAATATATAAAAAATAATAATATTGTATCGAACGGTTTTGCTTAAAAATGCGACAGTGAAGTGTGGAATCTTTGTTGTAATATTTAAGCAAACTATAAACATGAACTTATTTTTAGAGATAGCAGAATTCTAGATAAATATTTGCGTCGAGCAATGCTCTTCTGAAAACGACAAAGACAAGGGTAGTTATGCATAAATTAATAATAAGGAAATAACGTGCCATATTTATATTGTTTTATATATTGTTTTATTTTATAAATATATATTATTTTAAACATGCATATTCTAGGTTTTAGATATTTTAAATTTTACAGCAGTTTTATAGGCTTGCGAATTGATACGCGAGCATCTCAAAACAATCCTGTTCCCCGAAGAAGTTTGGCGTATTTCCATACGAAATATTGGAAAATAAAATATATGATATAAAATAAGCATTTTTAAATAATTGAATATATGGATTGCTCATATTTTAAACACATATGTACATAAGAAATGAAATTATTGAGCACCAACATTTCCTTTTAGATTAAAATGAACCTTATTCTGTCCTTACTGAGGTGAAAAAACAATGAGGGCTTGGTTCTTCAGTTGTAAACCTTTCAGCAGTTTCGCCTATTTAATCCACCAGACGGCTTCTCTTAGAACTCTATGGCTGGATCGAAGACCCAGAATAAACACCCTACCCAGACCACTAAGGAACAAATAGAGGAGCTATTTCACATATATATATATATTATATTAAAAATATGAGCTATTTGTTGAGCAGTCGTGGCATAAATATTGAAAGAATAAAAATTGTTTTGATAAAAGATTGCTTTAATTGAGCTATAAGATAAACATAATTTTGTAAAAGTACCGCCTGGCGTAAGGCGTAAGAATAATTAAAACAAAATACTATTTACATAATTACAAACATGTTTGAGCCGAACCAACGGGGAAGAACAACAATGAGTATTTATAGAGAAAGCGTGACCTCTGGCGGTCGATTTAACAGAGTATTTGAATCGATGAAATATAATTTTAAATAAAATAACATTTTAATATATAACATTTCAAATAGTACCCTTATATAACATATATATATGCATCATACTATGTACAAAGAACATGGCGCCTCTGCCAGCGCTGCAGAGTTTGGCGGATAATCGCCAGTGGGTCTCCAGCAACAACACGCTATAGACTCCCTATATGAGAATCTTTATAAGGAAGCTATAGTAAGCCAGGTTTTATCGCGCTATAAAAGGGAGAAATTCCACTCTCTGCTCTCACATCTAGGTAGGAGTCTCTTTGGAGTAAATTTTTCGACATTGCAATAGCGCAAGTCGGGGAGAAGAACTACAATCTATATGTGGGAGGCTGTCCGACTCCAAGGCGGCTTGTGACAGCTGATGAATTCCTGACATCCCTGCAGATGGATTCTTCTGATGAGGATCTTTTTTTAAATTTGATAATCCTTTAGATATTTTGTTCAAATATACTTTATTTCAGTGTATCACACACTTATTCGTAGCAAAAGAAAATTGCGTTGAACATATCTGATAAGCATCAAATATTAAAAACATTTTTTTAAATATGATTTTATGATTTCAAAATATGTTTGTTTTTTTTTTACAATTTTGTACTTCAATAAAAGATATCATTATATGTATAGACTCTCAATGTATATTATTAAAGTTGAAATTATGTTAAAATGTGTGTTTTAAGGGTGAAAGAAAGCTCGACAACTTCATGCCAACACCAACTAGTTCCGGACGCCACCACGAGGAGGAGCTGCAGTCTACCTAGAAAAACCGCTCTTTGTTTTTACCTTTGTTTGTTGTACCTAATAATCCTTGTTCTCAATTCCTATTCTCCGAATTAAATATTTCTAAAATCAATCATTGCTTGTTTATTTAACATATTTGAACATCAAAATTCAAAACTATTTTAAAGGCGCAAGATTCTTTTTTATATTAAACAATTTCTACTGCCCTTACTGCAATGGAAAAATTAATGAGAGGGCCTGGCTCATCAGTGGTGAACCCTCTCAGCGGTTTCGCCAGTTTAATCTACCATACCGCTGTTATATTGCATTTTTGGAACTTCCTTTTGCAGTAAGGGCAGTAGATTGATAATTGTTTAATACCAAAAAGAATCTTACGCCTTTAAAATAGTTTTGAATTTTGATAACAGATGGCGCGCTAGTGCATCATATTTGAACTGGCGCCTACCTTCCTTCTACTAACAAATAGTCCACAGGAATAAGTTGGAACCAAACATGCTTTCGAATGAAACTATACAAATAAAGAATAAGCATTTGTAGTTTTACCGAATAAGCTTCCAAGATATTTAACCTATCCAGTGTTACTTTGGCACACTAGAATACTGTAAAACAACACTTGAAGTTACACCGCATGAGTTTCTTTTCAATGAAAACTCAAAATATTTTTTCAAGGTGAAATATTGACTATTTCTAACCTTTTTGGATGAGGTATGAAAGGGTGAATTATGAAGAATAATGATGAACGGAAAATAAAAGTGTCCAGGGATGGGAATCGAACCCACAATGTTCCGCTTACCGGGCAGATGCCATGTCCACTAGAGTACTGTAACGCTTTAAGATTTTGTTCAGGGGCCAATGAATATTTTCGGTATCATCCCAATTCAGTATTTGTATCTGAGAAGAATATAAGCTAAAGTTGACGAGATTCTTTATTAAAGCTATATAATATTGGCAAGCTATCGGACTATGACGTCCTTCAACAAGCTGTGATACGAATACTAAAAAGGTATTCGTAGGTAATCTCCAGAAACCTCTAGCATTTGTTTGATTAATACCAGAGGATTTAAATCGTATTTAGATTGTATTTAATCCCGAAAGTCGGCTCCAAAATCACTTTACTAGGTACCGCTCAACAAGAGCAACCTAGTTTATGAGATTTGCAACAATGAATAATAATGAAAAAAGGCATCTCCTTATCGTGCAACTGAAAGTTGCTGATGGCTTGCGCCATCTATCGGAATAAATATCAACTATTCTCGTTGATTTTTAATTATTCCTGAATTGGCCAAATACCCATTCTTGATTAATCAAGAAAAGCTAACCACGGACGCGTTTCGAGCTGTTGGCCCTCATTAGCGGTGCAAGCTGTACCTCAACGACCAAAAATATTGGTCATTTAAGGCATCCTGAAAATCATGAAACGGGTAGTCATGGGTATGTGAAGGTTATTCACATATTAAACAAAATGTTAACGCGGGATTCAATCCCGGTTCATGGCTGTCGGGAATCGAGGGTGTTACCCACTGGTCCATCGACTGTGTCCCGAAAGTGTTTAAGGAAATTTGAACAAGTTGAATTCTGTCAACAATATACCAGAGAGATAACCCAGGTTCTTGGAGCGCAGAGCGCCAACTACCCGGCCACAAAATATCACAATTTTGTAGGTAATTAACAATTTATTGTCTTCTTCTTGATCTCAAGAACTGTAAGCAGGACCTGCCCAGCTGATGCTTAAGTCCTTACCTTCTTTGGGAATAGAGGAAACCATTATGCCACCATTTTTTATCTAATTTTCGTTTAGACAAAAATGATTAATTCAGTTTTCACCTTGAGTGATTAGTCGAGAAAGAAAATCTTTAACCTTGTCATTGCACAGGATCAGCATCTCTTATGACTTTTATTGGCCATCGGCGTTGGAAAGCATTCGCTTTTGAAGAATCTTTTTGAATAATAAAAATATATATTAAAAATAACAAGACATATCCCGACCAGGAGCACATGTGCTTTTTAGATGGCAGAGCGCCATCTAGTGGAACAAAATCAAATAAATATTGATTTAACCTGTTCCCTGATATTTGGCCAACCCATTTTCTTGATAAATCAAGAAAAGCCTTCCACGAACGTGTTTCGCGCTGTTGGCGCTCGTCAGCGTGAAGCTGTACCACTGCGACCAAAATATTTATGGTCCCAGAGGCTTCTTGACAAACCAAGAGTTTAGTATTCAAGACCAAACTTTAAAATATTGTGAATATAATGAGATCTTTTTGTTTCTAAAAAGTCGACATCTATTTTGAATTAAATTTCGAAAAGATAGTCTGCGATCTTCAATAATAAATGATGTTTATTCAAAGGTTGAAAAATTATCAATGATACATAGGGGAACTACACCAAGTATTAGGTCATAGAGGTCTGACTATACGTGATTTATCAAGGCCAGGTAAAGGATAAAGCTCTACCTATATATACAGAAGACTTCCTCGAGTATTTTTGGGAAGTTTTTCTTTCAAAGATAGCTTTCTGACATCTACAGTGCCCATTTAGAGCTTCCAAACACATAGAAAACAAGCGAACAACAAGTTAGAGGGAGAAAATAGAGGTAAACTGGGTTACAGGAGGGAAAATCGCCAACTACCCGGGTTAAACAGCAGTCTAGAAGAAATTTCTTTTTTTTTTTTGCTTATCCCTAGTACACGTGGTACAAGTCATGATAATCATGGTGGGTAGTTAGCGACTGCTTTTACTATAAATGCACCACATGTCTACACATGTGAAAAGCAGTTCGACTTTGCACTTACAAATGTGCCAGAGCCCCGTTTGGTTACTTGCACTCGCTGGTGGGGTTGGACTTTTGCAAAAATCGGTGGCCATTGATACATTTTATTTAAACAGAAAAAAGTGCCCAATGTGGGATTTGAACCCGGGTCGTAGTGGTCGAAAACCAACAGTTTAGACCATCCTTCCACCGACCCCCGAAAGTTCTAGTCATGGGAAGAACAGATTGTTGTGTTGAACCAGTTGACCAGGTAGTGCCAGTCTAGAAGTAAGTCAGAAAGAAGGATCAAGGCTGTAGTATTGAAGTCTTGTACCTTTTGTTTTTGGAACATCTTGTACGCCTTCGCCACGTGGGAAATTAGGAAAGACAAACTTTGGGCTGACACAGCAAGTTATCTAAGGAAAAGAACAAATTATGCATGATAAACAAAAGATAAGCAATGAGGGAAGTTTACAGAGTAGAAAAATACATCCCTGGAGCAGTAATGGCTACCCAGACCTCGAAGGTCCACAAGCCGGCATGCGTAGCATGCACCCCTGCTGCCATATAGCCACCGTGCCATAGGAATGGTGCATTCTCCATGCACCGAGCGGCCTTTGTTTGGCCCCTCGCGCCCGCCATTATGGTCTGGCTCCGTGGACGTGACCAGTCAACCCAAAGGCGTCTCCGAGAGTTCATGGCAAGGTTGCTGTCCTAGCCCTCCCGTTCGGACTTGGTCTAATCCGTCCTACGCTCCAATAGGACCCCCCCCCCCCCCTTTGGCCCTCGTACCCTTTGGTCACAGCCGTCGAATCAGGACCTCTGAGTAGAAAAATATAAAAATAAAAAATGATACTATGTTAATAAAATAATAAATACTTTGCTACAGTATCTTACCAGATTAATAACACAAAGCAATAACACACCATCTAAATACAAAAAAAAAATGAAAACATTTAGACGCGAATGTTTCTTTTATACATATTTCAAACTTCTATTATCCTTACTGCGATAAAAATATGATATTTTGATCCCAGTAAGGACAGTAGAAAGTTTGATATATTTATAAAAGAAACATTCGCGTTTTAATGTTTTCATTTTCTATATTATTAATCTCATTTTCCATGATATGTGTCATGAAATATTCGTTTTTTAAATTTCTGAATTTTGACAAAGAGCTTTTTTGATAAATTCAGCCATGCACAGACATTCTAACTAATATATGGAAATAAATATAATAATCAGCCTTTAGTTAATATTTGATCTGATTGAAGGTATTAGGTATCTTGTAACGTTCAAATTTCCACAATTTGATTATAACACAAATCGACAATATCCTGTATTTAATACACACGCTATACACACGGTTTGACATTAAATTTCCACAATTTAATTATAACACAAGTTGACAATATCCTGTATTTAATACACACGGTTTGACATTAAATTCCCACAATTTGATTATAGCACAAATTGACAAAACATCCTGTATTTAATACACACGCTATACACACGGTTTGACATCAAATTCCCACAATTTGATTATAACACAAATTGACAAAACATCCTGTATTTAATACACACGCTATATACACACGGTTTGACATTAAATTCCCGCAATATAATTATAACACAAATTGAGACAATATCCTGTATTTAATACACACGCTATACATACGGTTTGACATTAAATTCCCGCAATATAATTATAACACAAATTGAGACATTATCCTGTATTTAATACACACGCTATACATACGGTTTGACATTAAATTCCCGCAATATAATTATAACACAAATTGAGACAATATCCTGTATTTAATACACACGCTATACATACGGTTTGACATTAAATTCCCGCAATATAATTATAACACAAATTGAGACAATATCCTGTATTTAATACACACGCTATACACACGGTTTTGACATTAAATTTCCACAATTTGAATATAACACAAATTGAGACAATATCCTGTATTTAATACACACGCTATACATACGGTTTGACATTAAATTCCCGCAATATAATTATAACACAAATTGAGACAATATCCTGTATTTAATACACACGCTATACACACGGTTTGACATTAAATTTCCACAATTTGAATATAACACAAATCGACAATATCCTGTATTTAATACACACGCTATACACACGGTTTGACATTAAATTCCCGCAATATAATTATAACACAAATTGAGACAATATCCTGTATTTAATACACACGCTATACACACGGTTTGACATTAAATTTCCACAATTTGAATATAACACAAATCGACAATATCCTGTATTTAATACACACGCTATACACACGGTTTGACATTAAATTCCCGCAATATAATTATAACACAAATTGAGACAATATCCTGTATTTAATACACACGGTTTGACATTAAATTCCCGCAATATAATTATAACACAAATTGAGACAATATCCTGTATTTAATACACACGCTATACACACGGTTTGACATTAAATTCCCGCAATATAATTATAACACAAATTGAGACAATATCCTGTATTTAATACACACGCTATACACACGGTTTGACATTAAATTCCCGCAATATAATTATAACACAAATTGAGACAATATCCTGTATTTAATACACACGCTATACACACACTTTGACATCAAATTTCCACAATTTAATTATAGCACAAATTGACAAAACATCCTGTATTTAATACACACGCTATACACACACTATATACCCTAAATTTGACCTTAAATTTCCACAATTTAATTATAGCACAAATTGACAAAACATCCTGTATTTAATACACACACTTTGACATTAAATTTCCACAATTTAATTATAACGCAAATTGACAAAACATCCTGTATTTAATACACACAGCTATACACACGGTTTGACATTATATTACCACAATTTAATTATAACACAAATTGTCAATATCTTGGTATTTAATACACACGCTATACACACACTAGATCAGCAATCCAATTTGTAGAGACCACTATAAAAAGAACAGGCAGATTTATGACCGAGTATTTGCTCATATGTGATTTGCACATCGCGGGAGCTAATGTGTTGACCGTCCGGAATTTATGGCCCCGCCGCTGTTTGCGCTCCCTTCATAAATTTGTGAGAATAATTTATCAAGTCGAATAACCCCTTTGTTGGAGTACTCCATATAGGCGGCGGTATTTATTGGACTGGAGTATTGACTTTAATGTGAGTCACAGTTATCACTTTCTTATTCTTCTGATACCTTTATGTATATCAGGTTTAACACTAAATTATTCTCTGTTGTTATCAATACAAATAGGAGAATAAAGGCAGTGGAGGATTCAAGTTGCTTTTGTGGTATTGAGGAACAAACCTCAAGACATCTACTGATCGATTGCCCAGCATTTCAAGATTATAGAATGAAGAATGAACTAGTTGTTTGTAAACTTAACGAATTGATTTCCGATAAAAAAATAATATTTAAAGTTCAATTCATTTTGTAAATACATTCTAAACTTTCTACAAAATCTGAATCTCTAATGTTTTCATGCGTTGAATAATGTATATAACTTATGTAAATAAACTTTTCTCCTTGTTTGGCGCAAGTATCCCTTGCGGGATATAGCGCTTTGGAAATAAAATAATTGAAATAATAAAATAGGAGATTAATTGAATCGCCGAATGTCGTGGTCCATTTGGATGTGGAAAGCGAAGACTAGAACGCGGCTGATTCCACACTAGCCTGTTCAGTGATACGCCAACCATGACGTATGCGCAAAGGAACGTGTGGCCATTGGACATGTGTCGGACCTGTAGGCTGTTGTTGGGTGCTGTGCTGCCTGGAGTATAGGAGCTCCATCTATTATTTCTTCCTATGGTGAATCTGTATAAGACCGCTGGTCTTAATAAAGCTTTGTATGTGTGTTATCAATACAAATATAAAATATGGTATTCCATCATAATTTACCCAGTAGGCTAATACTTCGTTAATTTTGCATCCAAGTTGAAAATACAGTTTTGAAATTGTTGAGATTTTTTCAATATTAATTTGAATATTATTTATTGAGATAACTCAGTTGGTTTCTGGAGCCACGTACAGAAGTCACCAACTATCCTTTTGAGTTTTCTGTTTGGGTAGTTTTTGGAGTAGACTAAAGTTCAAGCTGTCGTTGAAAATGAGTGGGCTAAGCTACGAGCTAGGTTTAGGGAAGGATGGAGTAAGACGGAACCAGTTTAGAAGCTGTTTCAGTCTTTGCTGCTTGGTTAGCCAGTTCATTGCCTGTAACTCTCTGTGGCCCTTGACCCAACAAAAGCTTATCTGTGGTGCTTGGTCTAGAACCAGAATTATCTATGCTATTAGAGCTGATTGCGCTGGATCATTAGTGATCTGGTCAGCGTAGATATACAAACAGACGCAACAGTAACTCCTGGGCTGCCATACTTTCTGCAAATCGTGTTGCCCAGTTCGGTTTGGAAAACTGAGCAATCATACATTGTCGTAATCTAGCTGAAGGGTATTGTGCGTCGAAAAGATGGGTGAAATATGGAAGAGGATATGAACCAGGCCGAAATGACCCTCTTTAACTAACTTGAGGTAAGTCATTCGAGCTTTTATTATGTGAAGTGGAGGGCTACCAATTAGAAAACGGGCTGAGATGATAGGAGTGCATGAGCCGCTTCGCACTATACGACGCGCGAAAAAATACTGCAGACTACAGAACTGTCGGATGCCTTTTCCAGAAGTGCGATTGCTCCAGGCAGTTTTCTCCATAGAGGAAGGCCGGGACCACCTGTGCTTTGCATATGCCATTTCCAGCCAAATATGAAAGGCCAAATTTTCTCTGGACGGCATTATTGAGACAAGGAATTATGTAACAGGTCCGGAGTACAATTTTCATAAATGGGAGACGAAATTTTGTGTTTGAACAAATTGGCTTCAATATGGTGATATGCAGGCCAAAATAGGGTGCTATAGAGAGGGGGTGCTATAGACAGGTCACTTTTAATGTAAATCGCATCGTACTACGTATTTAAAATCGGGCGATATAGAGAGGAAGGCGCTATTTAGAGGGGGCGCTATAGACAGGTTTAACTGTATTTAATTCTAAGTTCTAATTTGTTCCTTGTTTCTTTCCTCTGTAATAGGCGCATATATTTTAATTTATCATTACTCTCCACAATTCATCCTTCCATAATTCATCCCTAAGGTTGGAAATAATCGTTATTTCTCCTTTAAAATAAATTTCGATTTTTCCTTTAAAAGAAACACATGCGTGATAATTTTCAAATGTCGTTTTACAATCATAAGCCGCATTATATTGTATTATATATTTCAATATCGCGTCTGGTTGATTAATAAATAAAAAACTGACAATTTCCCAAGTTGGCAAACAGTAGGAAGACAAAGTGGATAGGTGAATGTGATAGCCTAGTGAGGATCCAATCATCGCCAAGCAAATAAGTCAGCCGTCCGACGGCTCTAAAAATACCGACGGCAGAGTCAAAATAAAATAGCGACAAGCCCAATTAAAAGAATTTTCAAGGAGCGCCATTTTTCAGAACCCCTCAAGAGGCGGAATGTTGGTGCAGTGCCAGGGGAGACGGATGGCCCCTGAACATTGTCGGGGGGGCGAACTCGTTAGACAACTGCGCATTCCATTCTAAATAAGAACACTTTATCATTTACATCTTCCCTGGAATATCCCAACATTATTTTATGGGCGTGATGAGCCATTCTGTCCACAAACGACAGAATAAACTTGGAATGTCGCCTATTTCCTTAAAGTAACATCAGCTTTCAGGAAAAAATCGTATATTTCAACCATTAAATAAATTCTATTCGTTACCAAAAAAAAAAACGTTCTAGTTCTTTTTTCCATACAGTGAGAATAAAAGGCTTGCAAACTTTCCTTTATAGATATATTGCTTTTTTAAATTCTCGCTTAAATGATAAAAAGTATGGGCATAAAGCACTTTCCTTTTAAAATATCATCGCAAAATTGGTGATTTTAAAATATATTTTGGTTAAATTAAATAACTATAAGTAAACCAATACGTAATGGCGTTTTTTAAGAGGGTGTAACTCTTTTCCTGATATTAACCAAATTTTATTAATGTTTTGTAATAATAAAATATATTTTTGTATTTACCTGAGAGTTAGAGATTACTAGCGTTGTGAAGAGATACGTAAACAATAAACAATTGTTACCATTGTTATCATTTTAGGACTACAAAAATATTTAAATTATGTTCATTTCTGATATTTCAAATTAATCCATTTTAGAGTCTGGCAATGGTATAATTATAATAGATAGTATGCATTTAAAAAATAAAAAATAAATAAAAGGCTATCTCCTTATCGTGCAACTGAAAGTTCTTGATTAATCAAGGAAAGCTAACCACGTAATTGCTGAAGCTACAGCGTTGTTATAGCCCCATGTTGTTACTTAAAATACAAAACTCTTTTGTGATACATTAATATATAATATTTATCTAATTTCTTTTTAACTATCAATATTCCTTCTCTTATACCAATTATCTTTCATATATCTCAATATATATAAAAGTCAATTTCTGTCTGTCTGTTTCGCGATAAACTCAAAACTACTGAACCAATTGGTACCAAATTTTGCATGTCGCTTTTTATAAACCTGAGAAAAAATGTTCGACTGCATTTTGATTAGTATTTTTGGTTATTTCTTTTTTTCATTTGAAGAACTTTTTTTTACGCGGACTAATCCGGAATGGAATGAATACCTAAGTATGGCCATTTTTTTTAAGCATCGGTGGTTCAGTGGTAGAATGCTCGCCTGCCACGCGGGCGGCCCGGGTTCGATTCCCGGCCGATGCATTTATTTTTTTACAATTTTTAAAACTCATTTATACTATATATAACTAGCGGACGTACCCGGCTTCGCCCGGGTTTTACCCGAGTAAAAGTTTGTCTAACGAATATCTCGATAAAGTGAACATTTTTTCCCGGTCCCTTGAAAAATACTCGATAAGTTGAATAAAATCAATATTAATTGGTTCCCTCGGTAATTGGAAGTTAAAGGAATAGTATCTTGCCTTGGAATTGTATCATTATTCTTGTATGGATGTACCCGGCTTCGCCCGGGTTTTACCCGAGTAAAGGTTTGTTTAACGAATCTCTCGATAAAGTGAACATTTTTCCCGGTCCCTTGAAAAATACTCGATAAGTTGAATAAAATCAATATTAATTGGTTCCCTCGGTAATTGGAAGTTAAAGGAATAGTATCTTGCCTTTGAATTGTATCATTATTCTTGTCTCAAATAAATTGCCGTGTCATCCTGAATTTTGTCATATCATCATGATAATATTTAGAGCAGATTGTTGAATTATAACAGATAAATTAGAATATTTATCTTGATTATTTCTAGGCGAAAAGTTATTTCAAAAATTTTATTTGCTAGAAACCTTCCCAGTACTATACTAAATAACTTCCCAAAGTTTCATGGCGATCCAATGAGTGGTTTGGTCAGGCATAAAGGACAAACAAACAAACAGACACACATACATTCATTTTTATATATATAGATATAAATATGTATTATAATATCAACTATATTAATTAAATCAAATACCTAAACACTAATATAATACAATTTTTGCCATCACACACACTTTTTTCCTGTAGTTTATGTGTTACTTCTGTATTGCTATTCTATGTCACTTCTAATATTTATTATTGATATACTTTTAGTATGAAGGAAATTGCACCCAAGGGATTTCTCGGGCGAAGCCGGGTCATTCGCCTATTATATATATAACTCTACGAACGACATATTAAGAACGACATTTGACATTTATCCCGCATGCGTTTCTTTTCAACGATTGCGTTTCTTTTCCGTTTATCATTACTCTTCGCAATTCATCCTTTCATACATATTCGCATTTCATCCTTTGGCTGAATGCCAACCTTTATCAAGGTATTATAAACATATATTGGTGAATATTGTCAGAAATTGGTAATTATTGGTAAAATAAATGATATTTTGATCCAATATAAGTATTTTTAATTAAAGCACTATTTATATGGATTGCTCTATATTTAGAATAAATTATTATATTTTTGTGAATAAATATATAGTTATCAGAGTCATCAACAATTCTGTCACGTTAAGTTACGTGTCAAGTTACGGTCAGTGTTGGGGGCAAATATTATTTTCACAATTAACAATTAATCAATTGCAATTAATCTTTAAATTGCAATTTGCAATTAAGCAATTAATTTCTTAGTCAATTAACAATTTAATTGAAAAATAATTTTTTAATGCCCAACACTGGTTACGGTAAGTAAAAATTTGATAATCATATATACAAGTATCCGAGTCATCAATTCTGTCATCTTTTTAAAAAATTAAAAAAAGATGCCCAAACCCGGGATCGAACCAGGGACCTTTAGATCTTCAGTCTAACGCTCTCCCAACTGAGCTATTTCGGCCCATTTTAGGTATGTCTATAGAAGCTTCTATCTTTTTTTCGGCTAGTATAATACATAGGAGTGAGACCGAA
>CP092864.1:155279583-155295917 GCA_030710605.1 Cordylochernes scorpioides
TCATGACATAAGCTCGGGATTCCTCGTGAGATGTGTACACAGCGCATGTGTTCAATCACAGTAGTATTTAGTATAGTGCGATAAAAAAAAAAAACTTATTTGGAAAACCGTGTAAAAGCGAAAACGTGTAAAACAAGTACCGTGTAAATCGGGGGATAGGTGTATTGTTATCAACAAGTATCAATATCATCATTACATTTCCATATCCCTAAATAACCAAGTTAGTCCATTATTTGCAATTTATCAAATTCTGGGATAATTAAACCCCTCTCTCTCTCTAGATACATTTTCAGATCTAGCCATCATTTTCATATCACGAAACATGTAAATTTGTTATTGGCTCAATTTGAATAAACCTTGTTCAGCCTGTATTTTAAAGTACAACTTAATCTATAAACCTAATTTTGTTATATATATATATATATATATATATATAGTGTAAAAACTATATAATAAAAATATAACAGTGATACTACATTTAAAACTTAAGGAGCAATCTGATCAGAAAATAGACGTTACTTTGTTAATTTTTTATTGTTATTAATTATAATTATATAATTAACTAGAGGATGTTTAGAAGTAAAGAATTTTTTTTTTTTTCTCTATCTATACTAAATAATAACAATTAACAAATTTATAATTTGAATTTAAATAATCAAACTAATGAAGATAATTTTAATAGAATACTTAACTATAAAACTATACAACTATTTATTTTTATAATTAATTTAGATTTAGCTTGCTAATCTAACCAAATCTACTTGATATGATTTATCATTCTGATCAGATTGCTCCTTAAGTTTTAAATGTAGTATCACTGTTATATTTTTATTATATAGTTTTTACACTATATTAATTCATATGAGCTTGCTCTATGATATATTTTTATATATAATATAATATACAAATTTAAATATATATTAGATATTCTAATATAAATAAAACTCCATACAGATTATAATTATCTTTTATTGTTTGATTATGAAAAAGTAAATTATAAAAATAATTTTAAAAAAATAACTTCAGAACTTTTGTTTTTTTCATTGTTTAGATAGTTTAAAGATGTTTTTTATTAGTTATTCTTAAAAAATATAACAGATAACAAACAGTAATATCTATATTTTTATAGATTAATTATTCATTTTATTACAAATTTAATTACCACAAAAACAATTAAGATAAATATATTAATAAAAAAAAAAAAATTTTTTCTCAATAGAATAACAAACTAAAAAACTAAAAAAAACTACCAGCATATTAGGGTTAGCACCTCTTTTATGTTAATTCAAACTCGCTAAGAATTGCCTAAGAAAGAATTGTCAAACTTGTCCCTCTCTTAAGAACCATGATACATTTCAAACGACTAGTTGTAAATTAGTAAATACTATTTATAAATTAACATGCCAAATTTGTCAATTATCATATATAGGACAAACATGTAATCCATTAAATATACGAATAAACCTACATAGAAACCACGCTAAAAAATCAATTGGTAATATATATATGAAAGAACACAATAGATTACATACTTTTAACAACTTTAAGATAGAAATACTAGACATATGTCAAAACAAAAAACAACGACTATTATTAGAAAACAACTACATTTATAAACACAACACATTATTCCCTTATGGACTTAATGACGAATTAAACTACACATACAAACCACAAACAGAAGAAATTTCAACTTATGAAATCAGCTGCAAATACAAAAAAAATGAATTCAAAACTAAACCTAATAAAACTAGAGGTAAAACTACCAATAAATTAGGTTACATTGAATTTGAAGAATTACTGGACCCAAAACAAATGTACACTAACAACTTCGTCGATAAATTTATTAAAACATTATTTAAACTAAATAATAATAAATTTATCAAACTTATAGAATATATTAAAATTCATAATCTAACTAACAGATTAATAGATATCACACACGACATCTTTAAATACAGAAAAATTAAACAATCTACTAATAACATTAATATTATCATTAAATTTAATAACAATTTATTTAATCATATTAAGTTTAATGATATTTTTAATAACCAAAACATTAATAATCTTTTCCCTATAAAAAATTTAAATTTCAAAACAATCTGGAGATACAACAAAAATATAGGTAATTTAGTTTGCAATTATAACCAATTTATTAATAATTTGGCAAATTATAAAAAAATTAAATGTAATTGCAACAACTATATTGATAAATATAAGTTTTCAGGTCATATATTAACTAGCAATTTTTCTTTTTTAAATCCAGAATATCAGGATATTTTAAATAAAGGGTATAAATATATACCTCAAATTAAACACAATTATAATAATACAATTAAATCTATATTAAAAGATATAGATATTTTCATAAATAAAACTAGTATAAAATACAGTATTCCAGAATTTACTTTTCTGGAATGGAAACATAATATTAAAAAGGAGGTTATAAATTATTATAATAATACACTTAAATACACAAAACCTAATTCAGATATTCCTTCTTTTAAAGAAAATATAATTAATTTACAGAAGGACTTTATTATCACTCCTATAGATAAATGTTCCAATAACTTATCTATAATTTGTAAAAATCTATACCACGATATACTAAAAAAGGAAATTGATAATAATCATAAATACACTTTTGCTAGAACTACAGCCACAAAAATCAAAAAAGACATCAAAAATGTTGAAAATTCACTAAAAATTTATAATCACTACAAAAATCCAAACATACCAAAGTTCTATATAATTCCTAAACTACACAAAAAACCTATTTCTTTCAGAACAATCACATCTGGTATAAATTCAGTTATAAAAAACATTGATATACAATTAGCTTCAACACTACAATTTATTATAAATAAATTAACTAATAAATATAATTATAAATTTATCGACTCAAATAAAAAAAATCATTAACTATTTAATGAACAATTGGACAAACATGGAAACAGTACACACATTTGACTTTGAGGACCTATATTCTAAAATAAATTTAAGAGATCTAAATAATAAAATAACCAATTTATTTAACGAAATCATTAATGACAAAACTTTCCACATTAAAATTATTCATAACAGATATAAAACAATTAAATTAGATCTTAAAACAGCAAAAACTCTACTGGAAACATTTTTAAATTTTAACTATATAGAATTTAAAAATAAAATATATATTCAATCAGAAGGAGTTCCCATGGGAACGTCTTCTAGTCCGTTATTAGCAAACTTAATATTATTCTGGTACGAAAGAGAATACTTTCTACAAAATAATGTTAACTGGCAAATGTTCCGTTATGTAGATGACATTATAATATTTAATAATCCACAGTTCAAAAATTTAATACCTAAAATTTATCCTAAATACTTGAAACTTAAAAACAATGAAAAAATTTATAGAAACAAAAAAGTTAACTTTTTAGACCTAAATATAGACCTTACAAATAATGCTATTAAAATTTATAATAAAAAAAGTAATTATAATTTCAATATTATAAAATACTGTAATATGAATTCTAATATTTCATTAAATTGCTGTAAAGGTATATATTTTGGTCAGTTTCTAAGATTTTATAGAATAAATAATATATTAGAAAATTTCATAGAAGATGTTAATAATTTAAACATGGAATTTATTAAAAACAAATTTAGTATCAGACAAGTAAAATATTTCAACAGTATATCAATTATAAAATACTTAAAAAAAAATAAATGGAAGTATCCATTTATTAAATCAACTTTCTATAATTTCTTTCAATAATCAATACTACAAATTTATAATCTTCAACAATTAGTTAAACTTAAATTAAATAGCTGATTTGAAGATTTTTTCACAAGATTTTTAAAGTAATATTGTATATAATTCATTTTGTTTAATCTCCAATTTCTGGGGAGGAAAATGGAAATTAAATAAAAGTGAATTTTCACAATTAATAGCTTTATTAAACTCTAATAATTTGCCTTTTTAAAGGAATATTGAAAGATGAATAAGTTTTGAATCAATTATTTTAATTTTTAACTGAATGTAAAGATTATAAAATTTGGATTTCTTCCCTTAACTATCTTATCTTTATTCTTTGAATGTCTTGTTCTCCCACAATTCGGTCTAAATTTGTCCCCACCCCCCACAACATGTGTTATCCAGAAATAGTTGTTTACAGTTGAAGGCGTTCGCGGACAAGGTAGGTACACATTATATCTGTTCATATAAATGTTTCACTGTAGTAACTTTATATTAACACATAAAATACGGTTGAAAGGAGGTCTAGACATAATAGAGAAGGGATGAAATGTTGAAAAGCTGAATTTCTATTTGAGAAGTCCCGGTTCAGCAGACCTCTTTTTTCAATAATTACTCCAATTTAAGTTTTTTGTATATGTCGGGTCTACCATTAGGGTTTCAAAACATAATAACCAAACTTATAATAAAAGTTAATTCATATTATAGATATTTTACTAAATACAACTTTTTATATTCATATTTTAAAATAAAAAAATTTAAAAAATCTTTAAAAAAAAAAAAAAAAAAACGAATAAAATATAAAATTATAAAAATATATATATATATACTAACAATCTTATCTACCTTATTTACAAAACTTTTTGTTTTCTTTCTATTAGTTTGATTAAAAGTACATGGTTCTGTCTTTCTATCTTTTTTCTAACTATTATATATATTATCTCTTCGATTATTCTATATATAGGATTAGAGTATGTCTGAATGACGTGTAAAAGCCGATGTAATAGACGTTACTTTGTTAATTTTTTATTGTTATTAATTATAATTATATAATTAACTAGAGGATGTTTTAGAAGTAAAGAATTTTTTTTTTTTTTCTCTATCTATACTAAATAATAACAATTAACAAATTTATAATTTGAATTTAAATAATCAAACTAATGAAGATAATTTTAATAGAATACTTAACTATAAAACTATACAACTATTTATTTATATATATATATATATATATATATATATATATATATATTATATAAAAAAATGAGATTTGGTTTTCTGTTTGAATTTTGATCATGTTGAGGATTATTGTAATGGTGGTGCAGTCGTGGCTAGAATCTTGAAAATAATAAAAATACTGAAGATTAGAAATTGCTTTAATTGAGCTAAGAAATATAAAAACATAATTGGATAAAAGTATTGCCTGGCTTAAGGCGTAAGAATAAAAAAAGAAAAGCTTATTTACATAATGTACAAAAGTTTTGGGTCGGCCATCGGGGAACAACAACAATGAGTTTATATAGCGGAAGCGTGACCTCTGGCGGTCGATTTAGCAGAGTATTTGCATCTATAAAATATATAATTTTAAATAAAATATTTTAATATAACATATATATATATAAATCCATTAATTTATTAATCAAATTTCAATGGTAAAGTCATTTATGTATTTATATATTCTGCTCGAGTTTACGTTTCGACGGAAAAAATAATGATTTCCCATCAAACAGGAGATTCATCGATATTATTATCATCATTTTCTGATTTAAAATAAATAAAAAACCAAGTGCTATACTAGTTCTTGGTTAATTTATCTTGGTTGAAAATACGACACAAATCTCTATCACACTCAAATGTTCATACTGTTGAAATTTCAGCCCGAACATTGGATAGAGGAATCGTGTTGGGAACAAATAACCAAATTTACATATAGAGGGATAAACTCTTCCGACCGACCTTAGACTCCATAAATAAATTTTAAGTTGGGAAGAGCATGGCTTATCAGTGGTGAACCCTCCCAGCGGTTTCTAAACATCGTATGGATAACGGTATTTATTTACAATTATCGTTATTTGTTGTATAAAATTAATCTTTGAACTCAACAAGAAAAAAAATCTTATCGGTTAAATGTGGGTCAAATGTGTATTAAATAAAATTTTAAAATAAGCATGCATGTAAAGAATCTTCTTTTCTTTCTTATCTCCACTCAATCATATTAGGGTATAAAGCTTGTAGAGTTGACAACCATCATGACTGGGTGAAGTAGAATGCCTTTGTCATTAAGACTGGGAGCACTACTCAGTAGCAGGCTGACTTAGGTCTAAAAGAAATGGCCGCCTCTGACATGAGGAACAGACGCCATGTACAGCCATCTAACATGGAGTACAGACTCATCCTGTATCACTGGAGACCTTACAGGGTACTATCAGCCGGGCCAGCTGAAGATGGTGCGCTATTGCTCGGTATCAGTTTATACCTAACTTGTCCTTATTGTTTGCGGAAGAGCATTGCTCGATGTAAATATTTAAATATAATTCTACTATCCTAAAAGCTTATGTCCATAGTCAGCTTAAATACCATTTATAAGATTTCACCCTTCAGTGTAGCATATATAAGCAGAAAGATCCAATACAGTATTAGAGCTCTAAAGAAGCAGTCTGTTAGATTAAATTGGCGAAACCGCTGGGAGGGTTCACTACTGATGAGCCAAGCTCTCCCAATATTTTTTTACATCGCAGTGAAGACAGTAGAAGTTTGATTTATTTATAAAGGAGACACTCGCGTTTTGGTGTTTTAATTTGTATTAAAACATGTTTCTGTGTACATTCTGAATTTAATTCGTATTCTCAGTTACTCTCTCGTATGTGTACCGTCGATGGCACAGTGATGTGAAATACACCTATCCCCCGATTTACACGGTACTTGTTTTACACGTTTTCGCTTTTACACGGTTTTCCAAATACGTTTTTTTTTTTGTTTTTATCGCACTATACTAAATGCGGTATTCAACTCTATACTACCTATGTTGAAAAGAATATTGAGAGGCTCTGATTCATGAGGGGGCGAACACCTATTCAGATTTGACAGTTTAATATACACCTATCTCTCGATTTACACGTTTTTCTCAGGAACGTATCTACCGTGTAAATCGGGGGATAGGTGTACCTTCATGTGTTTTCAATGTGTTAGAGAATAATTTTCATTCTCAATTACTCGAATAAAATTACAATTTTTTTCACAGTTATAGAGAATTTATAAAATTAATCCTATAATAGTGATTTTCAAAAATATAAAAGTTAACTATCTCTCTTGAGGTAACCTGAATTCCTTGAGCCGCCACGTACACCAACTATCCGGGTTGACATGTTGTTGTTGTCGTGTCCAATGAAGAGTCTCAGATGTCTCCATACATCTCTATCACAGTAGTCACAATGTTCTCTATCTTGGGTGTTTAAAGCTGCTGTTCTGGGTCCATGTCAATTTTCTGTTGTTGTTGTCGTGTCCAATGAAGAGCCTCAGATGTCTCCATACATCTCTATCACAGTAGTCACAATGTTCTCTATCTTGGGTGTTTAAAGCTGCTGTTCTGGGTCCATGTCAATTTTCTGTTGTTGTTGTCGTGTCCAATGAAGAGCCTCAGATGTCTCCATATATCTCTATCACAGCAATGTCCTCTATCTTGGGTGTGTAAAGCTGCTGCTATGGGTCTATGTCAATTTTCTGTTGTTGTTGTCGTGTCCAAAGAAGAGTCTCAGATTTCTCCATACATCTCTATCACAGTAGTCACAATGTTCTCTATCTTGGGTGTTTAAAGCTGCTGTTCTGGGTCCATGTCAATTTTCTGTTGTTGTTGTCGTGTCCAATGAAGAGCCTCAGATGTCTCCATACATCTCTATCACAGTAGTCACAATGTTCTCTATCTTGGGTGTTTAAAGCTGCTGTTCTGGGTCCATGTCAATTTTCTGTTGTTGTTGTCGTGTCCAATGAAGAGCCTCAGATGTCTCCATATATCTCTATCACAGCAATGTCCTCTATCTTGGGTGTGTAAAGCTGCTGCTATGGGTCTATGTCAATTTTCTGTTGTTGTTGTCGTGTCCAATGAAGAGTCTCAGATTTCTCCATACATCTCTATCACAGTAGTCACAATGTTCTCTATCTTGGGTGTTTAAAGCTGCTGTTCTGGGTCCATGTCAATTTTCTGTTGTTGTTGTCGTGTCCAATGAAGAGCTTCAGATGTCTCCATACATCTCTATCACAGCAGTCACAATGTCCTCTATCTTGGGTGTGTAAAGCTGCTGCTCTAGGTCCATGTCAATTTTCTGTTGTTGTTGTCGTGTCCAATGAAGAGCCTCAGATGTCTCCATATATCTCTATCACAGCAATGTCCTCTATCTTGGGTGTGTAAAGCTGCTGCTATGGGTCTATGTCAATTTTCTGTTGTTGTTGTCGTGTCCAATGAAGAGCCTCAGATGTCTCCATACATCTCCATCACAGCAGCAGCAATATCCACTATCTTGGGTGTGTAAAGCTGCTGCTCTGGGTCTATGTCAATTTTCTGCAAGGATGCGGCCATAGCTGGGCATGAGAATATGTGGGTAGGTGTTAGTTCCACACCAGGACAGTTGTTGCAATCCCTATAGGTTCTTGTGCCATCTGGATGTATTGCCATTCCTTTATAGTGTTTTGTTCTAAGTCTTGTTATAGTTTTTGTCAGTTTCTCTTAGAGTTTATTTCACATATTTGATCGTCTAATGATGGCAGCAATAAGCTAATTATACATATTTACAATTATAAAGTGGCATATTCTAAAACTATGGTCAAAATGTAAAATAGTCAATGAGTGTGAAATTCTTTTTTTTTTTTCAAATAAAATATTTGAATTTTTAGATTATATAATATATATATTGTCAGGAAAAAAATGGGAAAAGACAAACTTCAAGATGACGCGGCAATTTACTTAAGGCAAGTAAGAATCAACAATTATAAGATATCAGAAAGGCAATGAGAGAAGTTTGCTGAGAGTAGAAACATAAATATATATATTAATGATCTTTTGATAAATAATGAATATTCGCTACAAAAACTTTTTCAAATGCCTAACCCAATAAGAAATTCAAAATTTTCATGGATCTTGTGAACTCAAATTATTTTCAGATATTTTCTCTATATATTTAAAAAGTAAAACCTGTTCTTTATGTTATTATTTCGCGCAAAAATACAAGTCTTTTCGGCAGTACAACTACTAAAATTGGAAGGATACAGAGAAGATTAGCATGGCCCCTGTAATACCAGTTCAGCGGTACAACTACTACAATAGGAAGGATACAGAAAGATTAGCATGGCCCCTGTGATACCAGTTCGGCAGTACAACTACTACAATAGGAAGGATACAGAGAAGATTAGCATGGCCCCTGTGATAACAGTTCGGTGGCACAACTACTACATTAGGAAGGATACAGAGCAGATTAGCATGGTCCCTGTGATACCAGTTCGGCAGTACAACTACTACAATAGGAAGGATACAGAAAAGATTAGCATGGCCCCTGTGATAACAGTTCGGCAGTACAACTACTACAATAGGAAGGATACAGAAAAGATTAGCATGGCCCCTGTGATAACAGTTCGGCAGTACAACTACTAAAATTGGAAGGATACAGAGAAGATTAACATGGCCCCTGTGATAACAGTTCGGCAGTGCAACTACTAAAATTGGAAGGATACAGAGAAGATTAACATGGCCCCTGTGATAACAGTTCGGCAGTACAACTATTACAATAGGAAGGATACAGAGAAGATTAGCATGGCCCCTGTGATAACAGTTCGGCAGTACAACTACTAAAATTGGAAGGATACAGAGAAGATTAGCATAGCCCCTGTGATAACAGTTCGGCAGTACAACTACTAAAATTGGAAGGATACAGAGAAAATTAGCATGGCCCCTGTGATAACAGTTCGGCAGTACAACTACTAAAATTGGAAGGATACAGAGAAGATTAGCATGGCCCCTAGGCAAAGATGACGCGTAAAATCTTGACGCATTCCATGCAATAATAATAATATCAATAAAGAGCAGAAAACCAATTAACTCCATCTAATAATAAACGTGTGCAATTAATCAGACGAATGTGCTCCAGGAATACACACCAGCAACGACCAATTTTCACCAATGGTTCCGAAGTTCCTAATGGGCTCTTTCTTTAGCGTGCGGCAGATGGTGGCGCATCAAGTTACCGAGGGAAGCTTCTTCGCTGCACGGAGCGCTGTTTAATTGGCCTCGGACAAAATCTCTTTTCTCTCGCTAATGACCCAGGAGCTCGATACCGATCTCGCTGTAACTGAGCCAATTCATCCTTTTTTACCGAATTTCTTATTTCTCGCCAGCAACTTGCCATTAAGTGTGCGTGTATCCCCACCTACCTTCATCAAAGATTCCTTGAGTGGAGTTATTGGATTGGTAACTTGGTTATATTTAGTACCATGTGGTCATATTTAGATGTGCTTTTATTCTGAAAATGGAGTAAAATATATATTTAAATCTTTAGATAATAAAGGCATATATTGGATTGAATAAAACATTTATTTGCCGATATTTTAAAAAATCATTTCAACTGCGATATTATAACACTATGCGGCGCTGAATTTGTTAATACAAAATGTAATGTCTTGACAAAGGTTGGCGTTCAATCAACCAAAATATTGCCACGTGGAAAATTAGGGAAGACAAAAACTTCAGAAGTAAACAAAATTTATTTCAGGGAAGGACAAACTATCAAAGGTAAACAAAAGATAAGCCACGAGGGAAATTTACAGAGTCGCAAGATTTAAACAAAAAATGACCACTCTGTTAATAAAAAATAATAAAATTAATAAATACTATGTTACAATATTGATAAATAAATATTTCATTCAATCCAAAATATGCCTTCTTATTATCTAAATATATATTTTTTATTTTACAATCTATATCCTCAATGCCATTGATGTGTCTACCTTTTCCCAAAGAAAGATAAAATAACAGAAATGTTTTAAACAACGAAGGTTTGTGGACTTTTATAAAATAAAATTAGACACTTCTGAAAAAAAATTATAAAAATTATTATTTTTTAAAATATATTTTCTATTCCTAGATTTCTCTCTATTTTCAAACGATTTCAACCAGTTTTGGTTCTGACGTTCTACACCTAGCAAGAAAATTTACATAAATGTTATAATACCTTGAAAAAGGTTGGCATTCAGCCAACTGAAATATTGATAAATATATTATATTTTGATTCAATATATGTATTTTTAATTATAGGTCTATTTATGGATTGCTCTATTTTCAAAATAATTAATTATATTTTATTATTATTTTCAATTATTTCGATGAGGTTTCTTTTGTTTAGAATATGTATCTCTAAGAATCCTAGACATGGTTTATTGGATTTAGGTCCGAAGATCTGGAGGGCCAATCCATCCTCAGACCATTCTCGAGGCAATCAATGACTAGCCATTCCCTACAATCTCCATCAGATTTAGAAAGGAACTGAGAGTAAGGTATAAATGTTCTCACATGGTGTAGTGTGTGTATGCTTAAGATTTCGTTGCCGTTTTTTATTGAGCAGTCATGGAGCCTTCCTCAAACATGTGGAGAGGTTCCTGTTAAAGATGAAGCTAGCTCAGATCATTTTTTATTATTATCCCTGTTATACAGGGTACAGGCCATGATAATCATGGTGGGTAGAAGTTGGCGACTGCTTTTACTGTAAGTGCACCACATGTCTACATGCAGTTCAACTTTGTACTTACAAATGTGCCAGAGCCCCGTTCGGTTACTTGCACTCGCTGGTGGGGTTGGACTTTTGCCAGAATCGGGGCCATTGGATCATTTTCTAAATAAATAAAAAAAGAGTCAAATGCGGGATTCGATCCCGGGCCGTAGAGGTCGAAAACCAACGGTTTAGACCATCCTTCCACCGACCATCCTTCCACCGACCACCCTTCCACCGACCACACTTCCACCGACCACACTTCCACCGACCAGCTCAGGTCATGAGAACCCCTTCCCTGAAGCGTTGTTTCTCTGATGTTGATGGAATGTGAAGGGATCTCAGATTCTCCCCAAGAACATGGACCTACTGGGTTCGGGACTTATGTCCACGGGGCCAATTGAAGCGGCTACTCCTCACATAAATATCTTACATGAAGATCTCCCTTTGAAATCTTCGACAAACAGTTTGTAAAGTCATTCCAGAGGCACATAAGAGACCCTTGTAGAGCTGAGTAACTGTTATTCTCCTTTACGCTTTGGTTGCGTTGGATCTTTAAAGGCCCTTTCCTAAACTTCTGGTTTCGGTGTCATTGAGTTGTTTTCCAAGCTGGTAAACCACATTCGCGCCAGCCATCAGCAACTTTCAGTCGCACGATAAGGAGATACCTTTCTCTTAATTATATATATATTTATATTTTTAATATGATGCACTAGCGCGCCATCTGTTATCAAAATTCAAAACTATTTAAAGGCGTAAGATTCTTTTTGATATTAAACAATTTCTACTGCCCTTACTGCAATGGAAAAATCAATGAGAGGGCCTGGCTCATCAGTGGTGAACCCTCTCAGCGGTTTCGCCAATTTAATCTACCATACCGCTGTTATATTGTATTTTTGGAACTTCTTTTTATAGTGATACTGTTGGTAGACTCCTCTTTGAATGGGTATTTTAGAAGAACTATGGACATAAGCTTTGAGGACAGTAGAATTACATACATTTATAAATATATAATATGCTTCGAGCAATCGCTCTTCCGCAAATATCAAATTGTTTCTTTTATTAGAACATTTATAATATGATGCACTCATTAATTTTTCCATTGCAGTAAGGGCAGTAGAAATTGTTTAATATCAAAAAGAATCTTACGCCTTTAAAATAGTTTGATATTTATATTTATTTTTTAAAGTAATAATTTATCCGTTACTTATTTATTTGTGTTTAAAGCTGTAAATTCGCTCGAAAAGTATATAACACGAGTAAGGAAATCCATCAAACCTCAACCTGGTGCAACGATTGATGAAGAATATAGCGCGGACCCAGTTGTCTTTAATTCCAAATTTCTAAGTAACATATCTTTAATGTATAAAGTCCCTTTAATAAAATAGGGTTCTTTAATCACTGAACTGACTAGATTATGCCCCCATGAACATGGCGGTAGCGCGAAGACTTGAATGAACCCTCATAAATCCAGTTTCACTAATTGGAAAAGTATTAAAAGCCGCCTTACAGTAAATAATTTTATTTGGATCCGTTCAAGGAAGAATTTAAACTTAGGACCAACAACATAAAACATTAGAACAAATAGAAATCAGGTTCGCGGAGAATAAACTTATTTTGTGCAACAAAGTAGATCCTTCGTGTATGTGTTTTGGAATTTTTTAGAAATGAGATTAGAATTCGTTACTGGGTAGTTTAAAAAGGTAATATTCTCTGGTGTTTTATCTGAACCCTCCTAAAAATCAAAAAACCTTCTCCACATATGCAGAAAAACTGACTCAATTTAAAAGTTCCAAACCCGGATAAAAAAGGAAGAAGGGGAGCAGCAACAAGCTCGCTAAAAAAACCTGGGCTCAGCTGATAGTACCCTGTAAGGGCTCCTGATCCAGGGATACAGGATGAGTCTGTACTCTATGTTAGGAGCCGCTGCACATGGTGTCTGTTCCTCATGTAAGAGACGGCCATTTCTTTTGGAGCTAAGTCGGTCTGCCACTGAGTAGTGCTCCCAGTCTTAATGACAAAGGCAGAAGCATTCTACTTCACCTTGTCATGAAGATAAGAAAGAAGAAGAACATTTGAAAAGTATTATCGGTAACTTTAGGAGAAATCCAAACTTTTTCATAATGAGCTTTTCTCGGATTTTACAGCTTTCACATGACACCACCAAAACTGTTCCCCGCGCCTGGCTTCTAGGCATTACTTGAACACCTAAGTTCTCTCCCCTAACCAACCTTCTAATCCAATCTTCACGCTCAAACCGAACTATTAGAGACATATATAAATAAGAACAATAAAATGCAAACAAAATTGGGACGGGAGGATGGAAGACCAATCTTTTTAAATAAAACAAGCCTCGACACTTTGCACGATATTGTAGAGTTAAGTTTGTGAGAATCGCGGGTACCGTCGTAATTCCATGAAGCAATATCAAATAAAAATATTTAATATATTTTTGCAATCAATTATACTTAACAATTAAGATTATTTAAGAAGTCAGATAAGTATTTACAAAAATTATTGAATCTGTTTTATTAAACTTTATTAGATATCAGTTCTCTTTGATCAGTACAAAGAATACCGTTATTGTGTCTGTAGTCTTTGAAATTCTGGGATCTTGAGTAAAGGATGAGTGGAATCCTGAACCTTACATCCAATATGTATATCGTTTTGGAAATAGAGCAATCCATAAATAAATCTTTAAATAAAAAGGGCATATATTGGATCAAAATATCATTTATTTTACCAATATTTCAGTTGGCTGAACGCCAACCTTTATCAAGGTATTATAATATATCTTAATACCTTGATAAAGGTTGGCCTCAGCCAACTGAAATATTGGTAAAATAAATGATATTTTGATCCAATATATGCCTTTTTAATTAAAGATAATATATTTTAATACTTTGATAAAGGTTGGCGTTCAGCCAACTGAAATATTGGTAAAATAAATGATATTTTGATATAATATATGCCTTTTTATTAAATATATATATATATACTTAAAATATATCTACCACAAACTCTTCATAAAAAGCTTTTCCTAAATTTAATTATTTATTAGGGGTAAAAATTACATGCTTAAAAAAAACCCATCCCCCATTGTAAATATGATAATCTAGATTGTTCTTTTTAAACGGCACCTAATAAACTTATTTTAGAACTAGGAACTTAAAAAATGGAGATATTTTGAAGACATTTTAGGGAAGTTTTAAATACCAAATTTCAATTGGAATCCATGGAAGCAGAAAATAAACAAAACATGTGAGATAAAGAGGGTTATAATCGTTTCCAGGTCAGGGCCCTAGACGTAACCTGACCCCACTCCAATCCTGGTTCGAATTAAAGCGTGTAGGATCGGGCCTCCCCTGGCGTAGCACTGGCCAGGAAATCAATTCGTCTCCCTCGGGAATCCCGAAGACTAAACATAGCCTTATCCTATTTTTACTGTAAGATGGCACTTGATGAAGCGACTGGTACATTTCTTCGAACGGTTGGCATGCGGGAACTTACGTCACTGATAACATCTCAGCAATACGCCGTAGGCTTGGGTTGCAGACCTTCAACAGATCACCCGATACATCAGGAATGTAGTCTGGGCTATTGTCCAAGCTCGGGTCGGAGGAATGCTCCCCGGGCGGTTGATTGTAACACCCTGTCAACTCCATGTAAATCATCCCAACAATGTGTCATTTGTCACTCACATCAACTTCCAACAATGTTGAATCCTTCATTGTCACTAATATTTATTTTTGAATATACAAACTGTCATATAAGAATTGTTATGTAAATCAATTAGTTTTTATCGTTGTAGTTATTCGAGCCTTTTTTTATAGTTCACAAACGACGTATAATATATTCATTAAACCTATATGCACATTATTGTATATATATAATATTTAGGTAATAAATATAGGATATCTCAACGGTGAGAGGGGATTTTCAGTCGTTTCGAAAAGATCGGGGATTCAATTTTAGAAGAGAAATGAGAAGCTTCGAAGCAAAGAGTTGATAATTTATTCTTTTTTTTTTAAGGAAGAAAAGTAGAAAATAAGAAATTGTCTAAAAAAGGTGACTCAACCGGACTCTCGTGGAGGTGGTTTCTTATCAAGAATATTTTATAACCGGCAGAGGAGTCTGATGAGAGACGATATCCAGGAAAGACCTGTTCAACCATGGAAGAAAACAAAAAAAAATCAGATTTCAATATATTTGGAATTAAAAACAAAATTGACAAAAAATCAAGATAAATATTTTCGGAAAATGGCATTATTAGTCAATTGCAACAGGTTTCAACACATCTGCAATGTATGACTGAACGGTTATTGTGTCTTGAATAAAGCCTAAAGGTGTCTTAGCTGATGTCATCCCACACCATGAAGTCAGGATTCTTGCTGCATGCCTTTCCACAATAAAGTCCTGATGGGAATTTCCATAATTTTGTCCCATTGCCATTTTGTATTTTTCTTCAGAAGCAATCTCATTTTGTATGTCAAGTCTGATAAATTTGGGAAGAATTTATGCAGGTATTGGCCCATGCCCAAAGGTCCTTGCAGTTTCTTTTTGCTCGATGGTGCCTTTATAATGGCAATGGCTTTAACCTTTTCTGCATCGATTTTATTCCATCACTGGTAAAGGTAGGTCCCAAAACCTTATCTTTGTTTTCTCAAAACGGATTTGTCCTTGTTGAGTCTTTAGTCTTCAGGTGACGGCTATTTTATTCTTTATCTCAATGTTTGGATGTCTCAGCATGAGTATCTCATCCATTGAGGTTTCTACACCAGTTATGTTTTTAAAAATCGCAAGTATGGTATACTGCAAAAATATCCAGGGCTGTTTCAATT